>VZSZ01008267.1:0-172201 GCA_013398815.1 Ibidorhyncha struthersii
TGAGCTTGGAGGAAGTGACGCTTAAATAGCAGCCAGGACGCTTAAATAGCAGCCAGAATGCATTTTTAAAAGCTGTCAGTAACTCCTTGGGTCAGACTGGGATTATAAGGGAATTTCAGCTGTGAATTGTCACTGATTTGGATGAATATCTCCTACTCAACATGACCATACTGCCTGTAACTTACTTGCAATGGGACTAAAGCTCTTCAGTGGCACTGCGTCAACTTACATCAGTGAGAATGCTCACTATTTACCATGTATATAAGTAGCCAAGTAGTGGAAGTGCCCACATTTGAAATGAGATAGAAGACAGGGAGTGCTCTCAGAAAACAAAGTCACATCTAGTATGTTTGCTGTCCTATTTTTCAATCTCCAAGCCTGCAAACAGAAACCATAAAAATGTGTGACACATTACCAAAAAAGGGAGCACCTGCTTTGCTGTGTGTCATGACACAATAAACAGGTTGTTTTAAAATTTGTAGGTTTTGTATTAAGCAAATAAACATAATTAAAACTGCTTCCCATCACTAGCACTAACTCAGTCTTCAGTCTCCATATACCTCCTTGATACGTCCAGGACAGTAGTGCTGATGGTTTACCAAGAGCATCAGCTGGCTGAAGAATGCTTTATGCTCATATTAAACCACTATTTTTTCCAAACAGTTTCCAATGTGAAGATGAGCATATTGGCTGAGCCAAAGGAAGCATTGGCAAAGGAATTCCCTTCAAGAGGATACCAAAATCAAGCCTGTGCATTTCCCTTCTAGTAAATATCCTTCCTACAATACCAAATACAACAAGTGGCTGTAGAAGATATAGAATCTATGCCGATGAGATAAGACATGTTTCAACTTGACATAACTCCCACAGAAAGCAGTCACCCCCATGCATCAAAGGGAGCCAATCAGAGGCCAGTACTGTCGGCTACCACTTTAGGGTTGCAAAGCTTAAGGATTCCCAGTCCTATGTGTTGAAAACATAACTCCTACAAGTTTCTGTAGTGCTATGGCCTTAACAACACAGTGATGCTCAGCTACTACCACTAAATTTTGCCTTGATTTGGGTGGGTGCCACAAAGGAACAAGTTCTCCAGGCTCTTATTTGATGACATACATTGATACAGAATAAGAGGTCTGGAGAAAATCACTGAAACAAAAGTCAAGGAAGGCCTCAGTGACTTCACCTCGCCACAGGAATCTGCACACCATAGTGGGGGTAACAACTCCTGCACAGCCACTATGGTAGACGTTTCCACTAACATAAAATCGTGTACTAAGAAGATCAGGGAAGAGACTTACCACTTTGCTCCAGCAAGAGAACGAAGTCCTATGAACTTTTCGAAACCGATGCTGTCTATAGCTCAAATCCAAGATTGTATTTCTCTAAAGGTCTTCTTCGAAAGTCAAAGAACCTTGGCCTAAGAGCTACTGCTGCTGCTCTGCCAACAACAATAACTATTTTCTAGCATGAATGCAATCCTGCAGTTCAGGTTTCCAAATCCCCAGTCAGGGAGTTGCTAAACAATACTCTAATCCCTGGAGAGTGCCAGGAGAAACTGATATTTGAACGTTTTGAAGCAGAAAGTTTCTCTTTATCCCCTTTATAAAGCTTTCTGAATGGAAAAAAAAAAAATAAATTGAAGGTCTGGCAATCCACGACTGATGAAAGCATTTTGCCTCTTGCTAATGCAGTTCATAGAAAAGATGGCTGCTTTGTGATCCCAACTACTTCTATGGATTGTTACACTAGCATTTTATTTTCTTATACTCTGGCAGAGTGCAACTCTAGAATTACACTTCAGACTACTGATAAAGTTAGCTTATCCCTCTGGTTATTGACTGATCTCTGTACCAAATGACTCTCTAATAATTTTAAAGATTCCCCCTGTCATGGCAAATGGTGTCATAAAGAATTGTCCCAGGATTTTGTTCTACTGGGATGTGAAAATATAACCTAGAGTGTTGATTAAATCTTCTCTCTTCCTAGATAGCCTAAGGTACCACCATAAAGAGAGATACCCCAAGCTGTGTATCTGTTCAACCTTCCAGAGTAACCAAAGCAGCACTATTTTATGTAAGGGTTCCAGAAAAATAGCATATATCTCTCAGGATGTCTGTGGCTTTTCTTGTTTTCATCACAATACTTATCTGAAATAATTCCAGAGTGCCATAAGCACAGGACTGAGCACAGGGAATTCTGGGGGATCAATTCAGAAGCTGTAATGCAGAACAAAATGACTGAGGTAGGATTAGCTTTTGTATAAACTAGTTGTCCTAGGCTCCTTCAATACAGAGTGGAGACACAGGCATCTCATCCAGTCCTAGCTTGTGATGAACTGCCTTCTGGAAAAGCCTCTTTTTCTTTCTTTCTTTCTTTTTTCTTTTTTTTTTTCTTCTTTTTTTGGCCTACAGAGGACACACAGAGTTAGACAAAGAATATACCTCAGAGAGCTAATCTTAAATTATGTGGATACTCATTTTGCAATTCAGCCAGTTTTTAGAGCCAATGCTTGGCTTGGCCAAGAAACAGCATTCCTGAGAAGGTGGAAGCAAAGGCGAGCACCAGAGCAGCAAGGGCCCTGTATAGGCATAAAGTGGCCATGGGTGTTTCCAAACTCATAGGCACATGAAGCCTATTAAAAATTAAAATCATTAACATGCCCCACTTGCAGGAGATACATTTCTTAATCCCTGGTAAGGCCAGTCTGTTTCTGAAATACTAAACACCTTTGTAGACCTGGTCTAACATCTTAGAGGTTGAGAAACACACTTCTCTGATAGACTACGTGCTAACATGGCATCTGTTTAGTTGCCAAACGCTGAACTCTCTATGGCACCCTTTGAAGCACTGGGAGATTCTAGTAGTGTTGCTGGTGTGCCATTATGGCAATGGAGCTCCAAAAAAGCTCTTTTTTTTAGTAGGCTTCTTTCTGGAGTGGTATATTAACAGTATGTTAGCTGTAACTGGCCTTCAGTCCTTTAGCTTCAACTGTAATACAGGAATAACAATTTCTACCCTCTGCTGGTTTAGTCTTCAGTTTATAAGAAGCTTGCTTTTAAGGAGTAAAATTGCAAATGTTCCTATTCATACATTTGGAGCAACTGAAAAGTAGAATAAGCATCTTGCTAATAATATTTTACAGACAGTATTCAATGTGAATGTCAGGGACACTCTGAATGTCAGGAAGCAAAAATATAATAGGCTTATCTTCACAGGGAGAGAAGGGAGTGGAGAGACACAAGATCAAAATCTGAGTCAGTTGGAATGATGTAGAAATTGTTCAGAAAATGTCAACTATTTTTCTTGGAATATATTAAGACTGTAGACTTTTTATACTCATGAGGGGCTTGGTGGTTTTAGGGAGAGAGGTTGGTTTTGCTTTCCTCAAACTAGGAGTTTTCTTCCTTCTGGATTATACAAAAAGTGAAAGAATTTGCAGTTTTTGAAAACTGGAAACCCAAAAGACTTGTGAGAAAAATACTTCCATAGCTCTTCATTAAAAAGTTGGTTGGGGGTGGGTAAGCCACTAAAACACCATTGTCAGATATACATTGAGCAACTTTATGACGTGAGTGCTTGGGGAAAAGTAATCAAACACTTATATTCTTAGTCAAAGAATAAAAACTTGAAAGAATCAATAGTGAAACAGACCTTAGATGGACGTCAGCAAGAGCCTAGATAAAGAGATAACAGTGGGTTTGCAGGAGAAATTATTGGCCAGAATTTCTCATGCACTTCTCAGTGACACATCTAGGAGGAGACAGAGTTAGGATGTTTTAATAAGGGTTTGTATCTAACTTACTGACACCTGGCAGAAGGCATTCAGCTTCCCACAAATCTGTGCAAGCTATTAAAGACAGGGAGGAAAGTCTTCTTATCTATAAAAAACCCAACTTTGGTCTTTTATTCAGGAAAAAAGAAAACAGCAAATACTATACATAAAACCCCACAAGTCTAAGTAAGAGAAAAAGTTTTCAGTCTTCTGGAAGGGGGGAGGAATTTGGGGTTTGGTGTTGTTTGGTTTTTGGGTTTTTTTTAAGAATGCCAAAACTTCCTGCAATGGGCACAACACAGTACTTCAAAAGGAAAATGTCCTACCAGCTGAAGTGTGATTAAAGAGAAGCACCATTTTACAGATAAAGTCCACATTAACAAAACAGTAGGAAAAGACTAAGAAACCAGAGGTTATAAACATGAGTGATGGGGGGAACTGTTTTTGAACTCTCAGAAAGAAATAACAACGACAAGCTCTCCCATCAAACTGAGAAAACCAGGGAAAACATCTTGATAGTGAGATAAGGCACCTGCCCATCTTTTTATCCAGCCCCAGATGAGCACACGCTAAGATAAAGCAATTTCCCAAAGTCCAGATTGAGAACATGATCTGCTGGAACCTAATGCTGTTTTAAAACTAACGGGCTCTACTACAGGGTTGACCCCATTAAGAACTGCTGCAAGACCCCCAGTAAAGCAGTGGATGATCCATCATACGGTGCATGTAACACTGCATAGAAAAAAAACTCAAGAAGCACTCTGGAGAGAACAATCCTGCACTGGAGGGGAGATGGACGGGGTGGTCTATAAATCCTTTTCCTCTGTAACTTCTGTAATTAAGCAGAACATGTTGCCCATTCTTGTGAATCAAACATAATCCTGCTGTTGTCTTGACTGTACAGGATTTGCAGACTCTAACTGTTTTAATGACAATGCACAAAAGAAAGCTTTTTCTTTGCTTTTACAGACAAATCCAGAGTCCACATCAGGAGGGAAGGAATCCAGTGGTGTATGAGGGATTTTGGCCTTATAATTATCTTTCCAATTCTAGCATATTCCTTTATTTGAATTTTACTTAAACAGCTTTAAAACTGAAGCTAAGGCAGGGTGTCAGGGAAGGGGGTGGGGGCAGAATGGAGAAATAAAAGTTAAAAAAAAACACACCACATTTTCTATTGCAAGGAGACGTAGAAACCCTTATGATACAATGCAGCTTCACTAACTCCAATATATACTTGCAGACATGCATGCATATATAAGAAAGTAGGTACAAAAAAAGAGAATGACAACACTCTGCCTTCTGCTAATGAGTATTTGCCAGTGTTAGCCTTTGCTAACAGATGTTCACGATATCAGAGGAAAGTAAAGCCCTGGACAGATGCTTACCATCACATTAATGGTTCTCCTGAACTCATTTTATGTAGCTTTTCCAGACCAGAATGAGTTCTGCCCTTTCCCCTTATCCCTAACTTTCAAATGAGCCAAGTAAACCTGGGCATTTGTTGGTCTGGTGGGTTTTTTTGGTCAGGATCCCTAAGTCCCATAGCTCTGGGATTCCCACAGCAGCAGCTTCCACAGAAGTCTACCCAGCTCCATGACCTGTTGCCTCCTCTAAATGATTGTAGTATCAGTGACTGGGGAACTGGGGAGAGGAAGGATCTGTCTTAGTTGTGCCCAAGCATGAGAAATGCCAGAAACAGTGTGTGTGTGTCATTGATAGACAGGTGGTAAGCACTGATGTGCTTTGAGACCACCTGTTAATTCCTGCAGATCTCTGTCACTACACAGACATAAATCATAAGATCTGTTTACTGGGAATCTTTAATAGCACCCATAATCTGTGGTCACAAGAGCAAATTCTCTTCATGCTTCTCTCTACTCTAGTGAAAGTACCAAAATAAGTATTTCCCCTTATATTTTTCCCTCTTACTACACCACAGAGATGGCAAACCTTTTCCTTTCTGAGAGCCAGGAGTTCCTTCTAACGCCTTTGGCCAACCACATTTTAGCGTCCCTGATAGTGTCAATCTGCTACAGTGTAGAAAATGAAATCATTACAGGCTACATGAAATTGGATTGCAGACCACACCTGGGCCAGGGATCATGAATTCTCCATCCTTGCTGGCTTGCAAGGCAGATGAGGGCTTGCTCTAATGGAAAATGCTGGTTTGTTTATAAAATGCTTCAATAGAAAGTGAAAGATCTGACATCTTTGAGAACAGAGCACTGTCCACCTGTCACTGCCAAGGAGTTTGCTCACTGTGGTGCAGTTGTTTAGCAGCTGCACAAATATTGTAAGTAAAATGTATGGCATTCTCCTTTGAAATTTGGCTCTTTATGATCAAGAAACTATCACAGTTATGATGCACAGAAAAATTTTCTCCTGAGGCACTATCACAAAGTGGTAGGCTCTTTTAAGGTCTCATCACAAATTCTCCAAGACTCCACATGAATGCAGACTGAAGGCAAATATTGATACAGCTAGAAATGCTTTAGACAGCTATCTATCCTTCCACTTGAAAGATAAATGCAAAGAATTCCTGCTCAGAGAGTGCCAAGGTGCTTAAGTGTTATAAGGGAGCCTCCAGCTTTAGGTAACCCAACTTGAGAACACCAGAACTGATTTTTGGAAGCAATGAGGAGGTGGCAAACTGCAGGGGGAGATGTGCTCCTTTTGTGACGGCTCTGCAGCCAGCAGCCTGTGAGGGAGAAATTTTTACTACATCAAGAAAGGTTTCCCTTGGGAGAATCAGTGCCCTTCTGCTTGAGAGGGGCAGGGCTTTTGCCCCACTTCCACTGTGAGCCAATACATAGCAGTACTCATACTGCCTGCAGAGGCTGCTGAAATTAAAAAACCCTTTCCCATTGCATTTGGGAGGCTTTGGAAAAACACATGAAGTTGAGGAAACACCTGTCTCTTGAGCCTAGATAGTGCTAAATGCAAAAGGGATCTCATACTTTTTTTTTCCAATGGATACACAAAAAGACTCAGAGTCTGCTGCTCTAAATCTCATTTGTTTCTTTCTCAGTACAGTATAAATTGCATACTCCTCATGGCCACTGCATTAACTCATGTGTCGTCCTGTCTTGCTCTCCAGAAGACATCAAGGTAATTCATGCGCTGAGCCCCAAAATGCAAGCTAAACTTGATTTACTTTTTCTTGTGCCAGCTGCTGATTCAGGATCTCTGCAGCCATACAAGGTATCATCTCACCTGAAGTTCTTCCTATGGGAACATCGCAGACAGCCATGAAGCACAGAGGACCCCTAGTACTCCCACATCGTGCTATTTTTACCCATTTTAGGAAAGCTGTTTCTCCATTCAGTGCCTCATTCCTCCCTTCTCAACTCAAGAAATCTCATCTGAAGACAAGAGACTATAAACTCTTCATACCTCTAATACTTTTTTGCATATTGGTATGGCACATAACACATCAGATCTCAGCTGGTATTTTTTTCGTTATAACTAGTACTCAAAGTTTGGCTGATTGACTGCAGTAACCCACAAGCTACTTCCACTTCACCTGAAGATATCCTAAATCCCATGCAAATGAGGGACAAGTATTTGTTTATCTACACAAGCAAGAACTTTAAATTCAAAAGAAGTGACAGTAATTCAGATAATACGCAACCACTGTACAAAATTATGTGCTAAGTTGCTGCCATTGCTCTTTCACTAATCTGCAATATGAAGAAACTGTGAATTTAATGAGCTTCATAATTATTTTGTTCTCAAAATTCCTTACTTTTTGGTAATGACATTATTTCAAATGACAATTTTTACACCATGTCCCTAGTCGATCATGTCAATTCTCTGAAAGATGTACCTAAAGTAAGATACTAAAATCAAGAGAGAGAAGGAGAGGTTGATTTATCTCAAGGACTTTGCACCTTAAATAGTCAGTAAAATATTAAACATCCCTATCAATAACAGGTGGACCATATTATAAGCTTCCTCATAACTGGAGTTCTTAGGAACAAAATGACATGTTCCTGAAAAGGTATCAAGAATTTCATTTAGTCCTTTTTATAGTGGGGACCATCAATCTATCTTAACGTTTATTGGAGAGAAAATAATTGTCTTTTCTTTTTGGTGATGGTATTTCATTATATGCAGTAGGATAAATAACTACAGTTCAAAGCAAAATAAGATGAAAATGTCCCTGTATTTTTTCCTGGGGTTTCTTTTCTTCTTCTTGTTTAATTTCATGATGAAAAAAAAATTTATAATTAAATTAAGCTTGATTCTGATTTAAATGCGCATCTTAAAGTGAAAGCAGAGAAATGATTTTCATTTTCAAAGTTGTTATATCCCAATTGATCTTCCACACATTGGCATTATTATCTGATTGTGAAGATATATGCATTTATCAAAAGCTAGAGCCATCTGTCTCAATTCTATGTAATTTCATTACATATTCATCATTTATCTAGTCTGAGTATGTGACACGGGACCCTACTGACTAGCAATTCTATACTTATTATCACTTCACACTGTGTTTGGATGGACATGAGGCTGTCGACTTCCATTAATCTACTTTTGATGTAAAAATCATCATCTTGGGATAAGCCTCAGAGCTCCTGAATAATCAGGCCACACTGCTACATAAATATAGAGGCACGAGTATTTATATAAAAAAGCCTGCAGCATTTATTCCGGCTTGTCTTTCACCATCAGTAGGCAGATGTCACCCTGCAGATGCATCTGGGGAATGGAAGTATATATCTCAGGAGTCTGGCACACCTGTGTATGCAGGCAGACACTGTCCAAAGGTTATTCTTACACTGCCAAGCATGACTCTCCTGAATGTGGAGATGGGCAGGAGTTAACAGATGCAAGGAGAAGTTTTCTAACCCAGGAAACCAGTCACGGTTGCTGGAAAGTCTAGCATAATTAGAGAGTAGGGGCTGCATCAACCCATTGCAAATCTAAGGGTGTTTAAATTCAATCTGTCAGAGTAACTTGAAACTACTTGTTCGTTTCAGAATGGACTTTGGAGAAGTCATTGCCTGTACAACCATATTTTGGATGCTTGACAGCGTAACCAGCCATCTTCTTGACCTCTCTAGCCTCATAATGCAGCCATTCCTTTTGCTCCATGAATGCTTCAAAGGGGAGAGACTCTTGGGGAAGATAGGCTCTGAGACAGTTTCTCCCCAGGCACAAACAACTGGCACCAGCTGACAGCCTGGACTCCGCATGCTTCCTGTGTTCATGAATTATCTACTGCATTGAAACAAAGATGATAGAGATAACAAAGGACAATTCTTTATTCATGTGGAACTGAACTCTGATTTTGAAAATGAGGTAAAGTGATGGAAACTACTGCACAGACAATTATTTGTCTGCTTCACATGAATTTACTTTGATTCTATCCAGTTCCAGGTTGAAAACTCTTTTTGTGAATGCTATAGTGAGCAAGCTACAAGGCAAGAGTATGTGCTTAAACCTACGGCTACCGCAGAATACTTAAATAAGTGGAATTTGGTTTTGTGAACATGAATATTCACATTGGAAATCTCATTTTAAGAATCAGGCTCATACTATCTGGAAACACAAAGATAGGCTATGATTTGTCTGTCAAAAGGATATATATCAAAACACATCTCAAACTGCACATTATGCACACTTGAAATTTATGAAGCATCCGTAGGGATGGTAAGAGACAGGATTTTATTTCCAATGGCTAACTATTAGCTCTGCTGCTTTGCAGAAATTGTTTTTCACTGCTCTTTTCCCATCCATTAAATGGGTATAAGAGCACTCACCTTCATTTGTGGATTGGTATGATATCTACCAGATAAAAAAGTTCTGTATCACAAAGAAACACTGGTAACAATCAGCTGAGTTACATAAGTGACAATGACTGATTAACTCACAGGCAGGAAAAAAGACCTGCAGTTGACAAATACACCTTGTCACTACCAGAGGTCTGCTTGAATAGTTCAGCGCACAGAGATGAAGCCTAAACTCCCAGGACAGTTGCAGAAGCCACTGGCCAGATGCTTATGGTGGCAGGCAGTCTCCTCCTCTCAGGTGCAGGGGTTTGCACAGGGAAAGAGAGTGCACAAGTTCACACATGGTAAATTCACATCCCACCTTATGGAGCCTCACCATCTTCATGCAGACAGACCTCAAGCTGCCAGCTTCTTTCCCAAGGAGGCATAACATATTTTCGTACGTGGTAATCACGACCAAAAAAATCTAAGTGATGCAGAAAACAGTAATGGAGCCTGCTCCCAAATCACGATGTGGGAAGCCACGTGGGAAGTTGCACTGGCCCTCTGAAAGCATTAAGTCAACAGTGGAAGCAAAATCCAATCATCACCTATACTAGATGGATCCAAAGACTAGGACTTGAGTCCCAGGAAGAAGCATTGGTTGATTGCACACGTTTGTCGCAGGCATGTAGCCCAACTAGATGTACAGGTATGCGGTGTTTGATCCCAGAGCACAGTCAAAGGGGACAGTGCTACAGGGTAAAAATGATCACCATCCCCAAAGAAAATGGGCTATTCTTGTGGAAAGCAATACAGGACTGTGTATAGTCTTTGAGATAGCTCTGAGCCTGCTAACACATGTGCACCGCGTGAAGGGGCTCAGGGCTCTCTAGATCTGCAGCAGTACTGCCAAGAGACCTCAGCTTTGCATTCATCTCTGGCACCGGAGCAGATGATGCTAGCTCGGGGCTTCTCAGCACCACAGTGCACTGTGCAGTCTACAAATGTTGTAAATCACTTGGTTGCCTTTAAAACTATTACCCGTACTCTTTCTAAAACCAACTTCCTGACCACTGAAAGCCATTAAACACTCCATTACATCACAAATTAACTGTAACGTTGTGTTCAAGTGGTTGTTTGGATAACTAAGTCCTTTTGCTTTCCACACTGCATAGAGAAATTGTCCCTTTCTGTATTTTCCCTGCCTTGTACAGTTCCACTGAATGGTCCTATGCTGTCAAATAATGGTTGCCTTTACCTCCGCTGTTTAGCTAATTTTTCATGACTGTCCAGTTTCTCCTCTGGTTATTTAAAGGGGGGCTTCACTGACTTTACAAAGTGCTTCACAGTTCTGACAGTAATGAAGCATATTCTAACAATTAAAGTATTTAACTCAAAGACCTGGTTCACTTCAGTTAAAGTTTAGCTCACCTGTGCCTGTGAACACACACTGGTTTTAAAGTGCCCTTCCTTACCAAAGTCACAGATTCTGGCAACGAACCCTCCTGTAACTATAACATTTAGACACACATCAGTCAGAACATCAGAACAGAACGTGTGTCAAGCACCACCAGAAAGCTGGTCATTTGTAACTGTAACTGCTAGCTCTCATCTTTAATTACAACCCAAAGACCTCTTTTTCCTCTTTGCCAAACATTCCTGTTAGTTCTTATAATTATAGTGAATACTTACTAAAGATTAAGCCACCTACACAAATCTGTCCCCAAAATAAGTGCTGGAAGCAAATTATAACATGTCCCTGTCATTTCATGGGTATCTGTATCGTCACTAGATTTATGTTCTAATGCTACATTATTACCTATTACCATAGTTGTTAAAACCTTACTTTTCATGCTAATGAAAATGATGAAAGACAGGGGTTTTGACATAAATACTGTAATAAGAACCATATTAATGTGACAGATGATTGCTCCTCTGTGACAGACTATGAAATCCTGTGCAAGAGTTACAGAAGGTTCATTTACATGTCTGCTCATCTATCTCTCCCTACAGGGAAGCAAGGGACTCATGCTCAATATTGGAGGGGGATGAGAATCAGAAATAAGATGGCAAACAGGCACAGACAGTCATCCTAAAAAGAAATGCATCCCAAGGCATACTTCCTTCCTTAAGTGCCCATAAGCACGAAATGTCAATTACAGGACCTAAGGTCAGACTCCTAAAGCCTCTTTTCAGGCATCTAATTATGTACTTCTAAGCAAAACTTCCAAAATGTAGGACAGAAGCAGCACTAACAGCAAAATGGGATTTGTGCTCCTAAGTCACATCCTTCTGTTTTGAAGTTGAGGCATTTTTCTTTCACCAAGTTTGACAGGATTGTAACCATTTTCCAGTCATGCTACCACCCCATTTTTTTCCTCGTCTCTCCTAGCAACTTTCACAGATTGCATGTGTGCTCTACTTCTGAGGAATATATCCTGACTGTCCTCAAAGAGAGACCTGAGTAACAGGCAACAAGGGAGCCAAGACACTCATACATTCCCAAGCACGGATGATCAGGCGAAGGGCACTGAAAGGCACTGTGCAGTTGGGACACAACCACTCATCAGCCATCTGTCTTTTGGAGTACTGTATTCAGTCACAGAAGATACAGAAACATGATCATGTTGTACACCAGTGTCTCCCTTTTAGCTGATCACACTCAGTTTTACATCAGTTGTGACCCCACTGATTTCAACCTAACCAGTGATTAGGAGATTATAGTTCTACTCCAACTCACACTGCTTCCTGATCTGCTAACATCACGCTAACTGTGACGCTGCATGATAGGTGCCAAATGCAGACTACTGCATCATGAGACAACAATTCTCCCTAACCTTACCAAAAAGAAAACAACCAAACAAATAAACAAACACCCACAAAAACCCGACACCCCACAAAACTAAAGAAAATAATAAAACCAGACTTGTTTCGATTTGCTTTCCACTAGTAAAACACCTTACAGCAATATTTCTTTTCTTTTTAGAGCTACTCTCCTTGCAAAGAGAAAGCAAATAGCGATGACACAGATAATTTATTATTAAAACTCTCATTTACTGATAACACATGGGCAAAGATTGGTTTCCGCATTTTTAACAATGTAAACATGATATCTGTTAGATGGACTCTCTGAAGATTGCTTGTCTTTTCATATCTTTGCTGTCTCTCTATCCCCTCTTGCTTTATTTTGATTACCTTTCTGCAAACTTACAGTCATATTAGCACACTTTTCCACACTTCTAATGTTCATGTGTTTGTTCTTTGGCCGTCCTTGAGCAAGTGGTTAGGACTGATTTCTACTTTGTCTTGAAAGGTGAATTTAGTATTTTCCTTAGTGAGGAAAGTAACTTGAAAAAAAGAGGTTCTCTCATCTGTTACTTATCCTTGAAAAACTAAATGAAGTGAAATTTCCAAGGCTGCTTGTGGCATCACCTTTCACTCTACAGTTTAGCACGTTTTGTTTTAGCAGCAGTTCAAAAGTTCACTATCCTACATCTGATGCCTTCTGCTCGCTACAAATGTCTGCAGTACAGCAAGAAGTTAAAAATGTTAAATGATTACAGCATACAGGAACCCACAGACCCCATAAAAACAGTCCTAGCATGCTTAAGCTGAAACAGCATCACACAAAATTCCCAAATACTCATTTGCTTTTGTACCATATGATCAGTTAAAGTTTAAGTTTAGGCTTTGCTGGTTTTCATCTACTTTCACCAAACACATTTGCTTTCCTCTGCAGGGTGTGAGGTCTGAAATGTTAATATTTGTGAAAAGGAGCAAAGGCAAAATATTTAGCAATAATCTAGTATCTTCCGAGGTTCTAGCAAAACCCTCACAAAGACTGTCGGTGGAGTTGAGATGCAATACATACTGTATTCTTCCATTGCTGTGAAGGCAAGCACTGACCCACAGAAATTGGCCCTGAGACTGTCAGAAAGAGAGGCTTTTCCAGTACTGCTTATAAGCACTATTCGCACTGTGTGCATGACATCAGATAGGTAGGAAATTCCAATACTAAGAGCCTGCTCTTCACTCCAAGTATGTAGCAACTGTGTTGTGAAACAGGAATGGAAACTGAGCTATGGTTACAGGAATCTGCTTGCTTAAGGTCACACAGAACATCCTCACATATTGGTCACCCAGCTCATTCAACCCACCAGTCCATGTGCGTTGCCAAAGGAGTTGCATTGCCTGTGTTAAATATTGTTTTTGTATGGCACCTTTGTTTCTGGTCTTTTTGGGGGTACAGAAGATACTCTCTTTCATATCTCGTGTTTGCTTTCACTACAGGATGCTATAAAGTCAGCAAGCTTTGATAAAGATATGAAGTAAGGACCTTTGCATGACTGCAGGGTTAGTTTGGGACTCATGACTTGTGCGCTGGGGAACTGAGCCCTGACAATGATTTATTTGACAGTGCACTATACTGACAGCCAAATCAGCCAGAGAGCAAGTAAGAAATAAAAGGGCAGAGGGAAAATATTTGGTTTTGAAATTGTTCTGAAAATTTCTAATAAAAAAAATCAATTACAAAAAAAAAAAAATGTTATATAGTGTCTAAGGCTACGTACACTGGCCTGCAGCAAGGAGCAAAGTCATTTATCTTCAAGGCAGTGATCACAGACAAAAATTGGAGTGCCTTTTTTTTTCATCACTTGAAAATCCTAGGCAAATTAAGTTGCTAATTTGATTTCACTGCTTTCAAGAAACCACCTCAATTATTATAGGTTTGCAATACTAATTTTCAAACAGTTTTCAAGGTTCCCCTCTCAGAAAAGTTGTATCATGAGTTTAAGATTGCAGCTAACAAAAGAGCTCAAAAATAACTTAAACAGCATAGAGGAGGGATGCTGCTTGTGGAAAATTGAGGCCTCAGCAGACTAAGCTTCAACTCCTCTACCTGAAACATTTCACAAAGCACCTTCTCAATTTTCAACCACTCTGAGACCCAACAATCTTTTTCTGGGTAGGTACTGACTGCATGCTCTTTCAGACATAGACCTGACTGTTCCATGCTCTCTGCCTATACAGATGGGGAAATAATGGCTGCTAGCACCTTTTGTAAAATTGGCAATAATAAAACAGCTCATCTTAGTGAGGGGAGAAACCCAGGCAATGAAACTGGTTGCAGCCCGCATCTCTAAACATCTTTCCAATGTTTTCAGCCTTGCTGCTGAACCAAGCATGCCGAAGGGACGTTTCTGCTCCGATTGGCATGCTGCACGTCCCTGCTGAACACCTTAACCCCTGCTAGCTCGCTGCTTAAGGTCTGTAGCTGTTTAGAAAAAAACAGAGCTAGAAGCATTGATGTGAAACTTTTCTTCCTTTGCTTCTTAGGAAGTAATCCCTTAAAATTTCCTTGAAGGAGATAATGTTATTAGTCTCTTACACTGTTTGCGACCTGTTCAATATTTATTACAGGCCCTCTACCCTGCCAATGGGCTCTTTGACTTGCTAAGAAACGCACAAAGCTCACTGCAGCCTGACATAGCCGCACCAAGTCCTTCCAACTCCAAATCATCTCTACAATGCACCATCCTGCCCTTCCAGTGTCTCTGCTGGAAATCCATCGCTGCTGCCCCAGGAAACCTGCTCTCAGTCCTATTCAGTCGGTCCTCAGCTCTCCCCACTCTTCCTCCTCCATACTCCTCCCTGCTATTGGGCTTGTCCCATGATGCACTGGCCAGCCTTTCTACACAATTATATTTACCATATGGTTTTCGTCTGCTCCAATGCACTGGGAAGGGGCAGGGAGCAATACACTGGATATGCCCTTGAAGTCACTGGCCTCTGGAGACAACACCAGTCAACCAGGACACATCTTTAGAAAGCCTGGATCACACCTCAAGTGGATTCCTAACACAGATGGTGGAGATAGCCATGGCCATAAGGAAATGTGTATAGTTACTAGACGATACATGCTGTTCTGGCATAATGTCCTTTTTCCAGTGCCACTTCTTTTCCTGCATGCTGTTTGCACTCAGGTAGAATAAAGGGGGATGTGCAAGGAATCAACTAGCGATATGAGAATACTCATATCTCATTTAAGAAATAAAGTATTCTCTGGGTTCAGTTGTATATACTCCCTATCCAGTTCAGCATCTCCTTTCTCTCATGCTTCAGGAGCAGTGCTGAATGCTGATGAAAAAATTTTGGTCCAGTGCCATTAAGTTATCTGAATTCAGTATAAATTAGCACAAAATAACTAACCTGTCCTAGGACCTGATGTGTAAAACATGATACTACCAGTGGCATATTTTCCTGATGCTTAAGAATGTATGATGATCACTAGTTCCAAGATGAAGTATGCTTGTGGTCATGGCATATTTGGAAAGATCTGGAATTGTAAAGTTATTTTAATGCATCAAAACAAAAGATTTATTAAAACAGCAAATGGATTGCCAGTGCCTTTTTTTTAAAGTCAAAAAGTGGTAACCTCAACATTCAAGAGCAGGCTTCATTACAAAAAGAGAGAGTTTGTATCTTCATTGCTGACTTTGTGGTTTATATGAAGAAAATTCTCCCCTCCCCTCCCCCCCCACTTTGTAATGATTATATTATATTTCAGTTGAAATTTTCTCATTTTTTTAAGCAAAATATGAAACCAATATGTTAGTTTTCAAAAACTAATAGTTACTAGAAGCTTGATACTATTTAACTTAGAGAAAAAAAATTGCCTTCATTTTCAATCAAAAGACACGTATAATGTGCAACTCAGTGCAGCATTTGCTCTTCTGCTAACCAGAAGGAAAAAAGTTATATTCCTCATTATCAGTTCTTCTTAAACTACAAATCCAAACACCAACGGATATGACTCAGTGCTTATCCTTCTGAAGCACAGGAGCTAAAGGCAGAAACGACCCACGCAAGAACCATAAAGAAGGATTTGCCCTAAAAAATGATCTCATAAAATCCGGATCTTCTTATTCAACAGACTAGTTCACCTTGTGTATTCAGACACACCTGCTCATTTTCTTATGAAAAACGGACTTTTCGACAGTATTCTCTGACAAGTATCGGCATAGCTCCCCAAGAATGAACTATCTATTCTTTCCTGGAATCACATGAATCCTTTCTGTTTTTCTATGCATCCCTGTGCTGCCAACTATAATTATTCCAAAACTACAAGTTAGGCTATAAAATTAAGAGACTGGTTTCTTCACATTAAAAAAAAAAAAAAAAAAAAAAGAGAGAAAGACATATTTTAAAGGTGATAGAAAAAGAAAGGAAGTAAAGTCTTTCTTTCTTCCTTTTTTTCTTATCTGTGTGTTAAACATAAGGTGATTTCTAAGCACCTCTTTCTTTGGAGGCTACAGACTTTGTTGACTTGATTCAGAAAGACAAGATCACAGGAAAAAAGTACCACAAGAACCATGATAAATTCACAAGATACGGGAATGCCGTGCTTAGAGCAGCATAGACCCAAAGAGGCTCTGGTCTGCTGACCCTGAAAACTATATTTAAGTATGGCACCATACAAACCTGCTCCTGTGATGCTGTGATGTGGCCTATGAAAATCACTCAATAAGCTAAAATAACTTTTCAAGGTAAAGGACTTAGTCTGGTATTTCTGACCTTCAAAATTTCTATCCCTAAATGATGCTACAAAGACAATCAGGTCCAAGCTCATCTCTCCACTGAAACAGAATGCCTAAAATCAGCAGTCCAGGCCCCATATGCCCAGCAGACCATGAAGAAGAAACAGCAACTCCACAGAGACAACTGGCTTTCAAGTGGCTTCTGAATACTCCCCTTCCTGCTGTCAGCAGCTGACCTGGGAAAAGAAAGCAAGGTGGGATGGCTCCAAGCCTCCTTGCTTTATAAAGGCAATTTATATTAAAATCCACTGAAATCAACACAGCTGGGAACTTACCTTTTATAGCAGATTTTTCTGTGCAGAGAAATACTGTAAAATAAACTTTTTTTATGTAAAAACTGTATATATAAAAGGTAAAATTACTGTGTTTGTATCCAGGTCATGCCAGAATAATGTATTTGAATAAAATAGTTACAGTAAATTTTTACACCATAAAATGTGCTGCATATCTGACAGAACTGTGAGCCTTCTTCCCTTTCATATTTATGAACTTCAGCATGGAAGCTAAAAAGCAAGTGATTTGAACAGATGTGTTGTGGATGGGACTCTGCTCTTTCTAGAATTCCATGTGTGCTATCCTAAGCTGGGAGACTAAAGAAACAGACTTCATGAAATTCCTTCAACATGCTTGCACTCAGCATGTGGGATGTACAGTTCTTGTGTCACATTCCCTTATTTTTGTTTCTTTAAATAGCAAAGTGTCTATAACACACACACAAAAGCCCCAAGAGATGCAAAGCTTTGAAGAGCAGCATGAAATATTCTGCCCAAAGGATCAATGAGCAATCCTCAATTTCAGTCACCCTCACTTAAAAATGGGGGAAAGTGTAATCCCACTGGGCAGAAATATGGAAATACCTCTATTATTGGTGAAATAACTACAACTATAGTCTCTCAAGACACCAACAGAACTTTCACAAAACACTTTAGTGCTTTAATTAATTAATTTAATTATCAGCATAGGTACCTGCACAGCTATTAATATTACACGGTACAAAGTTCCCAACAGACAGTCAGATTGCCCAGTGCTGTCAGTGCACAAAGATGTGGCATGAACTCACTGCAGTCCGTGGCCTCAAAACAGAGAATGGAAAATTCCTGAAAAATTATTACTTGTCAGGATTTTTAGGTGGGTGCTGCACTGATGCAAACTTACAACTACTGGATAAGAGCAGACGGCGTAGACATGGTCCTCACTTTCTAATAATAATGAGTGCACTGTGGAGACCTGTCTCTTGTTTGCTTCCAAAGAGTTGGGTGGAGATAAATAGAAACAGGCTTCACAAAAACTCAGAATATTAAAATCTCTGTTTAATTATTCGCTCTATCAAACAAGATGATGTCCCAGAAGAGAATCTGCGAGAACTGTACTTTGGTTAGTAAACCCTTATTATTGTAGGGTCAGGAGGAATTTTTCATCTTAACATATAATTAAACTTAATGGGAAATGTTTAATTAAATTAAGAAATGTAAGAAAATTCCCTCAGGCTACAAGAACTCTGATTACAGTGTTGCAGTAAGCTTAAACAAGGCTTAACGTACTGTAGGGCATACAGGGCCAAAGCCTCTGAACTATTTTTAACATGTTGCAGAATATTGGCAATTAGAAATAGGAAGTGTTAAATATACTCATGCCAGGTTCACATGGGGAATCTCATCAATCTGTAATTGAAGAGCTTCCGCTACTGCGGTGTGATATACACTCAAGTTTTATGAAAAGGCCAACATACATCATTAGCATCTTGATTCAGACTTTGGGAGCCTGGATTTTCTGGACAGTAAGAAAATGGGAGCAGGCCTGTCGTTATTATGAACAAAATAGATCCAGAGAGACCAGTTGCTTTCTAACACTCAGGCCCATCTCTTATGACTAAGAGAGGCTATATTTAAACTTTATGACCTCCTGCAATTTCTGGTGAAACCCATGGAGACTGTATGCACGTTAGAGGTAAAAATGCCCAATAACTGCATGATGGAAAGGGAATTGTGAATTATTTGTAAAGCAGTACACGATCCAAAAATCAAAAGGAGTTATTAAAGCACCCAAAAAAAACCTAAGCAAGCAGATTATAAACAGAGGGATATATAAAAAAATCAATAGTAAACAGAAAATTTACAGATAAAAAGATCTGACCATGAATTCCTGTAAGGCAACAAGACTCCACTTAGGTCAAGCGTAAAAGTTGCCCCTGATCTAAGCCGATGTAACGACACTAACACTACAGCTTTCTATATGCAAACCCTGCGGATTCCATACAGACGTAATGTCACCATATCTTTACCATGTAACATGCTGAAATCACTACTGAGCCACTAATTTCTGGGATGACTAAAACCATCACCACAACCAAGTAAAAAACACAACCAAAACAAAAATATATCTGAAACCTAAGCAAAACATTTACCCAGACAAATATACATTCAGCACAGAGATGATCAGAGATTTGTATCCCACTGAAAGACTATACGAACTAGTGCTCTACAAACTAGAAAAGTACTGCCAAGTAAAGCTACTGTTACAAATCCCTTGGTCTTTTAAGAGCAATCATTCATCTCTCACCAGAATTCTGCTTTCTCTGTCATTTCACAACCACTCATAAATCATCGCAACATCAAACAAAAACCCTACTGTACTAAATGCAAGGATAATAAAGGGAAGAGCATTTTAATGAGACACACAATTATGCTGTACTCTAAAATTCCTGAAGGTCTTTTGATTTTTTTGTTTGCTCAACTTCCTCCTGTAATCTATTTGGGGTAGGGGATTGTTTTTTTCAGCTGTTGCCCCTAAACAGTCTGCTAGAAAAGCATCACAACTCTGGGAACTACCTTTTTCTCTATAGGAACCTATTTAGCCAAACTTCCTTAGCACAAAACGGTGCATGAAGACACCTAACTCAAATGGATGAACCTCCAAAATGATGAGTTCCCATCAGTTCCTGTTGGATGGATAAAGAGGGACTAGGCACATGGAATATCTACACCTAAAGACAGAAATTTTTTTTAAAGTATTTTTGATAATCTGGTTCTGTCTTTTTCCTCCTTTTACCACCTTCTTTGCTGATTTCCTACTTGCTTGCTTCTTTTCTTTAGTTGTCCTGGTTTCAGTTGGGACATAGTTAATTTTCTTGCCAGTAGCTGTTGGTTTTGGACTTAGTACGAGAATAATGTTGATAACACACTAATATTTCAGCTGTTGCTAAGCAGTCAAGGACTTTTCATCTTCTCGTACTGGACAGCTGACCCCAGCTAAGCAAAGGGATATTCCATATCACAGTGCATGGTGTCATGACATGTAAAGCAGAACTCATGTTAATGATGGGGGTTTCCACAGCACAAACCTGAGTTTGCTGCCATCACTTTCAGCAGTCTTCTCTTTGGCTAACATATTCCACCATCACATTTTGCGACTTGCCACACAGAGCTAACAAGCATAAAGCAACCTACCCTCCTAGCAAGACATACATGGTCAGGGGTGCAAGAATTATTCATAATAGACTAAGGTCAGCCTGCATGTCCTTCCTGGCTTTGGTACCTACATGCACTAGCTAAACCTTAGGTTTGAGACATTGTGCCAAAACTGAAGGAACTGCTAAATTATTCTACCAAAACAGCATAAGACTATAATAAGGAACTGCCTTAAGTGTTCTGGACACCTTCAGGGTATTGCACGGGCTGGAAAATCATGACCCACCTCAGCTTTTAACTAATTTCATATCATCTCCCCTGCACTGGTGAGTTTAAAACATACTTATTGTTCCAGTTATAATCAAGCAGGACAACTGGTACTGCCTCTTGTGACATAAACACTAAAGCCTGTAAGTCATTTTAGAGCTTAGTCCAGACACACCCCTCATTAAAATGCTCTTCTTTTTATTATCATTAATAGGCATCAGATTTATGCATGTGTGGGGTCTCGTCTGATGGCAGCATGGGGCTTCTGAAAAGACAGGAGAAAGCAACATCATCCTTGTAAGAAAAGAGGTCTGTGCCTTGACTCATAAAACCTTGGGCTTCTAAAATATTAACTTTACTTGACAGTATATTTCCAGTTTGTACAGCTTTAAGCTTAACTGTCTGTCAGAAAATTATATAAATCTGATTGCCCCTGTCACAGCCAGATAGGCTTTAGCTCTCAGACTTCCCTGAAACGATGTTACTTATCCTTTAGAGACGAAAATGGTGTACCGCCAGTACAACCAGCAGCTCCTTATGGAGCCTGAAGCAGTTAATGCTGGTTTTGTGCAATGCTGCATTCATTTGGGAACACATTGACAGCAGAATAGGCAGTAATAGCCACTTCCAACACACAGGGGAGTGGACCCACAAGTGGTCTGCCTGGAACCACAAAAGGCAGGGGTGGGAGATTGCTGAAAGGTCCACTTTGGCCAGATGACTCTCACCAGGAACTCAGAACAGCTCCATCTGCTTAAACAGGAAAAATTCCTGGAGAAGGATCAACTGAACCAAAGCACATTCCCATGGTGGCCACGACACACACCACTGCCTCTCCAACAGCTAGACCTGGGGAAGACCTCAACATGTTAGCTAGCCCTGACTCTGCAGCAGGATCAGTATGATGGAATGGTTGCATTTCCAAGTAAAATCAAGGCATGTTTGAGCATGTATAAACACCACACTGGGGGTATGTCTCCTCCCTTTTTCTGCACTGTGTTGGCAGGTCTCAGATACAGAACAACTCAGTCAGTACCTGGCCCTTCATTTCTTACCTCATCCTCTCCCCCGAAAAAAGAGCAGGGCTCCAGGTTCACTTATTTTGCCCAGGATGGTCCCATCAACTCTCCTGCCTCTGCCTCTGAGCTGAATGTTTATGTTTCTTCTCCCAGAAGGTTTGAAGGATTTCTGTGGTCTCCAGTAGAGAGCAGCCCCATTCACACTGTAAAGAGAGAGTCAAGAGAGAAAAAAAAAAGCAAGGCAATATCTAGAGACTGATTTGTGGGGAATTTTCCATTTGTTTCACCAAAACAAACAACAATTGTTTTCATTCAGGTTCAAAAGATATTTTTTCCCCCAATGCAATCATGGTTAGGTCCTGTTGCACATATGCATTTTGACAGACTTTAATTAAAGAACCATATGTTACATTTCTACCGGGTCTCAAAGTATTAGCTTATGGAAGGCCCATAAATTGAAAAGTCTTGGTAGAAAGCTGATGGAGTGACCTACATAAGCAGAATGATTAGCTTTAACTGCAAGACTTTTTGACTGATGGATCTGTTTGGGGGTTTTTGGGGGGTTGCCTTGTCAGAGGGACCATCACATAGGATAAGCAGCCTTTAAACCAGTCAGTAAGTAATAAGAGTTTCAACACTAAACTATTCCATGAAAGTTTCTTCCCTGGAATAAAAATAATGTTACTTTTTATCACATGCTGTGTTTTTCTAGCATAGTTTTCCATCTTTGAGTAATGACGGGCATAAAATAAAACTGCTAATTTGCTACACTCGAGTTTTCACTCTCACAACTGCTGTGCTTTAAGCTGTGTCTGCTGAAACCTGTATTTTGCATATGCCTCAGAAGTACTGCAAGGTATTACTGTATTGCTTCTGAGAGCTTTAAAGTGCTCAAAAATGGTTAAGGTCCCCCAATGACAAGCCATACTGCATTAATTCTCCACATGCTGGCGGAGCAGCTGCTAAAACCAATTAGGTCATTATTCAATTTCCCAATTTTTTCTTTAAGATGAGAGAAAAACCCAAACCTTAAAAGTTTCCCATATGATTCCAATAAAGCCAATCCTTTTAGCATATAAACCCAGTGAAATTATTAATGGAACAAGGCCTGTCAACAAGACCTTTACATTAAACCAAGGATCAATAACATCAAGATGGCATGTAGTGAGGAGAATGTCCTGGGCATTTCATCTCAAGACTACTTTACTCATTTTGAACAGGTTCTTGGACTCATTTTAGGCTGTATTTAATCCTGTAATTCCTAGTGTGTTGTAGTGTAATAATGTTGAAACCTTGATTGTTATCTGCATCTCATTTTCCCCCCTTAATTTATGTCTAAAAATAATAGTTTCAGAGCCATAACAGCTCAAATATTTCCCCATTAGCAAAAAGCTAATTCCTGAGTTCGTTCCAGGGGCAATTAAGCTGGAAAAGCAATTAAGGTTTCAGAAATCCCTGACAGTAGGAAAGGTTCAGCCTAATATCCACAAGTACATGAAAACAAAACATATTTTAGGGTTATTAAGAAAATACGGCCTCAGACTGTGGCCAAGAGCTCACAAGAGCTGGGTTATTAGTAGCCTTGCTGTGTGAAGCACGTTTCCACAGCAGGTGTCACAGGTCCCGCAAAGCAAACTGTCAGCTCAATGCTGAATTAGTCCACCCCACAAGGACAGCTGAAGAAATTTCTTGCTAGAGAGCAGCCCTCTAAATGGGCTGTGCACCACCTAGACCTTCCATTTAGCTAAAGCTCTGCTACCTTTCCAAGAGCTCCTATCCTTTTGCAATGCTGTATAACAGAGGTTCCCTGCTTCAAAAGCCCTTGCTAATGGCAAAAGCTTTTGGTCCTCAGCCCCACCATCATCACCAGCTAAGCTTCACCATGTACAAACCACTAGCATTATGCCAGTTCCTCCTACTCTTTCTTACTCACATGCTCCTCCTCCCCACGTAAGTCCAAGTAGGCTGAAGAAGAGGAGGGCCTGGGAAGGAAAGCATAAGATAAACGAGTGGCCTTTATGTCAGAAATGTAAGCCACATTCTAGCAAGAATCTGCATGATCTAAGAGGTGGGGAGCAGAAATATGAGATTTAGTGGGAAAGTCCTTGGGCATCTCACACAAATGGAACAAATATTTTTCTTAATTTTCAGATACCTACACACAGAGTAACTGAGCTTCAACCTTGTGTAAACTTCCTCACCAGCCAGCTTAAAGTAAATTTGAAGGCTGGCTTAAGTTAAACCCCCTTTTCTTGAACCTTTCAGTCAGCCTGAACTTACAAGGTAAGCTGCAATGACTGTATGAATGAGCTTTCTTGCGAGTGTCATTATCTCCCATTAGTAGCCAGACTAGGAAACCAGTAACATATGCCCCACTCACAGCAGTTTCGCCCTTCTGCAGCAGGTCCCAAACAGCCCCTGAAAGTGCAGATGCAAACACCAACAAAATCAAAACTGGGAGGAAAAGAGCGGTTTTGGATTTCAGCTGCAAGTGGTGGAACTGTTACAAAGCACAGGCTAAAGAAGCACATAAAATCAAGAACTCTTCATAATGAACAATTGACACTTACAAATACACAGAGAGGAAATGTATCCCAACCCAAATTGCTCAGCAGTTCAGAAAAAAACAAAAGCGTATGTGGGAAGAGAAGAACACATGCAAGAGGGGTTGTTTGTGTTGGGTTTTTTTTTGCTTAAAATCAACCCCACAAACCCCCAAAACCCTGCAGCTGGTGTTAGTACTTGCTGGTGGTTCTCTCTGACCAGAACGTGGCCTTTCCCTTTGTGTCACACTGTCACAATTTTTATGTTGCTGATGCCATGGACTGCCCTTACTGGCTCCAAGACTGCCCTCCAGAACCAGAAAATTGTCATCTAAAAATAATCATCACCAGCATGCACCCATGCATCAAGCCATGCCATAGCACATTTCAGAGAAGAGAGATGCCATCTATGAACCCAAGCCAGTTTATGCTAGCTGAACCTCCATCTCAAATGCAGCTCCCTGTCCCAAAACATGACTTTCGGCACCCTGTAGTGTAGGGTTTCCTCTGCAGCACTCATTAAAAAACTATTAAGAAAAAAAAAAAAAGAAGAAAAAAACTCGTATCGTAGTTGATAGCGTACAGAAAATTAGTTGTGCTTTTAATCTTTTTGTTACCTATTTTCTAGTTCAGGAATCTCTGCTCCTGGCACAGTTGTGCACAAATTTAAAACATTGAAACACACGTGCATGCCCTTTCCTAGTCTTGCTCTCAGCTAAACTGCAGTTTTCTATACCTATCAGCCTCAGTAACACATTGAGCAGGGAGGCACCTCCATGCTCACCTCACGTGAATAAAGATGTTTGAACACCTCCTGGATATGCATGGGTGACCAAGAAGCACAGATCATGTTGTCGCTTCTTGCTCAAGTCAAGTTCCATAGAAATGACCTGAATGAAGATATCAGCCTGCTTGGTAAGTATAATAAAGTTGATGAATAATGATACATCTTCTGTGATAGCAATTTCATTCACTGAACAGATTTGACAGTACAGTGAGGTTATTATGCATTATTTTTAGTACTAGAAATCAATGGCACTATTGTCCTTTTCAGTTCAATTTGATTTAGATGAAGCTCGGTGTGCAGAGAGAATAATGAGAAGCACTGCTTCACATTAAATGGAAACAGAAATCATGTTCTTAGCAGGGTGTGTTTTATGATAAGGCGATTGTTCTGTGAACAGCTTCTTATTTCAATATTTTGGATGTTTAAATAAAGTGTGTGTTTGAGACAGATGGAAGTCTTTTAGGACATATATTTCCCCAGCAGAAAAATGACAAATTCTTTTATGAAGACAGCCTCTGTCAACATGATTCTCAAGGACCTGCTGTAAACTGGATGGACACTGAACTCATGAGGGAGGAAGACCCCACTGAAGAATAATCGTGTGATTTGGGCATCTGCCCAAGCCTGAGTTCAAGTTCCTTGTTCTAACAAAAGCTTAGAAGCCTGGGGCTTCCATCACTGGAACAGGTCTCCCAGTCTACCCTAGTGCCTCTACCCTAATGCCTTTGTAAAGTTCTCATTTTATTATACTGCAGAATAGACTTTTTCATATATCCTTTTAAATGTCAAACATTTTTGCAGGGCAGAAAGACTACTTTCACCTAATCAAGGGAAGCAGCAGGACAAATTTTCCTTATAGAACTCTGTCAGAGGAGTTCAGTTTTCATCTGTTGATGCATGCACAACTAAAGAGCTCACAGTTCCACCCTCCACAAAAATAAATGCAAGTTATCTCCTCCTCTCCTCTGAACAAAATAGATGCCGCCACTTTTTACTGTAACTGGGTAACAAATTGCCCAATCATACCCTGCCTTTCCCAAGTGCTAGAACACCTACCTGCCTCTTAAACAGGCTTTCCCCCGCCATCTTTTGAGATTGCACCTGTGCTGCACAGAAATCTGCTCTGCACGAAAAACGAACAAATGAGGGACCTCCTGGTGATGGTTACACCAATATGGCTCCTATTTCATTAAATACATTTATTAAATTAATTACATGACAATAGTAAAACCCTTCTGTTGTATATCCCTTCAGAGCAGAAACTGATTTCACAGCTTCTCCACCCAAGTATATAAAGAACCAAGGGAGCCTACCTGACACCTGAGGACATGTAGAAGAGAGACAGCACATGCAGTACTTCTGGCAGAAGCTAGCTAGGTGTGTACACCCTTCTGTGAGGTACCACGCCACTTAAACAGGGTCTCTCAACAATATCCATTGACCTGTTTTGTCCAGGCAACCCAGTGATCCATTCAAGCAGCAGGAGGTGGCTCTAGTCCGTGAGCTCTGCCACAGAGAGCATGTGGGGATTTCCATAGACTTTGTAAAAGCTGGAAAAGGAATAAAAGCTGTGGCCAGCTGAAGAGTTACAGCTAGGCCCCTTGCATTCAGGGCTCACCTGGAAGCCATTCAATGTGAGCTGCAGCATTCATTTCATCTGTCTTAAAGACACAGACAATAAACACATCTTGTGCCAGTAGATGGCACTCTCTTAATGACCTACGCACTCTTAAGAGCCATGCACGATTTCTGCAGTAAATATACAGCCTACAGCTCTTTCTGTTTGCTCTGTGCAAGAGGCAGCATTTTGTTGACAGAAGATGCCCAGCTCCACCCCTAGACCCTTTGCTCCATACACGAGTATAGCTCAGCTCCTCTCCATACTGACCTGAGCTGGTTGATGCACATCCTGCCCAACTGCAACCCACTCCTAGGCACTGATGGGAGGCCTAATGCCCTGCTTACCAGCCACCCACCCCCTTACATCTTCATCTGCAGCACAGGACTGATGCAGGACCAATTCTGCCTTGGAGACAAAACAGAAGGTTGGGCAGGTTGGGCTTGAGGAAGAAGTTGCACAATTATTCTAGGGAGAAGGTGGCAACTTGCAAAATAACCCTCTCCTAGACATGAAACACATCTGAAGAAACTCTTGTCTCTAAGAGCAAAACAGCACACAATAAGTTTTGAATTACAAAAGCCAACTCCAGTGCACTCTGAAGATCTCCAGCAGGAACCAAGACACCAGTGGTGCAACATCTTGGCAAGGCACTTTCTCCCTGTACCAATGCACAAGCACAAATTACAAGAGGCTTTCAGTTCTGTCGCATAGATTTGGAGCAAAACAGGTAGCTGATGCTTTTGAAAACATGACATAAAATCTGAGTTCTTCAGTAAAAAAAAAAATAAATAGCTTTGCAGCAGTGATTCTCTTCAATACAATCATTCAGTTCTACTAAGGCTTTTCTCAGACACTCAGCACACCACTGAAGGGAAACTTCATAGCAATTTTAAGTCACAGAGACACTGTACCTGCAACACTATTATATTCTTGCTGGCATCATCCTAATTAAGACCACTTCTTTCCTCCCAAGAGGCAGCCTTGGCTGTGGGCACCACTGGATGCCTTCAAACATAAAGCATTTCCTCTGAAAGCAGCACTCCTGTGGCACTGAATAGCAGATATCTCGCTTGCTTACAACACCTTTCTCCTTTTGGTTAGAAAATAGCAAATGATACTCCTTCACTTTGATCCCACTTTGCTAAACTATCATGCTTTAAATGACTTTTGTGTTAAGTATGTAGGACAGGAGGGAAAAAAAAAAGAAAAAAAGAAGAATGAAAGAAGGCTCCTGGAAAATAGGACACGAGTGCCTCCACTAGAATGAATGTAAACTAGACACCCAGAAGCAAGAGGGGGTGACAATTTCCACACACTGGTGCTTTTCTATTTATCCCAATAAATAGCCTCATTTTGATGTCCTGCCCAAACTGAGGTGCCCAATAGCAGACTGAAATCCGCATCTCATGAGTTATGACAGTTAAATTCTCCTTTAAGGAGTATTATCCACAAAACACAACTCAGGGCACAAAGAGCTGAAATTCCAGGTCTGTCATAAAAAAATGAGACAATTTATTGATCTGTCAGTTTGGAAACTCCAGCCTCCAACCAGAAAGTTCATTTTTCTCCATCATAGCCTGAAAACACATACTTCTGGTAGCTATAAAGCTTTCAAGTAATGAGGCTTCAGGCTGCATTACCAATCAAAATCCGTTAAATGGTCTACTTAATATAGCAGAAAAAATGTGTAAGCATTCAAATGAAGTTTAACAAAAATCTTACTCACTTGGAGGCATTTAAATTTTGCTAAGGCTTTAATAGAGCTTGAGCTTATTCACTCCACGTTGGTGAAAAGCTACAAACAACGTTGTTCAGAGCAGGAATGAAAAACTTTTTCCATTAGACAGCAGGTGCCTTTTCGAATTTTCCAGTCCTGTGAATATATGATTTATGGTTGGAGTGACGGATTCAAAATCTGGCCTGAAGATTGACTGCTGTACACAAATTTCACTTTGGGTAAATAACTTCAAATTCTAAATACTGGTAAAGTCTCTCCCCCTCCCTCAGTCTGCCTGCATGTGTGAAATGCCCTCTAATAAGCACAGATTAGATCACAAGCTGAGCATGTCAACAGCAAAATGCTGTTGTGAAAAGGCTAATGTCTAAGACATAGAAAAAGGATGCAAGTCTATATGGTACAAAACCTCATCCTCCTCCCCTGCTCCACACTAGTTTTACCACTAAGTCTACTTTCAGGTGACATGCTGCAAGAAAGGGACTCAGCATAGAATCATAGAATGGTTTAGGTTGGAAGGGACCTTGAAGATCACCTAGTTCCAACCCCCCTGCCATAGGCAGGGACACCTTCCACTAGACGAGTTTACTCAAAGCCCCATCCAACCTGGCCTTGAACACTTCCAGGGATGGGGCATCCACAACTTCCCTGTGCAACCTGCTCCACCACCCTCACAGTAAAGAATTTCTTCCTAATATTTAATGTAAATCCTTCAGTTGAAAACCATTACCCCTCATCCTGTCACTACACACCCTGATAAAGAGCTTCTCCCCACCTTTCCTGTAGTCCCTCTTTAAGTACTGAAAGGCTACTATAAGGTGTCTCCGGAGCATCCTCTTCTCCAGGCTGAACAACCCCAGCTCTCTCAGCCTGTCCTCACAGGACAGGTTCTCCAGCCCTCTGATCACCTTCGTGGCCCTCTTCTGGACCTGCTCCAACAGGTCCATGTCTTTCTTATGTAGGGGGCTCCAAAGCTGGATGCAGTACTCCAGGTGGGGTGTCATGAGAGCGGAGTAGAGGGGCAGAATCATCTCCCTAACCTGCTGGTCATGCTTCTTTTGATGCAGCCCATGATACAGTTGGCTTTCTGGGATGCAAGTGCACATTGACAGCTCATGTTGAGCTTCTCATCCACCAACACCCCCAAGTCCTTCTCCTCAGGGCTGTTCTCTATCCATTCTCCACCTAGCCTGTAACTGTGCTTCAAATTGCCCTGACCCACATGCAGGACCTTGCACTTGGCCTCATTGAATTTCAAGAGGTTTGCATGGGCCTACCACTCAAGCCTGTCTGGGTCCCTCTGGATGGCGTCCATTCCCTCTAGCATGTTGACCCCACTACACAGCTTGGTGTCGTCGAAAAATTTGCTGAGGGTGCACTCAGTCCCAACATCCATGTTGCCAACAATGATGTTAAATAGTACCAATCCCAGTACTGACCCCTGAGGAATACCACTCATCACTGCTCGCCACTTGGACATCAAGCCATTGACTGCAAGTCTTCGAGTGTGACCAGCCAGCCAGTTCCTTATCCACCGAGTGGTCATCCATCAAATCCACATCTCTCCAATTAAGAAACAAGGATGTAATGTGGGACAGTGTCAAATGTCTTGCACAAGTCCAGGTAGATGACATCAGTTGCTCTTCCCTTATCCACCAATGCTGTAATGCCGTCATAGAAGGCCACAAATTCCTCAGGTACAATTTACCCTTAATGAAGCCATGTTGGCTGTCACCAATTTGTCACCAATCTCCTTATTTCCCCTGTGCCTTAGCAGAGTTTCCAGGAGGATCTGCTCCATGATCTTGCCAGGCAGAGGTTAGACTGACTGGCCTGTATTTCCCCAGGTATTCCTTTTGTTTCCCTTCTTAAAAATGGGGGTTATGTTTCCCCTTTTCTAGTCAGCGGGAACTTCACCAGACTGCCACAACTTCTCAAATATGATGGATAGTGTCTTAGCAACTTCATCCACCAGTTCCTTCAGGACCTGAGGATGAATCTCATCAGGTCCCGTGGACTTGTGAAGCTTCAGGTTCCTCAGGTGGTCTCATACTTGATCTTCACCTACAGTGGGCAGTTCCTCATTCCCCCAGTCCCTGCCTTTGCCTTCTGCAACGTGGGCAGTGTGGTTAGAGCCCTTACTGGTGATGACTGAGGCAAAAAAGTCATTAAGTACCTCAGCCTTCTCCATGTCCTGGGTGACCAGGTCTCCCATTTCCTTCCCGAGTGGGTTCACATTTTCCTTAGTTTACCTTTTGTCACCAACATACCTATAGAAGCTTTTCATGCTGCCCAATATCTAGGAATCCAAAACAAGTTACAAAAAAAATCAAGAAAACTTGTGTGGAAAACTTGCATAGAAAATATTCACAGTACGCCACTGTCAGTGACATAATCTCCACAGGTATTTTAGTATGAAGCCTGGAAGTTATTTTAGCACGTGCGTTTTCTGACAAGCGTGAGCATAAAAAGTGATCATCCAAAAACTCAGACAATGTTTTTACATATAAATGTGAGCTCATTAAAAAAAATAAATAATTATTTTAAACCTCTGCAGCTGCCCATAAGCATACAAATGCTTGAGCTTGGTTTACAGGAAAAGACAAATATTAAAGGAACGTCACTATAAATCCTTGCAGTGGACCATGTTGCTGTTGAAAATACAAAAAGCTAACAAATACAAAGAAAACTGCTTCTAGTGTTAAAACTAGAACTTTGGATTTCAGTGCTCATTTCTGGATAAGCTACTACTTTCTCCTGTGTAACAGTGTTGCCCTGTCTTTAAGGTGTATGTTAGGGCAGGCAGTTTGCAAACATAAAAGAGCACAAAACCCAGGTATTTTTTGCAACTTTTTTGCAACCACTTTTGCAGCGGTGCAAGGTGAAATACTGTACACACAGTCACTACAGAAGTGGTTGGTCAAACATCAAATTCCAGAGCAGTTTCCACTGTATTTTCTCTAAGAGTTGCTTTTCACTTCTTACTTGCTATTGATTTTGAGTGGCCTTAGTGTCCATTGTGAAAGAGCAATGATGCCTCTCATCCCACATCCATTTGAAATGGCTGATACTGGCAGGGTTATTCAATTGTAGAACAGATGCATGGCTGTGCACTTGTATTTGTGGGTTCATGCATTCTACTAAGTGGCTTTTCATGCCTTCATAAGGCCCCTCTCAAAAATTCATTGGGGCTGTTTCGCTGGCTGTAGAGATACCCATGCTAGATATAACTGAGCTATCTTATGTACCAGAAAGCACAATAACTTGTATAGACCTCTGGGCAGCATCAGAGTGATTAACAGCACACATGGGTGGAGCAGACAGCTGTCTACTGAGAAAATGCACCTTGTGGGTCAAGCTGGCTACATCCAGTTTTTAGGATCCCCTTAGCCACTCCTAAAGCATAACATACCTTTAACCTCTTAATGGCATCACCTTCTGCCACTGACTGCTAAGCAGTATCCTCTTTCCCCTCATTCCCTCCATTTTCCCAGCAGCACTAAGTTAAGAAGGACCATACCTCCACCCACAGCTGACCCATTTACCCTGCTGTGGCAGCAGCAGTGCAGCTTTGGTCAAGCAACTTCAGACAAGAGAAGGAATTTGGGGGTCCAGACAATGTCTCCCATGAATCCTCCTCTGGGACTCTGCCCGTAATGGAAGCAACATACAGGTGGGCTATGACCTGTAAGTTGCTTGTGGGAGCAAAATGAACTAGGTCTTAATTTCTGAAGCCTTGTCAATTATTCACTGAAATGGTCTTATTCCTTGCCTTCACTGGCTCTTGGACAGGGCCCTAAATCCATACAAGTCACCCCATGTGGGCAGTTCTGCAGGTGTTCTTTTTGCTAAATCTCTTTAAGGAATGGCCCACTTGTCCCACTATACAGTTTCTGGTACAGAGAAGCTTTTTCTTTTAGTAGGTCAGGCCAAAAGACTATTAAGTTGCTCTCAGAAACCACTGACTTGCAATCTTCTTTACTGAAGGTTATTTGTACCCACCGAATGCAACGTCCATGCTGCAAAATTTGTCAGATGAAACCTGTTCTGTTGACTTTTTGAAATGAATTTTCTTGAAGAGGATGAGCAAGCAGAGAAGCACTTAAATTAGCACATCACTGAGCTAATATACTACAATTTTACCGAGGTAATTAAAGACGGAACAATGTGATGATCACATTAAGGTCATGATTAAGATCAAACCAATAAATCATGAAGTTCAAGTGATGAAATCATCAATAGATCAGGATTTAAAATCAAACAATACAATTTACAGTACAAATAAACTCTTTTGTTCAAATCTTCCTTTGGAAGAGGGCATGAAAAACAATTTCTTTCTAGTTTGAGGCCTGAGCCCCATTTTCAGCAGTAAGTGCACTGACCTGATTGAGGAAAAGCACTGATGGATGCCTGTGTCCTACAACACAACTTGAATGTTCATTCACGTCTAATGTCCTCGCCAAGCAGTTTTAAGCCAGCACCGCAATATCTTGAGAGCATGTTAGAGAGACATTTCTGCCTCCTCTCACTTCCTCACCTGATTCCACCCGGCCTTTATAGGTCAAAAGGGGGAGTGCTGGAGTGCTGTATGCTTGTGGATGGACCCTTTGATAGTCCTGGCAAAGCTAAAAGGAGTATCTTGTCCAGTTAGAGTTGCACTAAACTCAACTAGACAATTGTAAAGGACATCAGTGGTGAAAGAATGACCATACTCAACCTTCGTACACTATGATTAAATCTAAAGAGTTTATCTCTCCCTTAACAACTCATTTGTTGTCCTGCCCTGACAGCTGGCCTGCAGACATATGCCCTCACATATGACTACATTATGCTTTGGGTAATATCTAGGAGGCGCTCTCTTAAATACACCCGTCCTCTTGCTGGGAGCACTGTAGCCCTGCTACTCAATCTCTCTCCTCTATTCTTCCCTAAGGGATCAAGATAGCTTTAGGGATACAGACTGCATTCATTTTATTCCCTTCTAGTTCACAGGACAGTCTGTGCATTCTTTCTAATTGAAATGAACAAGGTACAAAGTACCTCTTTATTAAGCTGGTCACCTTCTTTTGTAGCTGACTAGCAAAACAGTAACAATTCAACTTGTCCAAAGAAAAATATAATTTCCTTTTTTTACATAAGTCATTGGCCTATTTCACCATCTCCTACCTGCGTCTCCTACCCTGGATATTATTCATATATCCTACATTTTGTACCAAATATGCTTGTTAACACATTGACTGACACGGAATACATATAGCTGTATCAGATCTTACCAAGACACAATCCCTCTATAATGAACCATGCCAGAGACTTATGTCAGCCACTTTCTCCTAAGCATTCTGCAACACAAGCTAACTCTTCCAACCAGATAACCTCCTCCAACCAGTAACTCTGTTCAGCGTAAGGTGCTGTGCAGTTAACTGTATCTTACTTTATCACTTCTTCCTTTAATTTCACTGTTATTAAAGTCACTTAGGATATTTGTTTTCTTCTTTCACACCACAACAAAAGATCTTAAATCATACAAAGAAGGAGTTTTGGGTAGCACTGCTTTAACACCTGGTAAAATCTACTACTAATTAGGTCACAGTTCACCATTTGGACAAGTGAGCTGATGCAAGGTGCCAGTCCCAGAAACATACACCTTGCTCAGGCATTGCTTTGTCCCGTCAGCACCTCAGTAGCAGTGGGGTTCTTTGGGCTCTGTAACATAGAATGCAACAACAAATGATAAACTATCGCAGCACAGAATGGGGTAGGTGCAGATGACACAGGAAAACGAGCCCACAGGATGCGAGAAGAGTCTAGCTAGCCACCAGCTATCGAATCACCTAGAAGGCACAGGCAGTGATTGTCTAGATTGTAGTGACATTCCTCACTGTGAGCTTTCACTCTGGGACAGGTCCTTGATTTATCATTTTCTTTCACTTTTCCAAACAAATGATACTATGGCTTATGCATTACCGCAGAAGTAAAGGCAAAACCTTACCGAACGTGAAAGCTTCAATTTATAAATTTTATTCTTCGCTTACCTGTGCATCATTGACCTGATTTTCACAGCATTACTTTCTTTCATAGGAGAGATAATCAGAAGCCTTGTAACCATTGCTCAGCTCTGCAGCACTGGTACCACCACACCACTTCTACACATGAGGGTACGCATTGCTCCTTGGAACAATTCGAGCTACCAAGTCAGCACACCCATGAAGCCTCACTGAAAATGGGAGTGATGAACTTTTGCATCTGTTTTCTTGCATAAGAAGAAAGAGGGATCCTAGGAGAGGATATCACATATCATTTGTGGTAACCCTTTGCATTCACAATGGAAGCCGCTATCTCAGACTACTTAATATTCTTTAGTCACTTTTTTAATAGCGTGCTGTTTCATGAATGCATTATCACCCACAGAACTTCTAGTTGACATATATTGTCTATTACTCAGGCATTGCTGTCTGCTACAAATATGCTGCAGGTTATCAACATTCCTGACTTTTGGATAGAAAATGAGGAATTAATCTGATGAATGTCAAGTTTGCCATGAATGTCACGATGCTCTTGGTGTCATGATCTATCATGAAAGATTAAACAGAGATATCCCATGAATCAGATTCATTTTAGTCAGCGACCATGATGCAAATTCTTTCGATGAATAAATTTACTCCGCCTGGGCTACAGTAGCTTTGTACGATTAGATCTACATGTTCTGGTCATGGTTGCATGTCCTGTTTCTGATCATTTCACAACCAGATACAGCTGTGTAGTTACCAGACAAAGCAAACACTATGTACCTCCCGTTGACTACAGAAATAACTGTGCATTTCAGCAAATCAAACACAAGGCTACAGATATTAACCCTGCAAGTCTCCAGCAGAAATTTTTTTTAGTCTAAGGTGGGACAGGCTTATAAATAATTTACAGGGAGTTACGACTTTATATTATCTGAGTAATATATCTGGGAGGAAAGACTAGAATCAGTGGTGTGGGCTATTCCCCTCTGAGGAATGTAATAAATTTCTTACATTATAATCTGTTGTGAAAAATATTCTGGTTGTCACGGTCCATACACTGGAGGCATTCTAAGTGGCCTGACACTGAGTCCCCATTGGATGATAACACTGTCCAAATTTCTCATAATTTCACACTTTCACTCCATAGCTGCATGCTCGTTACAGCTCACTGCTATAAAAATGATTTTTAATGGAAAAGATCTGAGAGAAACTTTATGCTTCCTTGACAAAATTTTTATTGGGCTGAATACTGGAGCATTACTGACGTAGCTTTGGACAGGCAGTGATGAGCCGAGGAATTGCATTGGGAGGAGGGTGGGGAGGAAGCTTTTATTACTGTCCTTATATCTTTGAAATGAAATGCCCTCAGAGCAGAGGGAGGATCTTGGATGCTACTCTCAGAGAATGGTATGATCCCTTGGGGCTTATCACCACACTCACATTATCAGGAAGAAAAGAAGTCACATATTTTTTCTCCAAAAGTTTAACACACAGGCAAATCTTGTTCCCCTTTATCACCATAATACATAAATGCCTCCCTAGCTGACACATGCAAAGTGAGAATTGGGCAGAGACTAAAGACTCCCAAACACATGGGCCTGTTCCCTGACCTCCTGCTACCAAGTGTGGGATTTGGGCTTGCTGCACCTCCTTGCCATCAGCAACCTGGGGTACCAATGCAGGACTGTATCTCACACTGTAACTATGCAAACTGAAGCCAAATGTGAAACCATGCAACACAAACTGTCCTAATTACTGGCAGCCGTGGTCACACCCTCATCTTTATCCTCGCTCCCCACAGCAGCTTGCCCTTGCCTACTCCTTTGTGCTGACACAGCTGTTTCTGAGCATCAAATAAGAGAAAACTAAAAAAAGGGATAAAAACCCCACATGTCATTTTTGCAGCAGTAGGATTGTGGCAGCCATTGGTTAACTTGGCTAAGCTGCTGTGAAACTAGGAGCTGCCCTGTGCTTCAAGGAGAGTACAGAGGTGATCACTGGGAGCTAAGCTGCCTGGCCAGGCCAGGTTAGATGCCTCTGTGTGCTTTCTGCAACAGGCAGGTTGTTCAGGAAGGAGCTGCGTACAGCAGTCCATCAGCTTGACAACACAGGAAAATCAAAGGTGGGTTCATCTGTTTCCCATCACCACCACTCTTAGGGCACATACCCAGGGGCTTCCTCCCCTCCAAAACCCACTGATCCAAACCCTTTGTTAAGGGCAGGGATCTAGACCCACCCTTCCTGCTCAGTGCTGAGGAAAGAGCCATGATTGTCCAGCTGCTGAACAATGCTGTGTAGCACCCTCCCAAGAGGAGAAACCAGAACTGCTCTATTACCTATTGCCTCATCCCTGGAAGCGTTCAACGCCAGGCTGGATGAGGCTTTGAGTAACCTGGTCCAGTGGAAGGTGTCCCTGCCTATGGCAGGGGGTTGGAACTAGATGGTCTTTAAGGTCCCTTTCCAACCTAAACCATTCTATGAATCAATGTTTCTATGAACTGTGCCTTACCATTTCTATCATGTCAGTAACCAGCAGCACCTCAAAGCAGGCAAGTTTTATTCAAGACAAACTTAGTAACAAACCTTGGGGAGCTAAGCACATTATTAATCAAAGTCTGATCTTCAGAAGTTTTGACTAGCTTCCTGCTGACATAAAGAAGTACGACTTTTATTTAGTTTCACCAGGAAAATTTTAATGCTGAAGTCTAACATTCAGATGCAGCCTAAAGATGTTAGGTCTGGATTTATGGCAGTATTTAAGGGCTTAAAGATGCAGATGCAGACAGGAGCAGAATTTTGAAAAATGCCTAAGTACCTAATATTATGAAAATCCTCTGAAAATCTGACTAGCTAGATATCTATATCTTGAAGTGCTTAATGCTGAATTGACCAAAATTCATAGTCCCCCAACACCCTTACAAATACTGCTAACAATCTGGCCTTAAGGAGCCAATGCCTTTTGAAAAGACTTAGGGAGTTTGGCTCAGACCCCGAGAAGGATTTACACACCTGTAAGTCATGTAGAGACTTTCCTGTCTTAAATCTGGTCCTTGGTGTACACGTTGCTGTCTCCCTGCCTTTTTATGGTGGTGCTTTTCTGCAAGTAGTATTGCGTGGTTTGAAAATTCCAATGTTACTTTGCTGGGATCTGCAAGCTGCATAAAAAAAAGATAAACACTTAGAAGAGCTTTTTGATAAAGCCAGATCAACAGTAACTGAAATTACGTGCTTAATCAAAAGTACTGCATAAGGCAGCACACTGTATAGAGGCCTCTTAGTGTTCCCTAAGTATATGTTTACCTAAGTATAGCGGTCCCTAAGTATATGTAGAAATCAGCATCTATTGAAATAAAGGTTAATTAAAATTTATAAGCAGAATTTACAACTGTGAGCTGTCCCTCAAGGGGCTCCTCAGTTGTATGAAAAGTATCATTTACTAGGAAAAATACTTCAGAAACTTCAGCTGAGAAATAAAAAACATGCAGCTCCATTCCTTAATTCAGAATACGGCATTTTTGTCTAAAGACTGTAATGTATCTGCCAAGACCTGCAAAGACTCACACTTCTTGCACTCAACGTGATTGACTCAGCTTTGCAGGATAAGGATAACACACGGTCATTTGATTCACTCTATAGTTTAAATGGCAAGAGGACAGTCATTTATCTACAAAAGTACTTGATGAATCTTAACACAGCTTCCCAAAACAACACTTACTAAAAACATTATTTCAGTCTTGCCTCATGAGCAATGGCCTGAGCCTGTTTACCTCACTTGCTTGTCATACTGTGGATTACAGCAAGGTAACATTGTTGGCAGTTATTAGAGACACTTCTCCATCAGTAGCCAAGTCTTTCTCATTCAGTACCTACAGTAAACATGGGTATGTTACTGTTTTAAAGGAGATTAAAAAGGAAATTGTCAACTGCACACTGCCCACTGAAAGAGCTAGACACCAAATATTTAAGGCTGGCTCTTCCTTCTCAGAGTAGCACAAACAGCTATGACAAGAATACACCATTTGCCTTATCTAGAATAAAGAACTGCTCACTGAAACTGCAATGGTAAATAATGGCATTTGATCATATCTGAAAGGCCTTTGCTCTGTGGTAGTCTTGTTACAGGTACTGACTGGATGTCAAGCCTCTTTGCTGTGAGTTACTGGTGTGAAGTTTTATGGATACAAGCATACCAGTCAGGCAGCGGCCACTTGGACACCGGTCACCAGGAGCCCAAAACTGGTGAAAGCCCAAGGCCCTCGTTTACTTTCCTGACAAGATGTGTCACAACAGTCACTTCATGCTGCCAGTATTTCTATGTCACTGGCAGGCCCGTCTGGGAAACAAAAACTCTATTTCATCACAAACGCTGAGACTCCGACATTTGGTTCTGTTCCACAAACAGGAGGATGTCAAGAACTTCCATGGAAAAATCATGAAGCAACATGAGAGCTGAATACACTTTCCCAAAACAGCCAAGAGTAATTACCTGGGATATGAGAGACAAACAAGAAAAACACACAGGACTACAAATGCAGCTGAATGCAGCCCTGCTGAATGCCCACAAGCTATTGAATCAGTCACTTTCTCCCTTTTAAGTATCCTTTGTGTCCATGAAGAAGAAACCCAGCAAGACAGACTGCAATAAAGTTCAAAAGAATTCAAGTCCCTGTTCCCAATTGCGTTAAGCAGATCTTTATGTCTGCTAACTGTGGGCAAGAATGCTAACTAATTAGCTGTGCAGAGGGGCCTGCTTTCTCTTAATATCTCTAGCTGGAAATACCATCTTGAGTCTGAAGCAAACCTGTTTTTGAAAAAATTCTGATGCAGAGCCTCATCAAACCCTTAGATTTGAGAGAGGATTTTCTCCTCTTCTCAACATCAACTGGAACCATTAAGAAATGTCACTGGATAGACTGAAAGGAGGTCAGGAAGAGAAACCAAGGCTAGCAAAAATCTCAGCAGCAATATAAAAAGCAAGAGAAGAGCAATTCAAGGGAATTTATGTTTTCATTTATTATTGTAGTACCTTTCTCTGCTCAGAGGGAGATTGAAAATAAATTACATGCTCAAGTGAAATACTGAATGGATCAGCTTTTTGTGTTGTGAATATAAAATCACGCCTGCTTTAAAGTACTCTGGGAGAACGAAAGCTTTAGATGAAAATCTGTGTTTCCATTTTCACATGGAGATCCTGCTGCAATAGCAATAGGATGTACACATTGGAGATCAGAGAAGGCAGTTCTAGGATGATTTACTTTAAATCACTTGTCCCACTCCTCACCAATAAGCCTACAGCCGGTCTACTGGCTGAGAAGTAAGTTAACCCCATTACAGCTCTGTACTGATAGGTTTAAGCTACAAAGCACAAAGCTGCAGAACCCATGTCTTAATTCACAGATGGATCAAAAACCGCTTAAAAGCATGGAAGTAACTATATAGATTTAAACCAAACATTCTACCCAGGATCCCATCTCGACAACTGCCAGTACTGATGGTTAGCAACGCAGATGAGAGCACTGACTGTGTTTAAGAGCGATATTTCTCCTAATAATGGCCATGCACTGTTTAAAAATCTCCTCAGCGGGAGGTCACATGGGGACCACGATGTTTACTGGTCACAGATTGACAACAAACTTCTCTAATGCCAACTCCATAGCATCCTGAAGCACCAAGTTGCATGCACAACTTAATTATACCTGGCGTAGAAAAACCTTCCTTTTATTTACTTGATGCCTGATCACTTGGCAAGAAGCCACAAATTAAAGATTCCCACTCATCCTCTTCACACTTCTCTGAATTTCAAAGTCTCCTGTAATCCCCTTTCCATCATTCCTCTCCCCAGCTAGGGAGTCCTAGTCAAATTCATCTCTTTCTCAGGGAATTCAGCATAGCATGGAGCCTTTCACCACCTGGTCAGGCAGGTTAATATGCTAATAGAGGTATTTGCACGTGTTTCCCAGGCTGAAGTCCATCTCACCGAAATACCAGTTTGACTGCTGAAGAGTGAAAGGGCTGACTAGTGTGGAGAGGTGACCTCTGCAGACCTCTAACTATGGGCCATCTTCTTTGTGACTGAGGCAGGAGTTTGAGACAGCAGGGCATGGTGTGAAGGTGGAAAAGGTCTCACACTGATTTCCCACTGCTTTAGAGCTTCTCTATTTTGTGGCGCACACCACAGAAAGTGTGATCTCCCTCCTCCTTTACTGGCTGGCTGACCTGAGTCACTTATGACTTCTTTTCTGCTTCAGAATAACAACTCTTGCCCTTTCATGGCTCACAAATGCCCCTAAATTCTTCAGTTCAAATCCTGCTGTTGACCTAAGCGAGGTGAGTTACAAAAGCTGTCTAAACCAGGCTGAATTTGATGGCCCTCAAAGCCCTCTGCAAAAGCCATTTGCTGGGCAAGTTGATACGTTTCCAGAGATAATGGCGATTAATGCAATGACAATTTGTGTGTGTAGCTGAGTCACTGTCTGACCAACTTCATTTGCTGCTGCTGAACAACCACTTTCTAGAGTTGCTGAGTGTATTATGCTGTTTGAAGGTCTAGTATATGTCATTATGCCATGAACTCCTGGGTTGGCATTGTACTGTGATATGAAAGGGAGCAGCACAGAAACAACAATTAACACAGGCTTAGAAATTCAGTTGGTAATGCTCCCAAGCAGAAATTAGCCCATACTGAGCTCTAGGCTGCTGTGACATGACAGCTACTGAGACCCCAAAAGACACCATTTTGGGGATCTGTGCCCTTCTGTCACAAACTGCTATGTGTGAAAATCACAGGTAAGATTAACCATCCCTGAGGCACCAACTATTAGCAAACAAGGACTATAGACTTGGATTATGTCCAATAACCCTGGCAACCGTGCTTGCAGCGGTGGATGTCCAAAAGACCCTGTGCTCCTTAAACCCCTGTTATTTTCACAGGAAGTCCTGTCCCAGTGCATATGAAGTCTCCCAAAGCTTTTAATTTAAAGTTTCCCGGCAACTTTAAAACACTTCCTCTCTCCAATCCTCCTCCACCTCCCCAAAAAAAAGCTTTTCAAACATTTCTCTTCTTAATACACATGCCAATTCTTTAAACACATCATAGTTTAACAGACACAACCTCAGTGAGGGGTCTAAATAGATGTAGAGGGAGCTAGGCAGGGGAGTAAGTTGAGAAGGTGGGTTTGGAATACGCTGGCGACATTCATGCACAACCCCTGAGGTGTACAGATTTTACTGACTTGGAAATAAAGATCTGGTTACTCTACCCTGATGCATAGACAGCTGTGACCACTGTCAGGAGGTAGGAATACAGGCTGTGGGAAAACCAAAGAAGAAAACTTACCTGTCCTCAGAGCTGGGGAAAAAACTATTATTCAGAAGCACTTTGTTAATAAACTCAGAACACCCAGGAAGAGTCAATGGTCTTTTTATTCCTACTCAAAATGTGGGTTGTATTTCACAGGAGGAACAAGAAGAAAACAGAGGGTGATAGCACAGATTAACTCTCAGCTACCCCACACTGAAACAGAAGGTTGCTTTCCTAGATTTCCATTTAAAAAGGACCAGCTGAGCTTACTGCCTCATTGTGACCCTAAGATGCTGTGGCTGATTGAACAAAATGAAAGAGAAAGAGAAAATTATTTGACTGACGGTGTGCAGCAGATCAGTAGCAGAGCTGAGAGCCCAGACCACTGCCTCCCAGACCTCTCCTAGCAACAAACCACTGGCACTCTCACTGGCTTTTCTTCTTTCTTCATGTTCGTGCAGAGAACAAGCTGTAAAGTCCTCACACTGTTTCACATCCATCTGTATTTAGGTATCTTTGCAATGGACACCTATTTGTGTACCTAACCACAATGCTTTCCACTGAAGAAGGTATGTCTGAAGTTTTTTGTATGATGAATCAAAATCCACCCTTATATTCCTCTCAGGTAATGCTGATTGCAAAGCAAAACCAGTATTTTGATATACTGATGTGTTTGTGCTTATAAAGACTGCACAGACTTCCCTTTCCGTAGTAAACAAGCTGCATTACGAGCAGCGTGGGACAGGCATATACTAGTTTTACAGCTTCAGTGATTTACTTCCAAATCTTGTTATTACGTTAAAGTATCACTGAAAGATACAATGGTTAATATTTGTGTTTGATATGGTTGCTTTGTCTAAATTAAGGAACAGCTTGTTGATTGCAATTTCAAACTCTGCAAGTGAAACTTCACACTACTGCAAATTCATCTCCAGCTATTGTGAAAATACGTATCATTCACACACTATACACATAATAAGCAGACATTTGGTAACAAAAATACGCTATCCAGTGGTAACTGAGAAAACCATCCAAAATAAGACTAGATTTCTAATATAGTTAAATACACAGTATCAGTTATATGAAAGCTCAGTGAAAACATGTGTGTGTGCACAATACTTGAAATTAGTCTTTTTAGAAATACTTTAAATGAAGTTGCTTTATGGGAGTGACGTAAAGTTGCTGTCAAGTTCTGTTGGAGATGGCAGCCTGAACTGCCAATCCAGTGGTTAGAAACCTAAAAACAGCCTTAAGCTTAGGCAGATCTTACCCTGTGCTATCCAGAAAAAGGTCCACCACATGTCCTTGTCTTTTCACAACACCCTGCACAGTAGATCTATCCTCTGGCAGGTGGCAGAAGAAATTCGATCCCCATCCTCAAGCCTGACCCTACAGTGAACTTTCCTTACCTATACCAAGCCCTCCATCACCAGACCCTGGCTGGGAATGAGATTTTAATGAGGTCTGAGGCCCTCTGTATGACAAATTGTCTTTCAAGGTTACATGACAAATGTCATTGTCAGTGCTGTGGATTACATTCCTTAAATTACATGACAAAACCAAACAGCATGGAAGGGAGATAGTCAATACATGTACATACATTTGGTTCACTCCTACTGCTTTTTAAAATTCCTTGTTCTGATGGGAAGGAGAAGAACCTGAGACTGTAAACATCTGCTTGTCTTGTATGACTATTTATAAGGGGGAAAAAACAATGAAAGAGTGATCATTCCATATTTGGGTGTCTACATAATGTACATACAAAAGCCTTTATACTAAATCCTTTAGTTCCATGGATGACATACATTGTTTAGACCAATTAAACTGGAATTGCACCTCCTATTCCCCTGACTATTCACTCAAATAAAAACAGCAGTTGCTGTGGTTGCATTCACATTCTTTTTCTGCTCCCTCTCTATGGATACTCCTGGCAAGTGAATTTCCTGACAGGGATGTTATGGAAGCAACAAGTTTTAATTTAACATCAGAGAACATAGACAGAAAGTAGATTTTAAACTCATAAACAAAACTATGCATAGCAGAAACTTGCTTTAAAGAATTACTCTCATTATACTCTGGACTCAGTGAAGTGCTGAGGAACACACTTACCTTTAAACATTTTCTGAAGTCCCTTTGAAATTTCTGTTTTAATAGTTTCCTGAACTGGAACTTCCATCTGGTGAGAAAAACAATACCTTGTTATAAGTGATGTGTCTAATAAAAATGAATCAGCACAGCTTGCATTTTGATTGCCAATTACTTGCAATCAACTGGTCAGAAAAACTCACTGATCAGGAAAATACTCTTAGAAATATTTGTTGAAAATATTTGTGAAAAACTTCAAGTGTATACAGGAAAAAAAAAAATCTGTGAACAAGTACATTTGAATATAGGAAAGAAAACATAAAAATGTTGCCACATAAGCAAAGAGGTGAAACTTCAGGTACTTTACTAATTTCTTTTCTATGAATGATTTACTTAGCTCTTATTGTAAGGCTATACAAACTAAAAATTCATTTTGCTGTTCGAATCACTAACAGTGCAATTAATACCACTGGTTAGTTTTGGAATATGTTACAATAAAATGGTTTATTTGAATGCATCTGTATTCACCACCAAAAAACTTCTTCAGGTCTCAGTTACAACTACTACTCAGAATTGAAGTTAGACAGAATGTATCATAAATACTGAAGGAAAAATTAAACCTATAAAAAAGCATGGCAAGTAAAAGGGAAGGGAAGCAAGATAAATATTCAAATCCATTTCTATTTCATGTACATTTCTGAATAACTATGAGAGTGGAAAGTACCAAAAATGCTAAAACAGCCATTAAAAAAAATAACTCTGACCCTAAAATCTGGCCCTCAATCAAGCTGAAAGCATACGCTAACTCAGCATCTTTGTTATGAGAGGATATTTAAAAGGTTCAAAGACAGAAACATTCAAGTTCCAGTGAAAGCGGAGAGGTTTTTCAAACCTAATTCTCATTTGGGTCCTAAAATCTTCCCCTGCTTCTTGAGAAGCTGGATAAAATATTAAATACCAATTAAAGGTTAAATTGCCCAGTTTTTCCAGGTACCTTTTTTTTTAAAAAAGCATTTTTGAAGGAATTGGAAGTTTAAGGGAAATTCCCTATTTTAATAGAATTGCTTCAAGCTTTTGCTGAAGGATAAGAAAGTGGAAAGCATTTTCACTTGAGGATATGGAGCATTTTGATGGGCTTTCTAAAGTCTGAAAAATAGGGCTTTTTAAATAGAAAATAAGTACTGCTCTGGTCAGGGATACTGGATCATCTATTAAAAACACTAAGTAAACAGCCACTAGAAGTAAATTGGATTCAGTGGCATTTCCATCTGAAAGTCAGTCTATCACCTAGACTTCTGCCTAGGTTCCCCATCTCCTGGAAAATCTGCTAACTGAGCATTACTTACAAAATCACTAACATACAACTGCAAAAATTTTACCTGACCTTAAGGATACATCTTTTCTCTCAAAGTTGCTAACAGAGTCCAACTCACCATGTAACGCACCATTGACAGGCAGAGAGGAATACTTTAGTAAATGCAGTATTATGGGATCTGTGTTCCTGTTTCAGAAAGTATTTATCCAACAGATGCATATGAGGGGATATATTCAGACACCCCTTGCTCAATCACAAAGGAAAGCAAGCATAGTAGATGGGAGCATGAATAATGGGAGCCACAAAAAGGTTTTATTGCTGACTCCAAATCTTGCCATTGTCTGCTAAATGTAGCAGGTCATGGCACATTACAGTCTCTCGTCATGCTGAAACCACGGTCAAATTCACGGCATATTTTACCACAAAAGACAGAAAGACTTGCACTGCTACTCCTACTGATTTTCCTGCTGTTGTCTTACAGTTTGGCACCATTTGTCCTTCTATTATTTCCTTCCTAAGAGCAAAATATCATTTGTATTAAGTAGGTGACAAAATCTTTAACTTCTTTTAAGAAGGAGAATGAAATTAGGAAGAAGGGGAATTTGATAATGACTGTATTATTCATAGGAACGCATACCTAATTTATATAGTGCTGCTAGTATGCCATCTTAAATTGCTATAACTCCAATTAAGCCAATTTAAGTAATGAACAGGACTACTCTACTGTGTCTGAATATTAATTTCATGGTCCGTTTTACATATCAGAAAGTAAAAACATATTCCTAACTCACATAGTAATTCTACAACAATTACTAGCAAAACTTTCCAATGTGCAAAGGTCCTTCTAAACAATATTATTCTTATTATGACCAGATTTATAAGCACTTGACAGCACATTGGGAGAAAAGTATCATGGAGAGATTAAATCTGCATGAAGGTACTTAGATATCTGTCTGGAGGAGACAGACTTTTTAGCCACATTAAATAGTCCCCCAAGACCCAGAGTTATCTGCAAAAATCATGCCCTGTAAGTATCTCTAAATTGGAAATCCATAAAATCAGATAACACCTTTGAAAAAGTTGGGCATTTGAAACCCTTTAGAAAATACAGAATAAGTAACAAATAAAATCTTACTTCAAGTTTTACACAGAATCTTGTTTTTCTAAAAGGATGTTAAATGAGGTTAGACAATCTCAGTTCAAAATAAGAAATACCATTCACATAGGGAACTAATTTTGGAGAGGGGTAACCTGAATGTTTTTGAAACACAGTATAAAGAAAGTGGAAATTAATTAAATGATATATTAAACCAATATTTATTTCTGCTTTTTAACCAACTCCAGAATACGTAGTATGTATATCATGTTACTCTTCATGCCTCACAGACTGGTGTGCATGCTCAGCTTCAAGCAAGCAACTCCCACGCTCATCACCATAATTAAGTGCATGCATAAGCCTGTGCAGGATGCAGTCCAATATCACCAAGGACACAGAGGACTGAAAGACCTGCAGAAAGAGTGATAAGTAACTCTGCAAGTAACTCTTCATGTAGCTAATGACTCCAACTGCTGTACATCACATTCAACTCAAGCAGGAACTCAAGCAGCTGCTATTTGTACGAGTAGTATTCACACACTTAAAGCGTTTGCACCTCTTTTTCCAATCCATTAGTTCTTTGATAAGTCATATGCACGTCATTCTCTCTTACTTTCTCAGGTTCTTATCCCTGATGCTACCTTTAGGAAGCCATTTCTCCTTCTTCCTAGCTAGCAATAGATAAAAGAAAGCTATTGACTACAGTTAGAATGACATTTTGGAAAGCTTGAAAATTACTCTACTGAATATATCACAACAGTAAAATGTGACATCCAGCAAGCAAGAGAAGGAAGAAGCTAATGCTAAGATTGATGCAGCGGGAGTTAGTTATGCAAAGAATTACAGATCTCATCACCTGTATTTCATGCATAACACAGAAGCTGTCCCTTTGACTCTGTTTAGACAGTCCAAGTCCTACCAGAAGTTTCATAGGAAAGCGAGGTGATTTGAGGGCCAGTGCTGACACACTGCTTGTCCTTATGTTCCTTAGGGAAATTAAGTCACCCAGGCTGAAGAGAGGCACAGGTATATGTGTTCCTCATTGCCTGAGACTTAACTCTTTGATGTTCCTAGATTGGTACTTTCACTTGGTGGTAAAAGGTAATTTCCAGACATAGAAATACTTTTGGTTGTGACTGGAAATAAAGGAGTAAGGAAGAGCAACTTTCTTTGAATTTTGGTGCCTCAGAAGATGTGCTTTGTGCTTCATACTCTGCTATCAAAAAGAAACAGACAGACAAAGGAAACAAAAAAACTTGCAACAAAATACCAGACCAGAAAGAAAGACAGGCACAGGTTGTACCTGTTACAGGTTGTAAAAGGCTGTACAGGTCGAGCTCTAGAGGAAATCAGCCAACAAAGAGCAAAAATGAATACATGCCATATTTTTCTAGATCTTCTAGTGCATACAAGGGCTTGAGTTGTCAGTTCAGGTTTGAATCTTACCCACTGCCCTCAGAAATGTGTACCCTTGCACAAGGCACAGATATGTGCCTGGTTTTCTGTGATTAAGATCCCTTTACTGTACCTCAAACCTCCCCTGTCATAAATGGTTTAGCTTCATTTTCTCTAGTCCTCTTCAATTACCACTTGCGTATGGATGCAATTCTCTTATTACTTAGGTAGGCAATCATGAAAAAGGAGCTTTTCAAAATCAGAGCCAGCATTCTCAGGCATGAACTCCCACCAGTCAGGTCTACAGCCTCCAGCTTGTTTTTCTTGGAGCAAAGGCAACCTCTAAAATATGGCATTTCAGCCGTGCCTGGAGGGGGGTTGTTCTAGCCCTCCTTTCAGACACCCAGGTTGGGATGCTGGGCTTCTGATATAGACAGCAACATCAGGGAGGCCCCTCCAGAGGAGGATTTACAGCAAAAAAATCCATCTCCTGCTGCACTATGTTCATCGCAGGAGCCTAGCCAGCTCTACTGCCCTCATAGTGCAGTCCAGTAGCTCAGAAAATACGGTAGCAATTTTTATGAAAATCAGAGGACAGCAGAGCCAGTGTGGAAGACTATGGGATGACAAATACAGGTACAGTCTGTGAAGAATGTGATCATCTTAGGTCATGCCCAAATCTCCCAGTTTCTGAGAGTGAAGATGGGACAGGGCAGCCAAGAAGGGTGATCACAGCCAATACATGAACATGAGACAGAATATGGCCTCCATTTATACGAGGACATATCTGAGAGTTTAATGCCTAGTCCCACAAACATGCTTCAAGAATCTAAACTCCCCTCCCTTGTCTGTCTAGGACATTTAAGCCTCTGCTGCTCCTTCTACTAGGATCTGGGCTTGCCAGCAGCATGGCAATGACTGTGATTGTTTCTATCACTTGCTCTGGGCTAATTCAGGTACTATTAGCAACGATGCTGCAGCAGGACAGGCCAGAATACAAGCTGACAAATGTGTCACTGCAGTCAAGTGGTCACTGCTATTGTAGCTGCCAGAGTGGGCAGGTTTAAAACAACAGCGTCATGACCATCAGGTGCTTTACTTTATGCACCTAGGCATCAAAAACTGCAGTGGATGCCTTAAAAAATGAATTAGCAAGATTCTGCCCATATTGCAAAATCTCCAAGCATTCCCAGTCATTCCCAGATATTGCTACCGAAGTGAAAGGTAGGTATGACTAAAACACAGGGGAAAAAAACAATCTTAACAAGAAATAGTTATACATTAAATACCCATTAAAACTCACATTTTAGAAATACAGGAATGAACGCTTAAGGTCACTCAAGCTGTTAAGAAATGTGATTGTCTCACATTTGTGCCAAGAAAACTTTAAACTAAGCAATGCTGCTTTGTACAGTATTAAAGAGAGGTCGAGAATCAGATACACACATTCATCACAAGATGAATGGATTATAAATAGACTTTTAAGACAGCAATAAAATCATTCATTACACTTTTTAAATTAAAAGTTGGAGTGAAAAAAGCAGCCAGTGTAATAATTGCTAGGAATAGCCACAGCTGGCAAGCAGCTGGATTTCAAACGGTCTTTCTTTCCTAAATGCCAAAAGCACTAATTCATTGCTGTGACTCTGCCTATGTGAATTACAACTTTTGCAAACACTGTCTATCAGCATTATATACACAGACCCTGCATGTTCTGTGCAGAGCATGCTGTATTAATCTGTGGAATGACAAAAAAAGAGGGGATGAGTACGACTTACATCATCAGAGCCATCTCTACAAGCACAGCATTGACAAAACTTTATATCCAAGATAAGCCCATTTCTGATATCACCCTGCTGGAAACAGAAGTTTCTGAAAGAGGGGGTGACCTCTAGTAAAAATTAAAACCCTGCATCCGCACTTTAGGAAAAATAACTTATTCATGAAGAATGTGATTCTTCAGAAATATATAGAGCAGTCATGCACACAGGCCCAGACTCCTAGCCAATCTAAAAGGACACAATCAACTCAAACCAGCAAAGCTACAATGATTTACACTGAGGTTTTCCCCCCTCGCATTAAATATCTTTCTACACTTACCACTGTAAGTATTTATCAGTGTCTATAAAAGTGAGTGGTACCCAAGACATATCACCTTCCTGCGTTAGTTGCACAAAATAGGCTGTGGGTGTCCACTGGCAAAGGTCAAGCAGTTACAATATCCCGAGGAGCTAACTTCCACTGAGTGTTCTTGATAAGCAACAGAACAGACTGTTTTGGGCATCTCCAGACCTAGGGGGTCTTCAGGATCATCTGCCATAAACAACATCACAATAATGCTGCTGTAGCTGCAGTGGTCTAAGAATATAAGAACATGATAAAGTTTGCAACTACAGATCTCAAGATCTATGTCTATACTTTCCTAAAAAGCTCCCCTATTCTTTTTCAGCTATGAAGAATAACAGATTTAACTGGCCCTGCTCTGCATCGGTGCAATGACTAGAGGAAATCTTGCAGTTCTTTCCAGTTCTGATTTCTGTGAGTCTTTGACTCTGAGATCACAACACAGAATACAGCCTTAACATTCAAGATGAGATTAATAATGAGTATGATTCAGAGGTTCTGAGGAAAAAGGAACACAGATCAAAGAACTACACCCTCCTACTACACAAAGTCCCTGTAGGCTGATGCAGAAAACTTATTGTGGCTGCTGATATGATAACTGAAAGGCAGGGCTGACACAGGCTGTGCCTGTATTACATTGACCACAGCAGGGCCTGGGCACCTATGTTCCACTGCAAACACCAGTGAGAACAGCACCTGTCTTAAAAGCTCTGCTTAAAAATATGGACACATTCATAGTGTGGCAGTACAGTATGTTCAGGAAGGATGGCAAATATAAAGCCACCTTTGAGGAAAAAAGGTCCCCCCCAAAAAAAGGATAAAAGTGGGCAGTCAAGCAACAAATTTATAACTGGCATCTTCTGGAATTATAGTCTGAGTTCACACTTGGCCAAGACACTGGAAAAATCCTTCTTTTGATTGCTACAAGCTGTCCTGAAAACATTCTTTTGGGGTTTGTCAGTGCAACCTGCTAACTAGCATAATAGTCCACCTTGCTAAAACAACGTTCATTTATCACAATTAAACTCAACTGGTAACCCTTGCCCCAAACCTACTGAGTGAAATTACTGTGAGTTCAATAAAGAATACTATCCCTACAGGTATTGAACACACACACAGAAGCAGACAGTGTACTCTGTATACCAGGAACAGAAGAGCCTTGTACTGGTGCCCATTACAGCCTGTGGTACTTACATGCCTATTAGCATAGTATTGGGGCACTTTGTGCCTGTTTCTTGCACGACTCCTGATGCTCATATCCCCACGCAACTGCTGAAAGAATTAAAGCACAGGCAGGCTGACTTGCTCACATTCACTTGAGAACACTGTCTGAGTGTGGAGCTAAGCATCAATCTCCAAACTGCAGATAAGCCTGGCTAGCTTCCTTCCTCAGTAGCATAAGTGTTCATCTAAAACTTTGTCACTGGGCTGGTGTGATGATGGGAATTGCTGCAGTATTTACATAAACCTTCGGCTGTCACAGTTTCCCTGTCTGGCCACTTAATCCATTCTCCTGGAAAAGAAATGGTTTAACATCTGTTCTGTGGTAGAGATAAAAACTCACAAATAATCAGAAGGCAGATGCTTCAGTGAGCACAAGAGCTACTCCGGGCTACCCAAAGAAGCAGGAAACACCTTCCCTAGAACGCAAGGCCTAAAGACTGAGCATTAAAAGTAAAACAGGAAACACAGGTCTACTTTTAATTTGTCCAGCATTACGGAGCTAAGGGGACAGGGGACAGGTTCCGAGAGAGCATGACCCATTGGAGGCCAGCTGGTCCTACTCAAAAGGAAGCATGCACCAACACCACACTGCTATAGTCACTTCTGGATGCTTTGCTTCCCCTGAAGATTAACTTGGACACAGCTCAGGCTTTCCCCTAGCTACGTTCCCCACAACACACTCTCAGTCTCCCAGGATCTGTGGCTCCGACTTCCTGAGTCAAAGGTACATGTATTAGCCCCATGAATTTCTCCAGCTGTTTCTCTTAAAGTCATGTAAAATTTCAGCATTTAGGTTGAGGTAAGCATTCCATAAGAACCTGGGTAAGTTAGTCCATATGATATATGAGAATAATGGCAGAGGGAGGGAACGTTATTTTTATGTAACTTGTATTTGTAGCCTCCCAGTTGCAAATAAAACCTTAAAGATGTTAGCACAAAGGCTATTTCACTAACTTTGAAAAAACTCATATATCCTCTATAGTAAAATATTACCCTTAGCTGATTTTTTAATTATTTGGAGTTTTAGACCTGCCTCACTCCAGTTTTTCAGTTCCTGCAGGTTCTAGGATGGTCTAAAACGTGTATACCAGGCAAAGACAGACAGCCTTATTCCTAATACTGCTTCTTAACTGTGCTCGTCCAGGTTTATACCCTGTGTATATGGTAGTAAGAATGGACAAACCAATTCAAAGCTGAAAATACCTCAAAAGCCATATACAGCCATGGGATAGACAGAAATCAAGAGAGTCCAATGAATTGTATTTCTCCTGACAGAATTTTCTTCAACCTTAACTTGTATTAGAGATCTTACTGAGACCTAAACATGAAACAGTTTGCAATTCTGTAAGACAGAGTTAGGGGAAATCTATGTTTCACAATAACATTTTTTCCTATTTATCACTAAGTACTTTGTAATCTACATATTTCTTACAGTATTTCTTTTTTGTGTTTGGCTTGAAAGCTGACCTTGCAAGTTAAAAAAAAAAACATCTCTGCACTTAAATGACACAAATTTAAGTATTTTTTCTTCATGAATTTGGCATCAAAACTGTTCCCTCTCCTCACATATTAAATGTCAGCAAACAGAGAACTAGAAGGAAAACACAAGCATTTTTATGGTTCTTTTATATCATTTTCACAACCGAATTTCTTCGGGGCTAGGAAATCTAGGAGCCAAACAAATCAATGTTATGACACAGACCTTTAAAGAACAGACAGTTTGAACTCATCCTTCATGCTCAGATACCTTTTTGTTCCCCCATTGAAGAAAACTCAAGACTGTTCTGTTGTTAGAAAAGACAGATTGTGATCTTCTGATGTAACTTAAGCTGACAGCACGCATGCATGCAGCAAGGAGTGAGGTACAGGTAAGCAGCTGAGACAGCTGCCTGGTTCGGCAGGTGGGTTTGGGGTTTGCTTTAAAGAGAACACAAGTGAGAATAGCATCAGGACAATTTTAACCTCAGGGCCTTGTCACAGCAGCTGCCCAAGTCTGGGGCACATGAGCTTTTCTCTGGTTGTGTGTTTTGTTTGTTTGTTTGTTTAATGAAAACAAGTTCATTGGAACAGCTGATGGAAATTAGCACCATGGCAAGTTCACAGTGGAAACTGCAGGTGAATAAAGCAAACCCAATCTGAGAGGGAGATCAACAAGTAAGACAGGGAAAGGTATTTTGTCAGTTATGAGAAGAAATGCAATGCTACATTCAGAGTATCAGTAGCACAGGTATTGTGTCAGTTAATGAAACAGACAGTGTCTGGTGAAACTTTTGCTGGGGTGGAAGTTTTAATTCCTTGCTTTGCTGCTGATTGACAACCCACAAACACTACCTTCTGTGTGGAGCCTGAGCTCGTCAAAACACCGTTGAGACCGTTTGTTCATTTGGGCAAGCCACGTATGAGAGGACTCTGGCTGGCTGGAGACTAAGCATGGTCCTTCTATGAACCTTCATCCATTTAGTTCTTTCTAAGAGAACAAAAATATCCTAAAAAAAAACCCTGTACATGTAAATTCTGCTCAAGGAAAGGATGAGCCATGAGGGATATTAGATACATTAGTCAATACAGTATTGGAGGATGCTGAAGTGTAAGACTTAGGAACACGTACAGAATACAAGGAGAAGGACATGACTGTTCAGGGCAACACTTGAGCACAAATTTAAGGGTACTTCAGCACTGCGTAGATTGTAGAAGCTTTCTTCACCTGGAGCCCCCAAATAACAGTTTATTCTGTGCTGGGAGGAGGAGGAAAACAGTATGAACGCTGCCAAGCATTCCACACCTAAACCAGCAAATTTAGACTCCCTGAGCTTCCTATGCAATCAGTGAAGAAAGATTTCTGCAGAAAGCAATACAGAGCATGTTTCCCAAAGCTCCCTTTACAGTCAATGGAGAAAAATTAACCTAATTTGTGCACAAGAAAAATAAACTAGTTGCATTAGATTGGGAGGTATGAATCTCCTTCTGCAGCACAACACAGGAGAAATTGTTTCAGCACACACATCTGGAAAGACAATAAATGCACTCAGATATTTCCAGAAAGTAGTATGGAACACCGTCCAAGTTAGACATATGACACAGATGAACCAGGATTTCCAACATTTGCCTGCCTTTTCACTAAGTAATATCCCCTCTCTACCTTTTTAGACAGGATAGAGAAGGCAGAAGCATACAGTTTTGCTTATCTCCAGCTGAAGCACGTAATTGTCTTCTTTGTATCAGCATCCAGCTCTAATGGCTGGTGTATAATAAGTAATTGCCACTTCACATTCATAGGAACCATTCAGGAAAAGAGACATTATCTGCGTTTAGGGGCTGGAGTGAAATAATCAGTAAAGCAATTGTGCTTCCCAAACATGCGTCATTTATTGTCCCTTATTTTCTGTCCCCCCTCTATCCCAATTTCCCTATTTGCTCTGTTTGCATCTGCTACAGATCACCAGATCTCTTTGTCTTACACAAAGCTCTGCAGGCTTCCTTGCATCAGCCTTCCTCCCTCTGGCAGGAACAAAACATGGAACACAAGCAATTTTTTGCAGCTGTACTTTTCTAGCCTCAGAAGTGTTTCTCAAGGATCTAATCCAGCCATGTTTGACAAGCCGCACAATAAAAGCATAATCAGCAACAGTACAGTATTTAACTTTGTAAGATACAAACCAAGCCAGGTCCTACTGAGTAATATGTGTGCTTAACTCACAGTGAGCAGCCACCTCACTGGGGAGCACTGGCGACCATAAACACCCAAGAGTTTTTGCTAAGTCCTAGCCAGGGTTGCACTTCCAAGAGCAAGTCCATAGTACCTCCAAGAAAGCTAAACAGGGTGCAATTATCTGCATGTCCTTTACCATTTTTAAGGATTACCTATAACACATGGTACTAAGACAAAGGTAGAGATGACTGCAGAGAAAACTGCAGTCTTTTCTGTTCCAAGTTTGTTCATTCTGAATGTGGAATCATTCAAACATAGTTAGTCAACTTTCAATAAGCAACCTGTAAGACAACTGCCCAATAATAGCATATTTAGCCTTCCTTAATACTGCAGATTTGGAAATGCAAACCACATTATCACTGTGCTCAACTACATTCATGTCCTGTCAGAATCAAGATTCCATCACCTTCAGCACATACTCAGTCACTCCACTTGGCTGTATCAGTTACATTTCATCATCTCACACTTTCAACTACCTTTAGGCAGAGACTTTAATCCCAAAACATGGACACAGAGGTAACCAAACGGGACAGTCAGCTCTGCATTTTAAAGGGAATTAATAGACCAAATGAGAACAGAAATGGTTTTCAAACCCAAAGGTAGCCCATAATTTGTTGGGACATTGCTCATATAGGCTCATAAATAAATCAAAAATAAGTCATTTTTGAAGGAGACAGGTTAAATTTGAACCTATAGTCCACACAGGACTCCCAGAAAGACACAGGCAATAACATTTAGCACGTCACACCAGACCAGGGTCAATCTGAGGAGCCCTATGTAAGATGCAGAGCAGATCAGAAGATCAAGCTCCTGACCGCATCATTCAGCTGTGTTGTAGGATCCCAACAGAATGCACAACAAAATCCCCCAAGTCAGCAAATAAAATGAGGGGAAATAAAACTTAGGAGGCACACATCCAAAATGCCAGCTTAACCCTTTATTCAGTTCCAATTTAAAGCCAGTTTAACAAAATGGGGATTGAAATTACATAAAAATATTAGGTAGATCTTTGATTTAATAAACAAAGAGAAAGACTAGCCTGGAAAAAGAGCATTGCACTGAGGAGACCTCAGCTATTACCAGAACTTCACTAATGGCAGATGTGTGACCTCTCTCCCATCCAATTCCCTGCCTGTTTTTTGTCTTCCTCAGTTGATTTGCTCTCTGAGGCTGCTTTTTTTTTTCTAAATAAACAAAACTAGTGGCACTAGGGTGCCCTGTTTCATTGCAGACTGAAGACCCTACCATAATAAACTGATTATATTCATATTAATGAGAAACAGTCTTTTTATCTGCCTGTAATTGGTGCACTATGGGCCTTGGCCCATTCCTGCTGTCACCTTACACTGAGTTAATAAAGCAGGTAACACACAGCTTCCAAGGTAAGAACCTCGAAGGTGAGAAAGTAAAAGAATGATTTTGTTAATGTAATCAGGAAACTGCACTGGAAACAAGGGAAACAAATTATGCAAATCAGTGACTATTTATGCTGCATTATTAAATGAGACACTGCAGATTGCAGAAGTTTCTGGAATCTGGGGGACTGTTACTTGACTGAATACAAGCAGAGCAAATTCCCAGCAGCTTATGCTGACAGCAACAGTGCTTTAGAAACCAAAAGAAAATTTCAGGATTAAAGGAGAGGAAAATCATTCCTGAAGTTCGTTTACTGTCTTTATTTTTTTTTCTGCTTTAAAAAATAATAAACAAACAGCACAAATTGGTGATGACTGACACAAGAAATTTAGAAAAAAAAAACAGGATCACTCTGAACTGCCTGCATATTGTTGACGAATTGAATAGGGGCATTTCAACAGATGAGATCCCTGAACAAAGCAGAGGATAGCTGAAGACCAGCATTACCTGAAAAACCCTATTACAATTCTACATCATAAATAAAAATGAGACTATTATTTCCTACAAAGAAATTTACCATGAAGAATTGTTGCTTTATACGAAAGAAAATCTTGTCTCCTTCTCAGGAGCTAAAAGTCTGTTCGCAATAGCTAGGTACTCGTTTCAGTTTGCCAATTTAAGCAAGAAATCAACATTTACCTTATTTTTGGTAACCACTTAAACATGAAACATTGCACTTCTCCAACAGAGGTTAGTGTAGCAGCCGAACTATACCCCAATTTCTAAGGAAGCCAGGGGAAGTTCAGCAGACCAGACCTACTCTTTCCATGAATCAGTACTGCAGTTGCAGAGACTGCTTTCCTCAGATAGATCTTTCTTCACTGTTTTATTGATGCCTGTGGGGTGTTTCTTCCAACAATCTTTTGACATTCGTAACTTCCTAAAGGTATTCATCCAAACCCAGAGCATCCAGTTTTCAGCAATTCCACCAAAGGGACCCCCAAGGTACTCTGAGCAGGTGACCAGAAACCTGTGGCCTTTGGTGCATGTATCAGCATTTTGGGGTGTGGTCTATTCTTTCCTTCATGGTAGCTTACTACCACTGCTTTGCATGAAAGCCATTGAAGCCACTCCAATCTCCTAATGAGATTTGGGGTACCTAGTATTAAGTCTCAAGGGCTGGCTTTACTGCAAGACAAAAACATGCCCTCTTCTCAGTTTCACAGATGCCTGCTCGTTTTCCTTTTTCCTTCATTGCACACTCTTGCTTACACACTGAAAGTTAAACAGCTTGCAAAGTTTGGCGTTGCCGTCTGCTCAGAACAGCAAAGATTATTATTTGGCTTGTCTTCTTTTGCAGCTTGTGGCATTTTCCATTGCCTGGATCATGTACGTATTTTTGTATCAGGTAAGATCCACAGGGATCCAGGTTTCTGGTAGTGCTCATACATTTTCTCATTCCTTTATAGTGGTATATAGCTTTTCGCATGGCCAGAAGATACATGAACTTTTTCAAATCAAATGTCTAGACACCATGTGTTCTGGTTCCAGCAGGGATGGGGTTAATTTCCCCAAGGATGCGGCAGGGGACACAGGTATCGCACGCCGTGTGAGCCATGCCCGGGCTATGGGGGGGAGCTGCCGGGGGAGGCGGCAGGAAGTCGCCGCTCGGAGGGGGCTGGGGCGGTCCGGGACCGGTCGGTGGGCGGCGGTACTGTAATCGTGTTTGTATATTCCTTTATCGGTGTTATTGTTATTGTTTTTCTCTTCCCTTTGCTGTTCTGTTAAACTGCCGTTATCTCAACCCTCGAGGTTTGCCTTTTTCTTCCCATTTTCCCCACGGCTGTGGGGCTTGAGCGAGCGGCCGCGTGGTTCTTTGTTGCCGGCTGAGGCCAAACCATGACACCCTGTTTGAAGATACAGTTTATATGCAAGTTTGCTTAATAGGAATCCAGAATGTGGGCAGGTTCTGTTATTCTGTCCTTTCTCTTAACATCTGCAAACTTTTCAAATGCATTCACAAAATAGAAGTAACTACATTGCACACAAAAAGCCATTACAGTCTCCTCCTGCCTTTGGAAGTGTGGTAAGCTTAGCAGAATTCAATTAAAGTTTATAGTGCACTTTACCAGGGGGGCAATTTTGATGTAATCGTAGACAAAATCAGACAGGGAGGTTGTCATAATGGCATCAAAGTATGCAGAGACAACACAGCTAAAGGAGGGTCTTTGATGTGCATTCTAGGTCTAAAATACATTTCAAGTTATCCCTGAAGGCATTTGCTTTGGCCTGTTAGCCAGATAAAGCCAACCTTGACAGCAGAAGGAAGAACCCAGACCCGGGTGTTTTAGATTCTTTGTCATAAATAAAAAGAAATCAAAGACAGAATTTCACTTAAGTTTTTCCCATGAGGTTCTCAGAATGAGCATCAGGATTCTGAGGTTAAAGATTTTAATTAAAGGAGTACAAATTAAAACCTAACAATTCACTACTACTTGTGTTGAATTTCATTAAAAATATAAGGCTGGCCTTTGTCTCCACTACTTTCTTCAGAGTCATTGCCAGAGGAGATAAGAGGTATCCCTCAACATTTTTTCCTTTACATCAAGGTGTAAAATATCTATTCAGCTCTTTCCAGGGACATCTGCAGACCCAGGGACAGCAAGATCATAGCCACATGTAAATGATAGATTTAATTAAACACTTCATGACCTTCCCAGAGAGGCTAAAACACCGTGGCAATTTACGATTATTTTCAAAAGCAAAAGGTCAAAGGTGTTCCATCCCTCTGATCATCTTCCTGGCCCTCCTCTGGACTCAGTCCAACAGTTCTATGTCTTTCTTGTACTGAGGACTCCAGAGCTGGATGCAGTACTTCAGGTGGGGTCTCACCAGAGTGGTGCAGAGGGGCAGAACACCTCCCTCGACCTGCTGGCCACACTTCTTTTGATGCAGCCCAGGGTACAGTTGGCTTTCTGGGCTGCAAGCGGACATTGCCAGTTCATGTCCAGTTTTTCACCCACCGGTACCCCCAAGTCCTTCTCCACAGGGCTACTCTCAATCCCTTCATCCCCTGTATTGACACCAGGGGATGCCCTGACCCAGGTGCAGGACCTTGCACTTGGGCTTGTTGAACCTCATGAGGTTCACATGGGCCCACTTCTTTTCAGGTCCCTCTGGATGGCATCCTGTCCCACAGGCGTGTCAACCACACCGCTCAGCGTGGTGTCATCTGCAAACTTGCTGAGGATGCACTCAATCCCACTGTCTATATCACTGATGAAGATATTAAACATACCAGTCCCAATACGGAGCCCTGAGGGATACCACTCATCACTGATCCCCATCTGGACATTGAGCCACTGACTACTACTCTGTTTACAAATATCAGAGAGACTATGCAGTTCAGAACATAAAAGTAACACACTGAGTCAGGCCAAAGGTCCATCTGAGCCAGTATCCTCTCAATGACAGCTACCAAAAGCAGATGCCTAGGTATAAGGGTGAGAACAAATCAGTCATATTGGGTACTTCCCCCCATCAACGAGCCTCCCCAGGACTCTGGGGAACCATTTACCTCCTGCATTAACTCATCGAGTCTTTCACAGGAACCATGACATTTTTAGCATTCATAACATCCTGTTACAAAGACTTCTAGAGTGTAATTAATCCTCACATGGAAACTGTTTGTTTCTTTAGAACCTGGGCTGTAGGTTCTTGTATTGAAAGAGGCTGTACTTAACTGATCCCTGTCACCCCTCCTATACCACCCAGTGTTGTCACCCACCATCATATTCCGTCAACACCTCTGTCAGGCACTACCATTCTCTAAATCTTTTCCAAGTTGCACCACATCCTTTTTGAGATGAAGGGAGCAGAACGACACAGGGCTTCCAAGACACAAGCAGGCCACAGCTTTGTACAGCACCATGACTTCATATTCCTTTCTATTTTACTTTTAGTATTCCAAGTACTGCTCTGCTTTTTGACCTCTGAGCTGATGTGTTCAGGAAACTCTGTCATAAGCCCAGATCTAAGTCCCAGGGAGTAATGGCCAGTCCAGAGACCATCATACAATATGGAAAGCTAGGATTGTTTCCCCCCCATGCATCACTTAACATTTATCTATGCATAATTTGAGCTGCTCATCTGTTGCGCAGCCACTGAGTCTCATAAGGTCCTTCCATAATCTTTCAGTCAGCCTTCATCTTTACTGTTGTGAATAACATTTGCTGATGGCACTAATTCATGCTCTTAATAGCAATTCACCCCTTTTCCAGCTCATTTATGAATATATTGAGAATGAATAGATGAATATGAATGAGCATCAGCACTGATCCCAGCACAAACCCTTTGGAACTCTACTGGCAGTCTTTCACTACTGTGAAAACAGATCACAGAGTCCTATGCCTGTTTTATACCTTTTAAAAGAAGTTCTGGTTGTGTTGCTAAATTAATGGTCATGTATGCAAGCCTCACATGCCGTAACTGCCCTGTTTTCTTAAAAGTTTTCAGGTTTGAGATCTTGCTGAAAGGTCTACGAATGTAGTTTCTCCCAGCCTTCAAGTTTCTTATGAAACTTCTAGCAAGGGACAGAGGCCTTTCCAATCATTACATGCATAAGAAACCATGAATTTTACTTTAGTTGTACAGCTGGTATGTGGGGGTTTAGGCTGTTTTCTGAAACAAATCAATTAAACTTAAGAAAAAATATTCTATCTCATCAAATGGAAAGTTTACTTAAACCTCTACTAAAAGTTTTTAAAAACAAATCAAATTCACAAAATCATGCACTGACTTCTCAGTGCACACACAAAACTACCTGAATAAACTGAAGCAAAAGGCTGAGACTGTCTGCAACTTCAGCAAAGACCTGCCTTTTGTCTTATACGCATGAAACTGTTCCTTGCTTACTGCTCTGTGCTTCAAGATATTTCAAAGTGTAGCATCTCATTGGGTGTTTTGTAATAAAACAAAAACCAGGCTAAATATAAGCGTTTTTCTCAAGGGCAGTAAAAAGATGATTCTCATTTATGAAAACATCTCAGTGAAGCACCAGTCACTTGACACTGACCAAGACACAAAAGACCAAGAATCAGTCTGACCCTCCTCCTGCTTCGCCACGTCAGGAGCGATGACAGCAGAGCTAGAGTGGTATAGAACTCCAGCTGTGTTAAATATCCAGGGTTATGGAGATTTTTCTCACAATCCAGGATTTAGAGTCATGATGCTTGACCTGCTGCTGCCTAATACTTGTGTTTAGTCCATGTAGAAAGCATGTTGTCTTCTGTGCCCACATGACAACATTTATGTCTACATGAAGCCAAACAATTAAAGAGAGCAAGAAGGCCCTCCTCTCCCATGTATCTGGAGCCATGTCAAACTAAAGGTGCTTCAGCTTCAGCAACAATAGTACTTAAATGATAACAAGCAATTCTTTCATATCAAATGTGAGACAAACCCTACTCCTAAACAATCTCCATGCTGTAAGCAACAATAGCACTAGAAGGATGGATGGCTGCAATTACAGCAAGGTTAATCACTGCCTTGGGTGATGGTAAGAGCAGCCCAGCACAGTGTTGTTGCAGTCTGCAATCACATTACACTCTGAGGGAAGCCAGAGAATCGTGATCAGGGTGATTTCATGGAAAGTGGATGCCAGGAACTGTCCTGCATTCATGAACCAGATCACAAATTCCCCCATAACTTCTGTCCTGGTGCCCATGTCAGCTACCAACATGAGATTATCATTTTGGAGTCTGCATTGCTATATTGCGTTTCCGGTTGTTCCAACCACACCCTGTCTTGAAGGACTCAAAGGCACCATCCTGAGTATCAAGTTTCAACCAGTAAGGAGCGCGCAAACCTTCTATTTTACCCATTGCAACACAAAACATCTTGCTTTTTCATTGCCTTTCACCATAAAGTCAAAAAGAAATACAAGTAAGTTTAAAAACTTATGTCTGAGACAGATATGTGAAACTGCAATTTCATAACCAAAATCTGAAAAAAAAATGCTGATTCATAAGTTCTCCTACACTTGCTTACTCTGAGGAAACTGGGTTCAATTGTCCCCTTGCTGACACTACTCTGAAGTGTCAAGTAACTATTAAAGTCAATGGAGCTATACTTAAATATATCCTCTGGGAACAAATTAGATCTGCAATTTTCATAGCATGCAAATTTCCAATCTATTTCTACATGATTAATCATATTTTCAACATCTGCAGCTAATCTGTTTCTTCCAAAACTACTGTCATTGCACTGGCTATAACTACCATTTTACAAACGCCTTTTAGGCAGGTTTTTCACCTACACCTCATCAATGTGGAAGGCCAGATATCACAGGCTCCATGGAATCTAAGTTCCTGAATCTTTAAACTCTGAAAATCTTATACTGAAAAAAACATGTCTTAAATTAATGGAAAGTAGCAGCGGTTCTCCTAAGGTGGTTCTATTCCAGCCCATCACTGTCAGATTTTAATATTTTAGAAGGAAAACCATAAAATTTGGTAGAATAGAATTTCAAGTCAAGCCTCGAAACTGTAATTAATAGGAAATGCTTTGGATATTTATAGCTGGCTATTGCCATTTAGCAGGCTATATTAATTTGCTTTTTATTACATCAATTTCTTTTTTGTTAGGAAGGAAAAAAGAAAGTTAATCTTGGCATTAGTGTTATCAGATACTGGTGAGTGGAACAGTCGTAATAACTGCATCTCTGAAGACTGAAATAATATTCAACACAGCCATGCAAATCCATACAGCAAATTAAAGTTTGCTGGTTACCTTCAGCACAGCGAGAGTCTATACTTAGTTGTCGTTATGTGCTTATGTTGTGCAGTCTTGGTAAAGCATTGAAGAAAGCTTTGTTTTGATTAGAAAAACACTCTTTAAAGAGCCTGCATAATCTGGCACTATAGATTGCACCACTCCCTTGAATAGCATCCAAGAGCAAACCACAAAGAACCATCAAAATATTTTTTTCTTTTTCCCCTAAAAGAAACAACTCCGCAGTAATTCCTCCTCTTCTATTTATATTCTTTCTCTCATCAGACAGCTAATATTCATACTAATCCTTTAGGAAAAAATAAAGCAGAAGAGTCTGTCTCAGAGTATCTTCACACACTTTTCCCCTTATTTCCCCCATCCCTACAAAGGCAGCAAAAGAAAAAGAAATATGCCTGAGATTAATTCTTATCACCAGCCCTGCAGGGCTGTCACGTTAGGGGCTTCTGAAGCTATTTCTTCTGGTTCTTCCACCTGCAGGCACTGAAGGTGGCAACAAGGTAAAAGAAAAAAACTAAAGCCTTATTCACCAAACAGCAATTAAATATGATGTGGCAGTGCCTGCCTTTACTTGCAGCACCTGGCAGCAAAAGCTGAGACTACAGCAGGACAGAGGTTTGCTTTCCAGTTCCTAACTGCTCTCTGCAAGCCCTTCAGAGAGCGACAGAAGCCTGAGCAGTAACTTGTACCTTAACCCCTTTTTTATAGCTGTATTTCTCTGCCTCTTGGCTTTCTTCCCTTTTCCTCTCCTCTGGTTATTTCTGTCCGCAGCTTTCCCTGCTTGTGCAGCTTACCTCTTCAGCACCATCCAGCAGCCAGGCTAGAGCAGGTGCTGGTGGCCTTCGCCAGAGTGCTGGGCTGTACCAGCCCTTCTCCAGACCTGAGACCACACGTACTCAGGGAACCTCAGTAGGAGACTGCAAATTCTTCTGCTGAAGGCAAAACCATCCTGACCTCTGCCGCAAGGAGCAATACAAAGCCCCTGTGTTTACCACAACGTTAGCCCAGATGCTCCTCATAGCTGCCCTAACCTTTTGCCATTAGAGCCTGTCTGTAGGCCTACAGTTGTTGTTCTAGGCCAAGTGGGTGAGAGAAGACGAGATTCATCTCGCACACCTCCTATTCCCCAAAGCATCAGGAGATGCAGCTCTGACCCATTTAAAAATTGCTCAGCAACCACTAAATCCCTGATTACCACTACCTGCCACTAAAACAAGGGCAGAAACACAGTCACACCTGGTTGCCTGTCCTCAGATGTTCCTCCTCCAATACCAGAAGTGTCTTTTCTGTACCTGATCTCCAATTTGCCTGCTGACGGATGACTGCTGACCAAAGCCCCTTACACATAGAGAATACTCTATGTTGACCCTTAATCCATCACAGAGGCCCCTGGGTCTTGACAAGAGAGAGATGTCATCATTTTTTCATGTCCCAGATTGTTGCATGAGGCCAAAGCTCTGAAGCACACATTGGAGCTGCCTGGATCTCTGATGCTGCCCACACCTGCTTCTGGCAGCCCTTTTCCAGCTCCTGCCTTCCCACTGAGCTAGGAACCTGTGGTAAGCCAGGTTTGAGGTCACTGAAAGCCAGCTATGAACCTGGTGAAGTAGGGAAATGTGCTAAATGCTTATTATTAATTTGTTTGTTTCAAATAAAATGCCAGGCTGATAGACTGGACAGAAGTTTATGTGAGTGTTTGACTTCAAGAGCAAAGACTAAGAAAACATCACATGCATAAAGTCAGAGCCAAAGGAAGCAAGGTACGGCTCAACCAGAGATCCCGTGAACTGATGCCACAGCATTTCAGTCAGTCCTAGCATGACAACACCTCTCCCACCTTCCAACACCACAAAGCTCCCAGCACTACTGGGCACAGTAAAACTTTCCCACTGGCTGCTGCTTTAAGACCACATGGGCTAAGTGCCCTGCAATACTGGTGGGTGAGGAGGAGGGAGAGGTTCCCACTTCATTCCTGAAGCAGATGAAAGGGGTCTGAGGTTTCATTTAGTAATCAGCAAACTCCTGAGAGTTAGATACTGCAGGGGGCAAGCAAATGGAATGTTTTATTTTTGAGTAAACAAACCCAAAATGAGGAAGTGAGACTATCTGTGCCAGTCACTGCTTTTAAGAAGGGAAGCCTTGGAAGAGTGTGGGAGGATGACACAAGTCTCATTCAACAGCATGTGTGCCTTGTTTAATAAGCAGGACTGCCTTTCTTTGGGAATATTCAGAAACCCACTTTGGATACATCCAAGAGGAAGTGCACAGTGAAGGAAGAGAGTACTCAAAGTAAGAGCTGGGCATGGGAACAAGACTAAACCATAACTAGGAAGCTCAGATGGAAATTTTCCAAACAACATCTCTCCAGAGACAGTTTTCTCAGCATCAGGATGAATTTCCAGTTGCTATCATTACTTGCTGCTACTTCTAAGCAGCACAACCAGGCTTTAAACCAACTCTGGCTCCTAATCAGAGGCAAAAAATCTGCCACATGATGCGATTAAATTTCACTTTCTGAGCACAGATTTTGTTCAGCATTACCAGCACTGAAAAACCATGACTGAAAGGTATCTTAAATAAAGTATGGAGAAAAATTCTTGGTCTATGCCAAAGTATTTTTATGTTTTCCAAAAATTCAAAAACATGCGAGTAGCTCATATGCCACTTTGGAAAGGTTAAATGAATAGGGGAGTTTGAAACATCTCAGATTTCTTTCATTTAATCTCATCTCCTTTATCATGATTTCTGCAATGACTCCAAAATCCCCCTGGCATTCAGAAAGTGCTCAAAAGGGCAAGAAGTGTTTTAAGACATCACTCCTTGAAAATCAATTGAAACAAAGTGAACAAACGCCTTGCTTTAGCTTGGACAGTTGTTCAGAAATGTTCCTAGCCACAACTCCACTTACAGATTTATAATTCAATGCATTCCCAAGAGCAAGCATAAGCAGCTGGTGAAGTGAGATTAGTCAGGCTCACATCTCTGCTTCTTATTCTCATGGTATCACTTGGCCATGACCCCTAGGCTAGAAGTGACAGCCATCATTCAGCCAAAGACTCCAGGCCTTCGAGATTATCTGAAGGACCAAATCCTCTGAAATTCATTAGCCAGAAGATGCTAATTCTTCCCCATCTTCTTTTCTCACGCAGTTTCTGACAACCCTTATCCTATCTCAGATAGTTCAGAGAAGCAGAATACCCCACTGTCTCTTTCTTGAGAGTACTCAAATACAATTCAGCTTCTAAATAAAAGCTTTCAGGTCCTAACGATCACAAATGTGCTGAAGAGGAAGGAGGAGACAAAAAAAATCCAAAACAAAACACCACAACAAACATGGGTGACAACAGAGATGTGGTCACTTACAGGTAGGCACAAGCAGCAAAATATCTGCAACCATTCAGGACCGAGAGAGATGTGTTCATGTTTCACATATTAGATTTAAAAAATAAATAAAAAAAGAAGAATACAGAATGCATCTGAGAGAGTTTAACAATTTGAGGTAACAGCTAAACACATGCATACATAGTCAATTCATTAAAATAAGCTATTACAGCCAAGCATTTCCTAATCAGATAATTAGCAGCCTCTAATGCAATTAAGTTTACACAGCCAGCTAGCATAATTAAAATACATCACTGAAACAGAACCATTATCACAGGATAAGGGTCTTTTGTCTGATTTTTATTTTTCTTTAGAAAGGTCTAGCCAAAACTGTATGTCCAAGGAGAAACATGTAGACTCCATTTAAATGCTAGATGAATTTCCACAGAAGATCAGAGGTTATTCTCAAAGTGCAAAATGAAAAAAATCATCCAAGTGATACAGGAATATTTTAAAATTTTATTATAATTATTCTACTCTACAATTTTGTTGGGGCTGTTGGCTGAATTTACTGTCTATCTGCTCTCCCAAGAGCTGGCACCTACTCTCAGGTCTCATGCCAGGGAAAGGTTCACAGTGCTAGGCTGCAGCTCAGGAAGACTTAAAAGAGCAGCTCCTTCAGCTGTGGGACCTGCAAACACAGGGGATGTGTGTCTAGCTAAACAGCATGCAACACGTGCATCACATTCAGTGCTAGAAATTAACCAGCAAGAATCTCCCCACAGTAACAGCATTTAGGAGAAAGCAGGCAGCTTCTACCACTTGGACTCATTGAATACTGTTTTATTGACTGCCTGAACTGGCAAGTACCTGCTACTGGGATCTACAAGAAACAGCTACTCCGCAGACAGCCTTAGGGCTGATTAAAGTTTCAGGTCCTGCAGTTTCCTGTTCCTGGCTTCATTACATATCTGCTACTTCCACTCTAGTGGATTCTTGCAAATAAAATCAACAGATTTCCACTGCCCCTCGCAGCTTAAGTTGCAATCAGATTCAGGAGTACAATTGACTGATTAATCATTTGTTCTGGTTTATATTTCTCTTTCTGAACAGGGAGAGTGTATGTATTTTCAGACTTCACTACTAGCATCTTCTCAGAGGTTGTTTCCTGGTGCATCAGGACAACCTGCTTGCCTCTGGCTGAGGAAATAAGGAGAAAAACCCTCAAGAAAGCAATCATGAAAGCCTGCATGTTTTACAGAAAGTTTTCTTTGAAAGCCAAATCCTGCAAGGTCCCCAGGCAAACAGAATCTTTGTATTCAAGTCTACAATGGCAGGTCATGAAACGCTCCCAACCTCTTTCATTCAGTAGAATTATACTTTTGAACTCACTTGCCTACCCCTATGCAACTAGCAAAACAAAGATTTGGGGACACGGATCCCATCCTAGCTGCTAATGTTGGCAGAGAGCAATCTGACCCTTCTTCTAAGCCTGCTGCCCAGGATCTCTGGAGAGAGGCCTACAAGGTGCAATGATCTCTGCCAAACATGGAAGGCAAGAAACCTAGCTTAGAATAGATGCTTCACTTGCAAGGGTGGAGGTTCGGTGACTTGCATTCTCTGCTTTGACCCAGAAGGACTCAAACACTGAATAAGGGCAAGTGGACAGAAGCACCCATGCTGCAGAACAGCTGTAAACTTGTACGGGTATCTTTGCGCTGTGATAAATAAGCATGCTTTTTTTCCTGTCTTTTTTTTTTGTGAAAAATAGTAACATAATTTTTACTCTGTTGAAATATGGAGGTTTATTTACATTCCTCTAGAACTGAATGACGCCCAGCTGTCACTTGTGCTAGTGCAATTTAAAGCTGCAGTACTCTGTGCAATGCAAAAGGAAATAAAAGGGACCTCAATAAATAGGTGGTGCTCAAAAGGAACCACAAAAGCTATGAATTTCACTGGAGCAAGGGGAACCTGGGAAAAATCACTCTCTTTAGCACTTTCAAGTCACTTGGCAGTGACAACCAGGCTTAGCAAACCCAAAAGAGGTGGAGCTGGGCTGGACGGATGGATGGTATGACACTTTATGTCTGGTTTGTCACCTGTGTAGCCAAAACACAAAAAAAGAAAAGATTTCCACTAAAGAAACATTTGCATGGGAGGCACAGCAAGAGATGGTACCAAAGCTGAAGTGACTTAAACACCTGCAAACATTTAAAATTAGACCAAAATAAGACAAATAAATTAAGCCACACAAGGTGGTACTCAATAACATTCACATAGCTTTTGATGTAGGGTACTTAAAGTTGAAGGATCCAAAGAGCAAGATAGGTCCTGCAAACTCTGACACATACGAAGACCTTATTCAAAAGGCTGTCTAGATGGAGGAGCTCTCAGAAGTCACTAAACTTGGCTGTCTTTCCTTCCCCATAAAAGTCTAGTTAGACCTGGGAAACCTCAAGGGCATCAGGGCAATCCTATTTTTCACTGTGTCAGGAGAAAATAAAAGCAGTAATTACCTTTTTTTGTATAATGCAGAGGTCTTATGAATGGTGGGGAATGAGCATAAGCATGTAAAACAAACACCCAAATCTTTGCCCACACCATGTTTCCCCTGACTAATACAAAAGGGACTGCAAGGGAAGACCAAAGCTCCTCTGATCATTTATTAGTAACACAGGACAGCATGTGCACTCCCATAAGCTTTGTTGTCACTTATTATATGTTCTGGTGTTGAGCGCAGAGAAAGCAGTGACTCGCCTTGCAAAAGCTGGCATTTTTCTTGCTAGAAAGGGCTAGTTCAGGGAGCTGGATCTAAACACAGCCTCAGAGGCCTGGTGGCTTTCTGGCCCTCCTTAGGTGGACCTGGTACATTTCAGAGAAAAAAAAACAAAACAAAACCATGGACTTGACATAACTATTGGTTCTCAGCAAACTGGCTATGTTAGTTAAAAGGAGCAGGGCCCTGATGAGATTTAATTTCACTCACTTTGTTCTGGCTTCATCAGCAAGCGTATAGAAGGATGGCAAAAAGCCAGTGACTTTTCTAGCTATTTTCCTACCTGTCTGTAAATTGTCTCCGTCTCTCCAGGAGCAGGCCTCTATTACTAAAACAACTTTCTGTCCTTGTTCTCCATTAGGACTGATTTGTTGGACAACAGGAGCTGCAGGGAGCCTGATCCAGCCTGTTCTGCTAGATCCAGCCTGGCTCCACTGGAAATTAGCACAGCAGGGAGCCAATAGGGCCAGAGAAGCAGATACCATGTTGCTGGCATCCATTCTCCCTGCTTTCTCAGACTGGAGAATCCCCTCACTACAATCACCCCAGCCCACTTGATTTTAACTCTGTCTATTTAGCATTTATCTTAGAATGTGGAGGGAACAACATACAGCTGCTGTCTTCACTTAGTCCTAACGAGCCTCGGCTCCATCCTTCCTGCAAACAACTGGATCATGATATAGGTGAGCCTTGCTCTGCTGGAAGAAAATTGGAGTTGTTGGAATTACTGAGTCTCAGGAAACTGGCTGTGCTAGTTAAAAGGAGCACAGGGCCACAGTCTGCACTATTCCTTTATCTGTGGAGTGTTTCTTAGACTTTTTCACCTGAAACTGTTACATTTTCAAAGAACATGCACATCTCATCTGGCCAAGTGAGTAATACAGATCTTCTATGCCTTTACCAACTCCTCATCTCTACAGGAGCTGATGCATATCTTAGGGAAAATAACCAACCTCAATTCAAAGATTAAATTAAGAGATTCTAGTGAAAAGAAAGCAGCTAAGCAGGGGAAGAGGGAAAGCAGTCCACTGCCCAAGGGTGAATGTATGCTTCCCTCCTGCCTGCAAAGGGAACACACGGGGTCTTTAAACCGCTTCCCCCCTTTCACCTGTCTTTCCATTGACCTCCTCAGGACAAAACCATGAGCAATGAGAGGGTGGAGTAGCCCTCCCTTCCATTATCCCTTAACACAGTGGTTTTCTGAACCATTATTTCCTGTACAGGTATCCTCATTTTGCTGCCTGCTGCACACGGTGATGGTGTTTTAAGTTTTTCCATAGTGCTGGAGCAGTGGCATTTACTTCTGCTTTCTAATTACCTCTTTCTGCTAAGCAGCCTTCTCTAAGTCTTAAACTGTATAACCTTCACTGAATAAAGAGCTCTTTGAAGTCCAGCTCCTGACTTCTCCCAAAGAGTTTTGCAAAATCACGTTATGCTTAGCCAGAACATACAGCAACTAATGCTGCTAGCAGAGTTCTGATACTGATCTTCTCCGTCTAGTTAAATTTGCGAATAAAAGACCGTAAACATAAGATTTTAATGTGTGGAAATCAGTCCTTGGCATATTGTACTTGTTTTCTTATCTGTTCTCTCATCTAGCAAAGCATCTGACAAGGAATTTTTTTAAGCTTTTTTTTTGCTTCAGCTCAGCATGTGGCAAACTTCGAAAAAAGAGCCTAAGTTTCATGTGAGAAAGTGTAAGCAATGTTTCAAACACATATTATGTCAACACCTTTCTCTTTCTCAGTAAACCTGAGCTAAGGCACTCAATGCAAATCATCTCTCAAGCTGCTGAAAGAACTTTAATATGTTGACTGCAGTGCAAGCTTCCTCAGATTTGTAAATACACATTTGTTATGCTTTATTTTACTGTGTGCTTCAGAGAGAGCGTGGCCACACACCTGCCAAAGAAATGCAACTGGTCCCTCTCGTACAAACACTGAGAGATTAAAATTAATTTTGTTTCCTCCAAAAGGATTGCAGAAGCCTGCATGATTGATTACCCTCTGCACATTCAAATCAATTATTTTCTTTATATATATGTATATATTTATGTATTTATCTATAAATAAAATAAGCAGCTCTAAAACCTCAGGGCAGCAGGATCTTATACCTACAGAGAGATTTTGCTGCCTCATCTCTTCCCATCAAGTTGGAGATCATAAGGTTCCCAAGCAAAAAGAGCTCTTTTGTTCTGACAAGACAGCTTGACAAATCCAATCACATTCATAGGAGTGTGTGTGTGACCCACACAACTCGTAGGAAACAATTTTCAGGTCAGAGACAAGGAAAGGCCGTGAGAGCAAGCAGGCAAGGTTAGGAGAAGAACGGAGGCTTGGCTTTGTGTGTATTTTGTTTTGAGCTTAGACTGGCCTCAGCAAAGAGTTAAATCTGATTTCTAAACCCCATCCAGACTTCCTTTACAGCAGATCAGGAGAATGTGCTGCATTATAAACAAACTTTCACTGAAAGCCCAGAGCCCCTGCAGGCTACCCTGTTAATAACAAGTAGTCTGTGAACTATGAAGCCCGCTTTCCTGCAGCGTGCTCCTGTACAGATTCTCCAGTGCCTAATTAAAGTAGCTGGGCTCCTGCTGCCCTCTTTTCCACTGTGGAGGCATCAATTTGGATGTCATTCTCCTCCACCACACCACGAGTTCTCAGGTATGGTTTAGGAACATTTTATTTTACAATCCCTACCCTTCAGCTAACTTTGGTTCTAAGTGGCAAGCAAATTCAAATGCCGCTGAGGCAGCAGAGAAGCAAACAGCCTGTCCTGCCACCTAAGCCTCATATCCTTGGGAAGCTGCTCATAAGTGTGGCTGAGGGACCTGCCACCCTTCAGTAGGGACAGCTACCTTCCCTTAGCCCGCTTACACCCTTTGACAAACGCGCCAACTTCTGCTTTCACAGCAGCCTATGGCCCTAGTGCTTTTTCAGTATTTCTCCTGTCTTGCTGAGAGACAGGGAGCAGGCAGGCCCCCATCTGCCCGTGGTACCAATGCCTGAATGTATAATTTGGCAAGGATGTTCTTATATGGTATAGCCCCTACAGGAGAGCTGGACACATGCTGCCATGTTATATTGGTCTGCAGTCGGTAAGGTATCATGGGTTGCCCTAAGAAATATTTATTTTTTTTATTTTAATCACCTAGTATTTTCTAGTACCTTTAGTCTGAGCTGGAGACACTCCTCAGTGTTCCCATGTCCCCTCTACCCCCTGGAGGACAGTACAGCTGAGCATTTGCTAAAGGCTTGATCTGATAGTGACAACAAAATGTTACCTGTGCTTTTGGGAAATAGCGTGGCTCATACTTTTCAGAGGGGGTAGGCCACCACCTTATTTGTCACCTACAGCTCCACACGTGAAACTGCATGTACGTGCAGAAGTCAACTTGAGGCATTTTCAAACAGAAGAGCTCATAGTTTTAGCAACCTCCTTTTCACAGAAATGCTGTTTCTGTGCCCGTGAGTTAAGGTTTGCAATTCCCAAGAAAGGAGAGCTCTGAGAAACTTAAAGACTGTTTTTCAAGTTTTCTCCTGTCTGGCAAATCCTCCCGTCCCCACCCCCATTAAGTCTGGAAAGTTTACCTGTAGGTATCTGAATAATCAGAGGAATGAAGCTTACTGCACATACTCAGCTTGAAAGCTTACTTCGGATCAGGAGGAGAAATACTACTGCAAGCCCCTGAGTAGGCTCCTCTGGCTGTTTCTGTGTTAGAGTTATTAATTTATGACTTAGGGTCTCAACTTAATGAATTGTTTCATTATAGTTAAAAGTGTATTTTGTGATAAGCATAACTTCACATCCCAAAATGTTCCTCTTCTTCCAATAAATATAAAATGCTATGTCACTGCACACAGTGACAGGAGATGATCAAATTGACTTGCTTTGCTCTTTCCCCCCCAGCTGCATGTGGTATCCATTCAAAAATTAAACAAACGAGTACAAACTGGTTTGATTGAGTTACCTGTGATTGGAAGGATGTGCCTTTAACCCTATGGCTTGGTGCTGCACAGCTGCTTTAATTGCAGCCAGTGGAAAAACTCCCTTTGATTTTAATGGGAACTAGCACGACACTGATGCTGTGTAAATCTCATCCGAGATGTTGTAATAAGATGATTGCAAAGCATCTAAGATCTGCAAATGCAGGATGAAGGAGACTGCGCTACATAAGACAGGCTTTCATGACACATGCTTACAATACCAAATACAAAGTATCAATATTATATTTCCAGTCCAGGAGTTTCTGTTAACCTAAGTTATATGACACACAAAATCATTATTTAGAAATCACACAGCAATTTGGCATGGGTAGGAGGGGGCCCAGTGTCCGCCTAATGATCTCAAACAGCATGAACAAGACTAGATGAATAGGAATCGTTAGGTTATTATTTACACAGCATTTCTCAAAACACCAAGGAACTCTACCAAGTAAATGAAGAGCACAAACTGGACCACAAGGAAAGGGGAAATAATTAGTTTTAAGAAGAAATCTAAATTATTCGCAGAAATCTCAATCCTGCTCCCTGCAGAGAACACCAATTACTACTGGTTTACATGCACACAGCACACGTGTTCCTGTCCTGAAACAAAGCATGACTCCCTAAAACTTTGCCATCTTCCTCAGTTAATACCTTACTCCATAACACCTCAGTATATCCTCAAAATGATGGGCACACTGAATTGCACTGCTGTGCAGGAATTCAGCCTTCAAGAGATTTAGCTGGTACAATGATCTCAGTGCTCAGCAAGAAGCAGCACTCACAAGTAAGGCATGTCAATGATTTAAATAAAAAATAATAAATAAATAAATAATCTATTTTTGCAAAGTACATCCCCTAAAAATGAAACAGACACATCTAAAATCAAAAAGAGGAACAACATTATCTACCTGTTTTGGACTACAGCCTGCAGGCTTATAATACTGGATTGTAAGAAAAATGTTTCCAGCTGTATGCAGGAACTGTTGAGTCTTGGTGGAAAACTCAAAAAAAAAAGAAAAAAAAAAAAAGCCAGTCCCTGGGCCAGGCTGACAGGGGACTGTCACAGCAGGGAGAAATGCAATTGCCCCAAGTCCATTAAAAGCAGCACAGGGACATCCAACCCACCGCACCTTGGCTGCCTGACTGGGTCTCTAGTCTCAGCTTCTTGCTAGCCAACCCTCCACAGGCAGAGACGCAGGTTGTACTCGGGTCGCTTGCCCCCAGACAGCTGCAGTGACACCCAGCAACTAGGTAGCATAGCTGTCTTATCCTTGAATGCTTCATGGGAGGGGAGGTGAATGCATAATCCCTGTGCAGTATGTCAGAGGGAACAATGCTAAGAAGAAAGTTTGATAAGCAATTCAGCAGATGCAGCAGTAAAGGACGGCCTCCGTGCCAGAAAGAGGTGGTACCCAGCAGTGCCTCAGTGCTCCCGCAGCAGGTACCTGGCCCCGAGGTGTAAGCCAGAATCCAAGTGAGAAGAGAAAGAAACAAGCAAAGCTATGAAAGCTGCCCTCACCTTGACCAGTTTGCTGGTGCCTCCTAGCAAGGGCTCAGCTAGTAATTGATTTTTCTTTGGTTCAGTAACAGAACTGGAAACCTCTGAAAATGTTGGTATGTGCAAGTGTGTGCAGAAACATGCTGATCCTAAACAAAACTATTAGTTTTGCACTAAAAATATTTCTCCTGAACGGTTAATGCAAAAAGTAAGAAAAAAACTGTGCTTCATCCAAAATTGCTTTGTTTACTTTTTAAATTTAAAAATAAATAAATGCAACCCTAAGCTGAAATAAAAATATTTTGAAACACAACCTTTTGTTTTGAAAATATTGAAAATGCGTGGGTTTTTTTGTTTTGTTTTGTTTTTTTTTTCCAATTTGTGTTTGCATTTCTGTTTCTGGCAGTCCATAAACACTGTGTTTTTAAAAAAATAAACTACCTAAAATGGCTCATTTGGTTGTTTTAGTTCAGCTTCACACTTAATGCAGCATCAAATGCAACAGGCAGATTGTGGGAGATGTACCAAAGAGCCTGCAAGCTGAAGGGAGACCCTCCAGGCTCCCTCAAGCCAAGACACCCTCTTGTGCTGTAGAGCTGCCAGTGCCTAACTCCCAGACCCTTCATTCGTGCTCCTTGAAATAATGTCAGCACTAACACAGCAATAACAACAGCAAAGGAGAGGTAACCCGGCCAGTACAGGGATGAATTTTAATTTCAGGTAAAGTTTGGAGCATCTAAATAAATCTGTGCATGTGCTTTGTCTTTGCAGCCTTAACACAACTGCTATTCTGATTTCTCATAAATAGCCTAAACGCTTTCTTTCTCGGAAATGTACCAAAGACTATAAAATGAGGTGCTAGAACACTTAACTGCCAGCGCCCAAGCAAACAGTATCATTACAGTGTATATAAAAGTCTCCTGGGGGATAGGTTGGGCATAAAAATTCAGCTGGATCATTAGGAGCTGATGATTTAACTGAGAAAGCAATATAAGTCTCCAAGTTGGCAACAGAAAGACATAAACTGAGTTGGAGGAATTACTTAATGACTAGCAGACCTATAAGGGAGGTATTTCATTGCACTGTAAGATACTCCACATCATAGGAAAACTGCAATTTATTAAATATGAGTTGTTATGTTTTTTCTACCCCTGCAGCTAATTCCTGTCACGTCAGTGACATTGGTGCTCTAAAAATCCCAAGACAAACAAGCATGAGCAAGAGTCAGAGGAGCCCAATAGCTCTGAGTATTGAGCCTCCCTGGTATCAGGCAGAGCAGAAGACTTTTGGTCTGCGTATGTTGTGCATAATTTTGCACACGTGGGAAGTAACCTCCTCGCACTCTATACAGCCTGAGGATGTATGGGATACCAGTCTTAGATGCCAGAAGGCTGCATTCAAGCCCCCAGTGTGCCTGGGATGAAAAATTTTGCCTTGACTCACGCAGATCAGAGTCCAATACCTCATTCATGTGCATGCCAGGACATCTGCTCCAACTTCTTAACGTGTTTTTTGGCAAAGTTGTACTGCATACATGACTCTGCAGATATGCAGTCTGTGCTGTCACACCTCTTCCCCTGGGCTCCAGAAGACAGGACGTCCCTTCACTCTTCTTCCTCAGCTTCCCCATTCCAGTGCACAGAGAAAAATGCCTCTGCTGCAGAGCACTGATGGGAGATGTGAAGGACATGCAGGCTATACCTAGTGCGTCGCACTCAGTATGTTTAATAAAGACAAAATAATTTCTTAGATTTCTCAGAGAGCTGCAGAAGTTAGACCCTCAACCAGCTCCCACTGGCTTTCCAGGACAATGTAAGCCCAAATGTCACTACAAGCCTTTGAGAATGCCACCCCAGAAACAAACAGCTATGGATATGATGCACACAAAAAAAACCTTTTTTTTTTCTACCTATCCATATATCTAAGATTGGCAGGAGATTTTTAGATTCTGTCCTTTTTCTCTTTGGCCCAGAGGAGCAAAGCAAAGGGCACAGATCCAGTGTCAGAAGTTTCTGGGTGGTAAGGCGGTGGTGAACCTTGCTACTCACACCACAGTATGAAAGAAGCACTCAAGAAATGGAATTGTGTTTGGTGGCAAGAGCCACGTAGCCCAATCTGGCTACAAAAGAATCACACCAAAGCCCTTGGTTCTGGAGCTCACTGGAGCTCCACAGTGATTTCTTACTGTCAGTGATGCTGTTAGACTTCTCCATGGCCCTTCTTGAGCCAGGTTGTTCTCTATACGTACATGTAACTTCCTGACTTACAGCAATGGGAGACATGTTGAGATCATTAAACATCATCTAGAAGTGTCAGTGGGAAGTTTTAAAAATGGCCAGCATTGGTGCGCTGAATCCTGTTGAAGCTGTTTGGAATTTCAGAATCAACTTTTCAGTCAGATGAGTGAATGAAAAATGGCAAAATGGTACTCAGGGAAGAAACCTCAGACACAAGACCGTCAGACTGCAATGAAGCACACTACAGCTATGAGCTGTGAGGTTTTTTCTCCTGTTCTCATCAGGGAGGATTCTTGGAAGAGAATAAAATGTTCCTAAAAGAACTTAATGGGAAAAAAAACAAACAATTCTCTCTGCAAAACGTGTTTGGTTCATACTCTTTCATCCATGCAGACATTTAATGAGTTCTGCAAAATCTTCATTTCTGTCATCTTGAGGCTAGCAGATGCAGTCTTGGTAACAGAATTATGGTTTAGATTCCCAGAAATCTGTGTTGAAATGGGAAACATGAGCACTAGAAAGACCGATAATGTGCATAAGTGTACACAGCACAAAATTCATTATCAAAATACCAGCAATAAGCATGTGACAAATATAGATCTTGGAAGACTGGCTAGGAGCACATCTATTGTTCATGAGAGGTATGCCGCTAATAAGACTAAGTGGACAGGCTCATTTCTGACATGGGCCTTTATGTTAAATATGTGTGGTTTGGTGTTTGGTCAGTGCTTGCTCTTCCTAGAGCTAAACTTTCTGATTTGTGAGCTTAAAACAGCTCGTCATTAATCACTGTGTAGTTTTCATTTTCTGCGGATGACTGAGATTCCGCTTACTGCCATTCAAAGCACAGATGAGCTGGAGTGAGAAAAACTGATGGGCATTTGATTTTTCAATAACAGTGAAGATTCTGGTATGTGCCTTCCTGACAAACAATGTCCTTTTGGGATGGGGTTTCAGGATGTTTACAGCTCCAAGGGTGGGCATGCAGCTGTCCATCATTGATTGAGAGGTGCATTCTGCCAAGGAACTTTCCTGTTTGCTGCAATGGAAACTGTTATTAATCAAAATATGTCCAGATAAAATAAAGTTAAATATTAAAATTTTTTCCTTTTAATATGCTTAAAGGAGGACAGGGAAAAAAGCAGCATAGGGAACAAAAATACTTTCTGTGAAAAATTTAGAGCTTAACACTTGTGTTTGTGTTCATTCAAAACATCCTAAACTAGAAAAAATTGTTTTACAACAAACCAAAAAAAAAAGTTACTTCAGTGCATTGATATGATTTTGTTTACTGAGGTTGAAATCATAGAATCATAGACTCATAGAATCGTTAATGTTGGAAGGGACCTTTTAAGATCATCGAGTCCAACCATTAACCTAACCTGACAAAACCACTTCTAAACCATATCCCCAAGTACCACGTCTACCCTTTTTTTAAACACCTCCAGGGATGGTGAATCCACCACCTCCCTGGGCAGCCTATTCCAATGTTGGATAACCCTTTCAGTGAAAATTTTTTTCCTAATATCCAACCTAAACCTCGCCTGGCTTAACTTGAACCGTCTTATTCTTCACAGGAATGACTTATTAATATTTGGAAAAAAACATTCATTTTCTTCCTTAAAAATCTCAAAACAATTGAAATCTCTTAAAATAAACATTAGGCTTTTTCAAGTACATACAATGACAGTAAAACTCTATCTTCTGCTGGAAAATATATTTAAGATATGAAACGCACTGGTTCTTTTACCACGTGTTATTTGATCTATATTTGGCAAATTAAAATGTCACTGCTGCCTCAGTAAGGCGTATATTACTATTATCACATATTAGGATTAAGTTCGTATCCCAAAACTCCCAGTCAGAAGCAGATCATACTGTAGCAGATTGTGTTAAAACACAGAATCGTGCACAATTCAAGTAAAGATTTTATGATGATTTCCTATTTTTTTTTCCTGCACTGCAAGGTCCACAGATTTCTTAGGTTTGTATAACCAAGAGATTAACTCAGTACCTAACTGAAATCAAAATCTCTCTGCTCAGCAGTTGTTTCCTGTGTACCTGGCTATTACATTATATAGTAATTTCTTCCTAAAAAGACATTAAATGTGACTTGCACTCTATCTCTGAAGGATCTAATGGAAATATCTTCAAAATAACAGGAAATCTGACAACTGAAGGACACCTCTGGTTATTAAGATGACACTTCAGGATCTTGGGCATTGGTGAAAAGTGCTAGTCCTGCCTGGCCATGGTCTGGCTCTGTTTTTAGGGTTTGACATTAACACCAATTAGTGAATGAGCTCAAATGAAAGGAAAAACACTTTCCCTTCTCTGCCTGCTGGACGCAGTCAACAGGTACCTGGATGTTTCAGATTTTGAAAGATATTTTTTACTTTATAACAAAGCCAAATTTGGGCTGGACTTTCACAAATGTCTATCTATGGATAGATACAGAGGTGCCTTGTATAAAACTACTTCAGCTACTCCAGACAGAGCACATTGCTGCCTGGGTAGACTGTGGTATGAGACTGAGCTCCATCACTCTTATGGTACAAAGTGCCTGGTGTAATCCGTCTCTAGCTGACATAAGAAGAGTTAGTCCAGGACAGAAAAGGTTTTGCTGCCTTCCTGCTGCTCTATGCTATATTATTTAGTATATTACACTGGGAAACTTTCAATTGGCTTTCACCATTCTCGCTTTGTGTTTGACAGAGTTTTCTAAACTGGTGTTCCCCTTTTCTTTTGCTTTAGAAAAACTGAGCAGAAAAATCAAAACATAATTAGTGTAATCAATTCCTTCACTGTAGCTATTACAGCTATCAAATACTCACAATTCTGATAACAAATTGATTTTTTTTTTTCTGCAAGGAAAGAGCAGGCCTTGCTGGAGTGAGATTGCTGTTGCTGCTGCTGCTGCTACATATTGAGGCAGCATTACTAGTGACTTTTATTAACAAGGACAAAAAATGTGCTTGGAGCTTTCCATGTTACCAGACTGAGAGGAGCCTGTACAGAAACATTTTTACTATAATAGTATCTAGAAATCCCAGTACAAATGAGGGTGTCATTATCCAGAGGTTTGCTAACAGAGTGAGAGAGCACCCCAGATCCAGAAAGACAATAGGCCAAACAGAGGACACAGAAAGGGGAAGGAAAAAAGGTAGAGAAGCGTGTGCTAGTGCCAAAGAGCCACAGTGTGATGGGCCAGAAGCCAGTACACACTGCTGCTCTACAGATGAGGATGGCTGTTTTCAAAGTTACTTCAATGAGCTGGGAGTCCATCTCCTGCTTGCAAGATGACACAACCTATCATCTCACTGAAAAGCAATACCTTTGGCAGCACAGAGAATGCAAATAATGAGGGCAAGGAGGAGGAAATTGAAGCAGCTTTGTCCTCCTCCTAAAGCTGGCCTAGAGGAAGGAGAGGCTTCCAATGTCAGCAAACAGCCCTCAGGGCGAGACAGCGGCTGATGCTCTAGGTTTCCCCATGGGAATAAGGACTCTGCAGCACTCAGAGCACTGTTGCTTTGACAGCACAAGGACTTGAGGGACAATCCTTGGAGCTGGCTTGCACAGTGGATCCCTGGACCTATCAGAAAACCTTGGTGATCCTTTGGCCTTTCAACTCAGACAGCACAAAGCAGCGAGATCAAGGGCAAGAGATCCAAAGTTACTGCAAGTGGGAGAGTTGAAGGCATAGCTCTGTAGTGCCCATATCTTATTATGACCAGGGGCCAGTTCCAGCCATGTCAAACCAAAAGCCACTGAACCATCAGTTTGACTCATTAACAGTGTTGCTCACTTACATTATGTTGTAATACATGCAGGATGTCATGAATGACAGCACAGACATCTTTCCTTCCTAAGTCTGTGAAACATATTCTATTATGGACTTATGCTTTTCACTGTAATTTTAATCCAGGACAATCACTTTGCATCTAAGAAAAAAAACCAAAACCAAACACCCAATATATCCACAAAACAAAAACTTAAGCCCCCTGTGTGCTGTGCCTAACTTTGCCATGATGTCTGCCTTCCTCTACTGATGACAGAGATCTCGGACCAAATCCAACAGGATACACACCATCTCCAGCTTCCTGCCACCTTCCATTATCAAATCACTTTACTCTCAGTCCAAATACTCCTCTCCAGACTTGCACAAATCATAATCCATTTGCTCTGCCAGAATTTAGACATGAAATGCTGGAAGAAGTAAGAGAAAATATAACTCAAACTGTGTGACAGAAAGCATCATAACCACAACTGATTTGTAAAGAGGCCATATCATGTTCTCCTGTTCACATTTACCACAAGTTTCTCATGCCTGTCAATCTTGTTTTGATTAAAACCGCTTTCAGGGAAGTCCCCCTTGCATTTGTAAATGAATCCTTCAAATACACAAATATCTCACTGATGCCAGTAGTCCAGTTAAGCACTTCTCCTCTGTGGAATTCTCTATAAGCTCTGAAACAACCAACAGCTATGGTAACACAGACAAAAAAACATGACAACTCTTTTTCAAGCTGTTTTGGGACTAAACAAAGGATCAGATAGATTAATAACCTTTTAGAGAGTTAATGGAGAAACAGAATAGGAAGTGCCCCATCAGGGAAGATTAATTGAGTTAAGTCCAGATCATACAGCTGATTGCTGGGGAGAAATGAATTGATGGGAACATTCCTCCTGTCCTGGATTCTGCAACCAGACATAGACATCTCTTAAAAATATTTCTGCAGGTTTCTGCAGAATTTGATCTACAGGTCTGAGTACAAGGTGCCAGAAAAGAGTTGTTGAAAACAGAAAGAAAATTTAATAATCCAACTTCACGAAATTCTGTTCTGGAGCAGATCATAAAGTAGAAACAATAAGAGTATGGCCCTTGAAAGACTAAAGCTGATCACAACACATGGGAAGTAGGAGATGTGCGTCCTTATCTGGAACTACATCCAAGAAAGGACTTGGGCACCACAAAGGACTCAGCACAATTACCTAATTGCATAACTTCAATTAAGATAAAATTAACCACTTGACTGGGGCCTAGTTCACGAGATGCCTCAGTTTAGTCACTGCCTACCTGTTCTGTCTGAGACCTTTCCCTGGCAGCTGAAGCTAGGGTAGTCCCAACCAGCACAGGGAGGTATGTGATTAGTTTCACCCTCCCAAAGTAACCTGGTCATGCACCAGCATGTCATATAAATATCAAAAAACTGTGTCACCAAGTTATTTCCCTTTAGGCAACCCAAGAACCTTGTTCATGGTTCTCAAATCCAATCCAAATGCTAGGCAGACTTTTAAGGCACCTACATCCCTCATTGGACATCGTTCCTGATGCACGTTCTGAACTGACCTTGAAATACAAGGGAAAACTTGTCCGAAATGTGAGCCTAGATATTTGTATATCCATAAATCAGACTGGAAGTCCTGAAACCACCAGATAGCCTGACCAATGTCACATTTCAATGACTTCTACATTTTTTACGAACATTGGGGCTAGGCATTTCATAAATACCTAAGAAAGTGTAGCCATACACATATAGCTTATAAACTACAGAGACAAAGAGCAGAAGAGGAAAACACACCTGTACCTCTGATCCAGTTCACCATTGGCTGGGGCTACTTTTGTCTTTAGGTGCCTTTAAAAATCCCACCCTTGCTCTCTGCCATGAAGTTCACAACTGATCAAAATCAAAGACTTCAGGTAACGTGTAATAAGAGCAGCATATAGGAAGAAAAATGGAATATAAACAGTGACAGGACATGAAAGGCATATGTGATACGCAAGTCTAAGAAAGGATGTTTTGTTCAAATACAGTCTTTTTCTCATTAAAAACTAAAAATTAAATTGAGCATTTGTGCTAAGCAACTGAGCAACCATGAAATTGTTACTATCCTAACAAAAAGGGCAGCTAAATGGCAGAAATTTAGGCCACCTAGAGAGGAATACATTGCACTTCTTACGATGTTTTAGGGGGACAAATTAGCTTTCAGATTGGCTGAAAGCTTATTCTCCTGGAGGCTGAGAAAGCACATATAGCAAGTTATCCCAAAATACAGCATTTACAAGTTCATACAGTAGCTTGACTAGAATGGGTAGATGATAGGAAATTGCAGACATGAGCTAGGGGAGAGAAGGCTTGTTTGGTACACAGAAATTCTGAGCACCCTCAAACTTGCAACCCAAAGCATGTCATTGATGCAGACATACAAATCACATAAGCAGCAACAAAAAAATCCATGGAGATCTTGGGAAGGAAATCTGAAAACACCAAGGGGTTTTATTAAGTTTCCTTAAGCCTTCAGGTTACTGACAAAATTTAATCACTTAATTAAATTAGATTAGGTGTTATAGCTAATTTGGAAAATACAATCATATTATTCTGTTACAAGCCTGGGTTCTTACCGGTGGCCAGAGGACTCACAGTGAAGGATCCTTGCTTTGCTGAAGTCACACAGGGGCTGGGAAGTGCCAAAACAGACCATGTTTCAGACTTCAGCAGACCAGAGCAGAAGACAGACCCAGCACCATCTCCAGTGCAAGTCTCTCATCCCACCACTGAATCTGACAGTGTAACTTCAACTGGTCCAAAATCATGGCTGCTGATTGTCTGGAAACTGTTTTTTTCCTCAAAATAGTTTCATTAACTCAAAGTCTAAAATTGAAAAAAAAAAAAAAAAAAAAAAAAAAAAAGAAAAANGCTCTTAGGATCTTGTTATGGATTCTCCTGTTCCCACTAATTCCAATCATGAAACAAACACTGGGACTTTCCACTGAGTAGCTAAAAGAATATTGGATAGGTAGGAATGCGTCCACAAATTCTTCCTGGTATTTCTCTGTGCCCTTGATTATTGTTCAGACAAGGATTCCTTGCCAAAGGTCCAAGAGCCTCAACTAATTGCTTTTGATTTACCAACATTTCAGTGACTGACAGACACTTCAGACATAAGAAATAAACACTTTGCAATAAAACTTCATTTTGCTGGGGAGGTTCTGGCTCCCCAGCATCAGATATCTTTGTGAGAAAATTTTATGAAATGGCTCTTCGATGCTGATCAAAGAAAATCAGTGGATATCTCTTACCGAGACCACTAAAGGAAATCCTATCAAAATCCATTCCAACAGCTTCAACCACAGCAGACAGAACAAGAGCTAAATAACCAGCCCATAAGCTTCCCTGTCTTTCCTTCACAGACTGCTGTATAGTACAGAAGTTGCCATGTTCTCACTTGCAGAATCCACCTTGTCTCTGTACGAAAGCAGAGCTTAAGCCTGCAGGATTATTGTTCCACAGTTTCCTCTGGGAAGATGAAATTGTTTGACAATGCTGTGAAGTTAATAGTTGCGAGATGTGTATTAATTTTATATCTGCCATATACACTCCACTCTTCTCAATTGAAAAAATTGCTGACCTTGATAATTAAAATAAGTTGTTGAGGGTAACATGGCTCAAGTGGTGGTCTCAAACAGTAAGCCTTGGCAAGATATGTACATTAGGACTAAAGGGGTAGAAAAACTAATGACATAAAAGCCCAAGTTGTCCCTTTCAAGCACCATTCAAGAATAGCACAGTGACATGCCTCAGAGATGTAGTGATTAGATTATCACTAGAGAATATGGTATTAGTATGGGGAGTTTTGCAGACATTATTATTTCTTTTATGACAGCCCAAATCATGCGCTGTGAGACTCGAGATGGTGATTATACAGAGAGAAGGAAGAAGAAAATTCCCACCCAGGGAGTTTACATTCTAAATGATACTCAGGTACACTAATTGTTAGGTTGCCTGACATTTAATCAATCGCTGAACAATTTAAATGCCTGACAGAAATGAAATATCTGTCTTTGATTTATGTATGAGCAGGTTTCTAGCAGCAAAAACTTAAAACCCTATAAACCAATTATTATTCCCATTACTTCATCCTGAGTGACTCTCTGGGATGATAAAGCCCATCTTATTTGGACTTATTGCTGAGAAATAGACTTCTAAGGCATAAAGTTCTCCAGATGGATGCTTTTTGGGAATTAGTTGAATAAGAGAGATTTAATCCATCCAAAAGTCAGTATACTTAAATACATGATGAACATAAAAAACTCATTGCTAATCCAAAGTGACAGGTACTAATAGGGTACTTAGTGGATTAATAGCTAGCATGCTATGTTGCTAGGACCATGCTGTTTATTTCAATCGTGTGCTTGAATGGATGCAGAAAATAAACTCAGTCCCTTAGGCACATTTAATTCAAGTGGACCAAAATGAACAATTGTACATCTAAGAAGGCAACTGAACATGTAAGTTTACCTTTAAGATGCCATATTCCTTCAAGCTCTTGAGAAAAAAAGTCATAAACCAATTTTGGAAGAAATTTCAAATGGTTACATGTAGGGTTTTTGCTGGTTTTCACTGCACTACCTTTTGGCAAAGTGAATTTTTCAGCTTTATAGCACTGTTTCCCCAGGTCTTAATTGATACCATGCACAGGTGGCATGCAGGATAACCACAGTAAATCACACAAAGGGTTATGAGTCTCTGAAGAACTGTTATTAAAGATAGTCACATCATAAAGCAACATGCTAGAAGGATGAAACAGCCACACACTACCCATTTCAGCTGGGGCGTTTCACGTCTGCAATCTTTCCTTCTACAGAAGGAATCATTTTTAGCCAGAGGTCCAGCCCACTGAACAAAATGGAAAGACAGACAAAAATGCATTATAAGACACTGAGTCACGAACGCTTTCTGTGACTCGAGGTACTGCAAACAGCATACTTGATGAACAGATGATACCCCTCATACTCCCAGAATATTTTTGCAATTGCTGTTTTGATGAAGGTAATGTGAGGCTCTTAAGCTAGCCTCTGAGATCCCCTGCCTACGTGGCACCAGAAGTTGCAAGGGCCTGGTGAGTAAAAAGTATAAGGCACAGTTACTCTCTGTGATTAGCAAATAACCATGCCTCCTTTTGTCTGACTGTGCATTAGACAGGGTTCCAAATCTAACCTTCATGATTTAGGGTGCATGTTTTTTCTATGGTCACACACTACAGAAAATATTCAGGATGGTAATTTGTTCAAAACTGATAATCTGCTCACTGCTAGCACTGTAACGTGGCAGACTGAGCCAGATATTGTGAGATCTTCTATATTTAAAGGACTAAATCAGGTTTCCCATGCTGTTGGAAGGAGGATAGATAGGCGGATGCTCAGTCTATCTCTGTGTCCTCTTGGGAAGCTGCAAGGATCAGGCTCTCTAGACTGCCCTGCTCCCTGGCAGGCTGCTCTGACCAGCTGTACAAGTCCTTGGGAAAAAAGGCAACAAAAAACTTCACTTTAATTTTTTCTAAGTACCATTTCAGATTTTTTGTTCTCAAAGGGATTTTTCATTTTGTTAATAAATTTTGTCCTTGAAATCAAACTAACAGACTTTCCATGCAGTAGGAATTCCTGTTTCAGCGTACTCTAAGCAGTACTAATGCAGTAACACCAAAGGATGCACAGAAGACTGAAACAAAGAAATGATGATAATGATGATGATAGTAATAATAACAACCACCACCAACAAACTCTGCCTTCAAAATCTATCACTGTAAGCAGATGCAACATTCATAGCAACACACCAAAAATTCACCTACCTCAGTTTTCTGTATCCAGCAGTGGTGAGCAGAAGATACACAGGAGGGAACTAGCAAGAGCACAAGCTTACGGTGGTGCTTTTACTGTTTACCTTTCCACATTCTAGCAATCAGCTGGTTATGGACTTCCTGAGCCAGAGGCTGTACCTATGTCTAAAAGTGCTGAACAGATTTTTCTACTCTGAATTTGTTTAATCATTTAAAATATCTTATTTTGCACTGAAGAAACTGAAATGTAAGAATTAAAGGCCACATCTATATTTGGATTGCTTCTGCTTCTATGATTCTGTACTTAGGGTAACCACTTGTGCAACCATTGTATGCTGCCAACGGTACCTTTCCAAATCATAGAACCGTTTAGGTTAGAAAAGATACATTTGCCGGCCTGATGCAGTCTCTAGGGAGGTGTCCTGCTTGCCGGGGGCTTGTGTAAGGTATGTAACTGAGAGACCACCAAACCTCGTGCAGTCCCCAGACTATTATTCACTGCTGCTGTTCCATGTGGGCACCAGTGATGCAGCTGTGAGCCGCCTGAAGACTATCAGGAAAGATTATAAAGCCCTGGGAGCAGCAGTCAGAGACATAGTTTTTTCATCAATCCTCCTGGTCAAAGGGAGTGGGGGTTGACAGGGCCAGGCGAAACTGGTTAATCAATATCTGGCTACAAGACTGATGCCACAGCCAGGGGTTTGGCTTCTTAGATCGTGGGATTCATTTTGAGAAGCCTGGTCTACTGGGGCCAGATGGGGTCCACCTGTCAGAAAAAAAAAAGAACTGCTTTGGTCAGAGGATTGCCAACCTTGTGAAGAAGGTGTTAAACTAGAGTTGCCGGGGGAGGGGAACCAGAATCCATGCCACTCCTACCGATAGGATAGAGGCCCACAACCTGGAGATGGGTTGCAGGTCAGCAGGAAAGCACCTGGAGTGCAGCATAAAGCAAAAAGAGCCGCTCCAGCCAGGGGGGTAGTTTCATCAGGGACCCAATTTAAATGCCTCTATGCAAATGCACGTATCACGGGGAACAAACAAGAGGAGTTAGAGACATGTGCACACCTGCAAGGCTATGACCTAATCAGCATCTCTGAGACCTGGTGGGATGGATCCTATGACTGCAGTGTTGAAATGGACGGATACAGGCTCTTCAGGAAGGACAGCCAGGGGAGATGAGGAGGGGGAGTCACTCTCTGTGTCAAGGACCAGCTAGAGTACATGGAGCTCTGCCTGGGGATGGATGAAGAGCCAATTGAGAACTTATGGGTCAAGGTTAAAGGGAGGGCACGGACAGGTGATGTTATAGTGGAGGTCTGCTACAGGCCACCTGACCAGGAAGACTGGGTGGATGAGGCCCTCTGTGGACAGATAGGAGCAGCCTCACATTCACAAGTCCTGGTCCTCATGGGGGACTTCAAACACCCCGATATCTGTTGGAAGGACAACACAGCAGGGCATAAGCAATCCAGGCAGCTGCTTGAATGTGTAGATGATAACTTCCTTCTCTGAGTGACAGAGGAACCAACAAGAAGAGGTGCCATGCTGGACTTTGTTCTCACTAATAAGGAGGGGCTGGTGGAGAATGTCATGCTCAAGGGCAGCCTTGGCTGCAGTGACCATGAGATGGTGGAGTTTGAGATCCTCAGGGCAGTGAGGAAGGTGCATAGTGTCCTGGTCTGAGGTAAAACAGGACCAATTTTGTTCAGTAACTTTGCTTCTTAGCTGGGCCTCTTCTAACTGCTGAAATTAACAGTGTATTGTGCAGACAATGTTCACTCTCTCAGAGCGGTAAGACCAATGTTTATAGTTGATGCCAAGGCATGGTATGCAAAGAGTCTCTTGCTTATACTTATTGCTATAACACCCAAGGCCAACCAGCTTTGTTACTTGCCACGTTGGAGGGTCGGAAGCAGAAAAGCGCAGTGGGGTCCCACCTGCAGGGAGGAGTGGACAGGACAGGTGACCCAAAACTGACCACCAGGGTATTCCATCCCATCTGCCTCATGCTCAGTATAAAAGCTGAGGGATCAAAGGGTCAACTCTCTCTCTCTCTCTTTTTCCTCTCTTTTTCGCTCTCTCGCTCTCTTCACTTCAGTCGTCTGCCTTTGGTCCCGATCCTGAAGGCAGATCCAGAATCCAGTTCCTGTCCGTCACTGAGTCGAGCCTGGGACTGCCCCAGTGCCAGCCGGTGTTGTGACTGTCATCTTGGGAGCTTGATACAGTTTTATATATGTTTCATTATTTCCTTTGTATTTTNCCATCTGGGGTCCCCCACGTCCGCAGTGGCTGATTTGGCCTAAACCACGACAGTAAGCTTGCTACCCTGGACTTCAGGAGAGCAGACTTCAGCCTCTTCTGGGATCTGCTTGCTGGAGTACAGTGGGATAAAGCCCAGGAAGGAAGAGGGGCCCAAGAAATATTCAAGGACCAGCTCCTCCAAGCTCAGGAGTGATGCATACCGACAAAAAGGAAGTCAGGCAAAAGAAGAAGTTAGGCAAAAATGCCAGGACACCTGCGTGGATGAACAAGGAGCTCCTGGACAATCTCAAACAGAAAAAGGAAGCCTACAGGGGGTGGAAACAAGGAAAGTTAGCCTGGGAGGTATACAGAGATATTGTCCAAGCAGCAAGGGATCAAGATAGGAAGGCTAAAGCCCAGATATAGGTGAAACTGGCCAGGGGAGTCAGGGGCAACAAGAAAGCCTTCTGTAAGTATATCAGCGACAAAAGGAAGACTAGGGAAAATGTGGGCCCAGTCAGGAAGGAAACAGGAGACCTGGTCACCCAGGACATGGAGAAGGCTGAGATACTCAACAACTTCTTTGCCTTGGTCTTCACTGGGAAGGGCTCTAACCACACTGCCCAAGTTGCAGAAAGCAAAGACAGAGACTGGAAGAATGAGGTAGCGACCACTGTAGAAGACCAGGTTCGAGACCAGCTGAGGCATCTGAAGGTGCACAAGTCCATGGGACCTGATGAGATTCATCTACGGGTCCTGAGGGAACTGGCAGACGAAGTTGCCAAGCCACTATCCATCATATTTCAGAAGTCGTGGCAGTCCAGCGAAGTTCTCGCTGGCTGGAAAAGGGGAAACATAACCCCCATTCTTAAAAAGGGTAAAAAAGAAGACCCACGTGACTACAGGCGAGTCAGTCTCAGCTCTGCGCCCAGCAAGATCATGGAGCAGATCCTCCTGGAAACTCTGCTAAGGCACATGGAAAATAAGGAGGTGACTGGTGTCACTAAGGGCAAATCATGCCTCACAAATTTGGTGGCCTTCTACGACACTGTTACAGTGTTGGTGGATAAGAGGAGAGAAACAGATGTCACCTACCTGGACTTGTTAAAGCATTTGAAACCATTCCCCATGACACCCTGGTCTCTAAATTGGAGAGACATGGATTTGATGGATGGACCACTTGCTGGATAAGGAACTGGCTGGATAGTCGCACTCAAAGACTTGTGGTCAATGGCTTGATGTCCAAGTGGCACACACTGACAAGTGGTGTTCCTCAGGGGTCGGTTCTGGGACTGGTGCTGTTTAACATCTTTGTTGGCAACATGGATGTTGGGACTGCGTGCACCCTCAGCAAATTTGCTGATGACGCTGAGCTGTGTGGAGCAGTCAACACATTGGAGGGAAGGGATGCCATCCAGAGGGACCTGGACAGGCTAGAGAGATGGTCCCATGCAAACCTTATGATGTTCAACAAGTGCATGGTCCTGCATGTGGTCTGGGGCAATCCCAAATACAGGCTGGGTGGAGAATCTATTGAGAGCAGCCCTGAGAAGAAGGACTTGGGGGTGTTGGTGGATGAGAAACTCAACATGAGCCAGCAATGTGCTCTCACAGCCCAGAAGGCCAACCGCATCCTGGGCTGCATCAAAAGATGGGTTGCCAGCAATTTGAGGGAGGTGATTCTACCCCTCTACTCCACTCTCATGAGATCCAACCTGGAATATTGCGAACGGCTTTGGAACCCCCAACATAAGAAGGACACAGACCTGTTGGAGTCCAGAGGAGAGCCATGAAGATAATCAGAGGGCTGGAGCACCTGTCCTATGAAGACAAGCTGAGAGAGTTGGGATTGTTCAGCCTGGAGAAGAGAAGGCTCCAGGGAGACCTTACAGTGGCCTTACAGTATATGAAGAGTGTCTCCAAGAAAGCTGGAGAGGGACTTTTTACAAGGGCATGTAGTGATAGGACGAGGGGGAATGGCTTCAAACTGGAAGAGGGTAGATTTAGAATCACAGAATCACAGAATCGTCAGGGTTGGAAGGGACCTCTGGAGATCATCTAGTCCAACCCCCCCGCCACAGCAGGGTCACCTACAACAGGTTGCACAGGACAGCGTCCAGGCGGGTTTTGAATGTCTCCAGAGTGGGAGACTCCACAACCTCTCTGGGCAGCCTGTTCCAGTGCTCCACCACCCTCAAAGTAAAGAAGTTCCTCCTCATGTTAAGATGGAACTTCCTATGTTCAAGCTTGTGCCCATTACCCCTCGTCCTATCAATGGGCACCACTGAAAAAAGACTGCTCCCATCCCCCTGGCATCCTCCCTTCAAGTATTTGAAAGCATTAACAAGATCCCCCCTCAATCTTCTTTTCTCCAGACTAAAGAGACCCAAATCCCTCAGCCTCTCCTCATATGAAAGATGTTCCAATCCCCTAATCATCTTTGTAGCCCTTTGCTGGACCCTCTCCAGCAGATCCCTGTCCTTCTTGAACTGGGGAGCCCAGAACTGGACGCAGTATTCCAGATGCGGCCTCACCAGGGCAGAGTAGAGGGGGAGGATGACCTCCCTCGACCTGCTGGCCACACTCCTTTTGATGCACCCCAGGATGCCATTGGCCCTCTTGGCCGCCAGGGCACATTGCTGGCTCATGGTCATCCTGTTGTCCACCAGGACTCCCAGGTCCCTTTCCACAGAGCTGCTCTCCAGGAGGTCGGCCCCCAACCTGTACTGATGCATGGGGTTATTCCTCCCCAGATGCAGTACCCTACATTTACCCTTGTTGAATTTCATTAAGTTCCTCTCTGCCCAACTCTCCAGCCTATCCAGGTCACGCTGTAAGGCAGCACAGCCTTCTGGCGTATCAGCCACTCCTCCCAGTTTAGTGTCATCAGCAAACTTGCTGATGGTACACTCTATCCCTTCGTCCAGATCATCGATGAATATATTGAACAGGACTGGACCCAGTACTGACCCTTGAGGGACACCACTTGTTACTGACCTCCAACTAGACTCTGCACCACTAACCACAACCCTCTGAGCTCTATCTGCTAGCCAGTTCTCAATCCACCCCACTGTCCATCCATCTATCCCACACTTCCTAAGCTTGCCAGTGAGGATGATGTGGGAGACAGTGTCGAAAGCCTTGCCAAAGTCAAGGTAGACAACATCCACTGCCCTCCCCTCATCCACCCATCTAGTGACCTCATCATAGAATGCTATCAGATTAGTCAGACACGACTTCCCCTTAGTGAATCCATGTTGACTACTTCTGATAACCTTCTTTTCATCCAGGTGCTTTGAGATGATACCCAGCACAAGCTGCTCCATCATCTTTCCAGGGATGGAGGTGAGGCTGACCGGCCTGTAGTTTCCCGGGTCATCCTTCTTACCCTTTTTGAAGACTGGAGTGACATTGGCTATCCTCCAGTCCTCAGGCACCTCACCTGTCCTCCAGGACCTTTCAAAGATGATGGAGAGCGGCCCAGCAATGGCTTCCCCCAGCTCCCTCAGCACTCGAGGGTGCATCACATCAGGCCCCATGGATTTGTGGATATCCAGTTTATCTAACTGATCTCTAACTTGCTCCTCATCAACCAAGGGAAAGTCTTGCTTCCTCCAGACTTTCTCTGTTACCTGCAAAGTCTGGGTTTCCCGAGGACTGGCCCGAGCAGTGAAGACAGAAGCAAAGAAGGCATTTAGCAACTCCGCCTTCTCTGCATCATCTGTCACCACAGCACCTGTCTCATTCAACAGCGGGCCCACATTTTCCCTAGTTTTCCTTTTGTCTCCTATATACTTAAAGAAACCCTTCCTGTTGGCCTTGACATCCCTCACTAGGTTCAATTCCAAGGCTGCCTTGGCTTTCCTTGTTTCCTCCCTGCATACCCTGACAGCATTCTTGTATTCCTCCCAAGAATAGATATTAGAAAAAAAAAAATCACTTTGAAGGTGGTGAGGCACTGGAACAGATTGCCCAGAGAGTTTGTGGAGGCCCCATCCCTGGAAGTTCAAGGCCAGGGTGGACAAGGCTTTGAGCAACCTGGTCCAGTGAGAGGTGTCCCTGCCCATGGCAGGGCGATTGGAACTAGGTGATCTTTTAGGTCTCTTCCAACCTAAACCATTCTACGATTCTATGGTTCTATGATTCTAAGATTGAATCCAAATGAATATGCTGAGGTGGAGCTCATGAAGTCTTCTGAAGCAGCACAATTTATTATAGCTACACAAGGTCATTCCTAAATACAAACAAGGTATATCTGGTTTGCCAAGGATCACATTGGAGATTTACGACAGATTAAGGAATTAAACATTTTTTTCTTACGTACTAGTATGCTGCATTAACTTCTAAACCATGTCTCCTTTTCACCTGTAATTGAAAAGCAAGGTACAGCACAATAAACAAAACCAGCAGAACATGATCACACTGTCATGAAAAGGAGCAGAATATGAAAAACTTTTGAGTTCTGTCCACCGAGGCAAAGCAACAGTAAGCAAATGAGGAAGCAAGGAACCATTAAGGAGTCAGGTACGCTTCTTTCCTGGGCTTGAATTTCTCTAGACAGTTTTGTGGTTGTTTTTAAATGAGACACTGCATACACTAAGAAAATCTCTGAATATCTGCCAACTTCATAATATGGAAACAAACAATTCTCTTTGCTTACAGTGAGAAAACTGAGAAGGTAAGTAAATGGGCAGAAAAGGTTTTAAGACAGTGTCATCAGAATTCAGGTATAAGCAAGAGGAAAGAAAGCTAACTTCCTAGATGAGAAAAAAAGGAATTTCTCACTATGCAGAGGCATAGTGATCTAAAGGTATTATAAAACACATCTGAGTTTTCTGTCAGCAGATGTTAGCATACTGGAAAACAAAAGCAAAGCTATCCAGGACAGCTTTTTTTTATCAGCTGACCATACAGATGATAGAAAGTAGCAAGAATTGCTAGTAAAAAAACCCAAAACTGTTAAAAACCTTAAAGACATAAAAGTTCTTTGACTGTGAGGAAAAACTGTCCATGACTTCATATTTTTAACAAATACCGTATCTTAATCATCATTCCAGAAGAAAACCAAATTTCATCGATTTGTATACTAAGATTTTGGAGCAGAAAAATACCACACACACATACTGCTAAGCAGGTTTTAGCAGAACTGAACCCAGGTATTTATAATCAAAGGACTCAGGAGTCTGGAAGCAGATTCTACCACTTCAAGTACTAGGTGCAAAATCCCATCTCTGCAATGGATTTCAATCTCTCTATGCCTCGAGTGTTTCCACAATGAAGACTGATCATCTAACTTAGTGCTTAGTTCTAAAAGCTGAGTTGTTGAAAGGCACCTTTCCTTGACTTGAAAGCTAAATAAGGCTGTTTTTTCAAGAAGTTTTGCATTTTTATCAGTTAAACAAGAGCCCTCAAAACAAAACTTAATTGGTTTACAGAATGTATTAACTGGAAGTTTCCAGGTAAAACTATAACAAATTCCAACCATGCACTTGAAAATTCATAATTTTCTGTTCCTTCATGCCCGTGCAAACCATAGTACTAATAAAACACAAAAACCTAATTTTGTAATTTCTGGTTAGCAAACCAAACAGCCATATTCTAGCAAAAGTTTGCAGAGAAAATCCTTTATGGTGCTACTTAGGAATCCATTTCTTCATGTTATGCAGAGACTAGATGACAGTTCTTACAATATTCCTGAAGCACATATTGCAACCATCAGTGAGTAGAAATACATTGTGGAAATTGCTGACTGGTCACATCGTAGAAACCCTGCAGCCACCCAGCTGGGATCTCACCGGGTGCAGGCCAGCAGACAGGACAGGGTGCACAGAGGCCCAGGACAGTCTGAGAAACAGAATGGTTTGCAGAAAACAGGAGTGCTTCTTGTTTTTCCAATACATAAAACTAGGGCAAGTTTTGCCAAAACTAAGGCCGCCTGTTTCTTAAATCACATCTTCTAGAGCCCAGTATATGAAGTCCTACTCCACTGCCAATCCACCTACAGACATTCATCGCAAAAGGTTTGGAAGGAAAAAAAATCTGCAGTTTGGGCATCTATTTTTGCAAATCTAATCTTGCTGCAGCTGTTTTGCAAGACTTTTCCTACTTTTTACCCTTGCTCCATAAATGATCTCAGAAAAGAAGAGATATTCCTTTGCCTGCATCACTGATCTTTTATTTATATAAATACATAAGAAACAAACACACCCTCTTCGCTAGAAGATCAAACTCATCCTCTCCCTCCCAAAAATCTACTTGGTGAAGTGACACAGCATCAGTTGTATCATCGCACTGTCGCAGAAAGGAAATCGGCAGGTACAGCTGTTACTCAATGATAATCTACTTGCACAAAGATTACACTCTAATTAGAAAGAGCTGAATAGGTTTCTAAAGAAACTTTGTCCAAACTGCCAATTAAATGCAGCCTGAGTTTATTATGATGTTCACAAAACTAGGGCAAATTGGTTTTATCAGCTTTGTTCACTCTCACAGTCTTTTTTCGTGTTTGAGTTCTGGCCAGGGATGAGAAACAAAAGCAGCAAAAATGCCATAAAGGGACAAAATGCTGTTCTTGCTGAATTTATCATACACAAGTGTTTATTATCTCAGTCAGTCATCATTCTCTGAATGAACAGTCTCTCTACCAGCCCATACCGACCTCCTCTCTAATGCTAATTTCTCTTAATTTAGGGAAAGCTCTGGGATACAGCACCAAACTATGGCTCCAAGGCTCCCTCTAAGGGGTTTCAAATGCAGGGACAAGGAGGACAATTGTTCTAGCACTTTCTGATTGCTTTTTAAAGCAATTTTAAAGCACTGAATATTATCTATTACTGATTCCCACAGAGAAGAGGAAAGCACTGGAGCTACAGCCTTACTTTCCCCTCTTCTGGTAAGGGAGCAGCTGTTACAGGAGTGATGAGGTATTCCTTGCCCTAAGGGGGTTTGGCAATGCTAACATCTCTCCTGTGTTAAAAGAGTGGAGCAATAGTCTACTTAGACATCTGGGAGACCCAACTTAGCTTCATGTTTCAAGGCTGTAGGCATCATGAACTCAAGCGATCTGCCACCCTGCGTAACATCATGGAATTTCACTCACTGAATACATAGCTTATTAGTGAACTAAGAAATATGTTATTGAAAAAAAAAACCTGACCTTGATTTGAGATGTTTTCCCAATGTAGAATCTTTTATCATCCTTCCATAAATCCTTCTGTGCATGAACACCCTCAACTCCTCAAACTTACTTCCTTTGCTTAACCTGGGTTTCTCTAACACATACTCCTAGCCTCTCCCTAGATACTCTGTAACTTGACAGAGTTTTCCTGTTTCATCTCCACAGTACAATTGCAATCAACAATGCTTTCAGGGGCACCAACTAGCCATTATCACAGGTCTGCCAGCTGAACATGATACTGTTCTCTTCTGCTCTGTCTAGAAAACCTGGTAATGGACCTGAAACTGGACTGATGCAAAACACACTGAATTCCGGCATATAGAAATAGCAAACATTAATTAGATCACAATGGCTTAGATGTTCCTTAATTTATCATTTTATTTATTACAGACAATTTGTTGAGGAAAAATTCAATTGCTGAGCATTCAATGAATCTTGGATGGTAGATTGTTATTATCTATTTCCCTTCATTGTTGTCTGTTATACTGTGTTTGAATTGTCTTAAAAATTAAATACCTCTAATAAAATATCTGTTTCTGTAACAAAACAAAACCAAAAAAACCCTAAACCAAATAACACCCCAAAAAACAAACTCAGTTTCTTATGAGTGACTGTAAAACAGCCTGGAAATCACAGCTGCATGAATACCATGGTAGGACCTGAAGTTTAAAAATCATGTTCAGGGATGTCAAGGCACACATTCAGGGATCTAGCTCCCCATCAGAACATATACATGACAGGATACAAGAAACTTTTTAATGATCATATTCTGACGCTAAATGCAGCTAACCCCTTTACCGAAAACTGGAAGGAGTTATAGGATCTCTGGATGTTTTCTTCAATGAAATACACTTGTTTAATTATTTACAGTGAAATCTACGAGCACTTGTGTCCTGCTTTAGAGGTTTTATGTGTGGAAGAAATACAAAAAAAATCCTTCCCAAAAGGAAAAAGAAATGATGGTAACATCATCATTGTGTGTATGTGGTAAACGGCTGATGTCATGAATACATTTCCTAAACATGTTTCCTGTTCTTGAGTCTTGAATTTGTCAGGATTTCTCAAGAACTGATACACATTTATAGATCTCTGATGAATTCTAGGCTCATCCCCACAAAATCAGAAACATCCCACTTGCTAAAAAAACAAGATTTTTTTGTTTGTTTCATGAAACATTTTACATTCTTAACACCAACCTATGCAGACTCTCTGCAAGTCAAACAGCAACACTGTGAATTTAAATAGTCCTTGAAGTGATTATTACTGTTTTTTAATTGCTGTTCCACAGCTGGAAATCTTACTGAGGTCACCTTGGTTAAATTATACATGTGACTGACAAGAAAAACAGAAACAGCTAACCACAATAATTCAAAAAAACTTGAGTAACAGCTCAATCTACTTGAGAAACTTAAGAGAGCCACGGGCTTCCGGATCTCAGAAGGCAGAAAACCAATATAGTCTGAAGGGAGAGACTCAACACAACAGAGACTGGTAGGTGACACCAGCTTCATTATAGAAACTGCTAATTTGGATGCAACAATGTCAATAAGAATTATACTAATGAAAATATCCTGCAAAATGTCAGTCAGTAACTCCAGTAAGGTTTGTATACAATTTTCTAAGCTGGCTTAATATTTGCAGTTTGATTCATCCCGAAGTTCTATGTCATCTTTCTAATGATTCCCTTCTGTAAGAGTAAGCCATATAGAGACAAAAGCAGAAAAAGGCAATACAGAGAATAACTGAACTTTTTTTTCCTGCACGGTGGCTGCATTTCCTCCAAGTTCTGGCAACAAGATGCTTGCAAGCACAGAAGAGAAGTGAACATACTACAGAAAACTAACATGTTACCCGCACAGAAGAAGAGCTGATTTTTTCTTATATTTTAAACCATATATAAAAAACAGCACTGTTTATTAAAAAGCAGTTCCTTAAAAGTTGAAGGCTTGAAGGGCACAGAGAGCAAAAATTATGTGCCCTTTTAACACAGCTGTTGAGTGGTAGATCTGGAACTGTTGTAACATGCATGCGGTAACTCAGCATTTGTGTTTCAGAGAAGAAACCTACAATTTGGTCTTTGAACATCCCTGGATCTCACAATAGGATTGTTTTAGACACTCAGGATGCACATGGCTTTCCCCTTAAAGATATCCTGAAGTCTGTACAAGTCTTTCCTCTTAATTCAAAGGGACAGTGGATAAGGCTGTGGGGCACATCTATTTGCAAACAGCAATAGGACTTTGGTAGTAAGAATAGAACTTGAAAGCTCTTTTTTGATTGATAAAAGCACTTTAGGCATTTGGTAGTACAAATACTACCCCACAGTTTTATACAATATCTCACTTTCTACTAGGATTACCATGTGACAATTATTATAAGGAAAATAAAGTCCCATCACTGAAACGGAATGGTTTCCAAGTGGCTGTTATGACAAATCTTCCACTGATGAGAGAATCAGAAAAAAGGTGAATCATTTCTTGTAACTCACATACTATATATATCAGACAGGAACATATAAAAAAATTAATCTATTGTTGCTGTGAAGAATCCTTTGCTGGGTGCCATGGTTTGGAAAAGAGCTAGTTTCAGCCTGATCTAACTTCTTGCTTCTCCATTCAGGTTCATCACTGACTTGAGTTACAAATCAAGATAGGGCTAGACCTATCTTTTAATTAAGAGCAAAGACTTCCCTGTCTGGGAAGTCCTACTGCTCCAGCACAAGTGTGCCTTGCTCACAACACATGTATTCAGTTTCCGAATCTTATTTGTTCATCTTATTCTCTGCTGGTTTGACCCTTATTGCTCTCTGGGGAGACCCAATGTATTTTCAAGAGAAAACAAGTTACTACAAGAAAGGTAGTGGCAGCTTTGGATGTCTAGGTGCCTGACAAAGAATTTAAACCTACCTGAACCAGCTGTCCAGTGAATTTTGTAACAAATTGAGCGAAAATGTTCATGTTCATTCCTGCTGAAATATGGGTCCCATTTAAAAATGGGATCAACCTGATTCTTGGGTCATCAAGGTTGCTTGGAAGAAGCCTCCCTTGCAGTTCTCACTGCAAATCAAGGTTTGATTTCCCTCCCTCCCCATTTATTTTTGTCTCCCTCTTAAAGCTACTTACAATCAAAACAATAAACAAGCAAAACTCCATTACTTTGGTCTCACTCAAAAAATCAGAGGGAAAAAGAAAGGGAATGGGAAGCCCAATTCTTTGGTGAGACTGAACACATTTCTAACACCAATTTCTCAATAGTAACTGACAGCAAAGAACATTCAGTCACATTTGGAAAATAACAGAATTCAACTTCACAAACCAACCAGCTTTGCAGCCTACCATTTAAAGCCTCTTGAAGTCAGTGGGATCTAGGTGGATTACTGGAAGATGTTACAACCTCACATGAGATTAGGTTTTCTTTTTTCTGAAGTTCCATAAACACACAGGCAGAGACTTCTTGGATCCATGGAGCAGGCATGGCATATAAAGGTGTGTTGGTCTCTTCTCCCAAGCAACAAGCAATAGGACAAGAGGAAACAGCCTCAAGTTGCGCCCGGGAGATTTAGGACGGAAAATTATGTTTATCCTGTCCTGGTTTATTTAATAGCCGGGACAGCAAATTGGCAGTTAGCTGTTGCAATTCTTAGCCCCTAGGCTCGAGGTCTGAGCAAAAGGCCATGCAATATGCCTGAAGTCAGCCCTGCTGCAGCTGCTACTCACAGTTCTGCACCAACAGCAGACCTTGCTGGTGCCAGGCTGGACCTAGTCATCCACAAATGTTGCCATGTAAGTGGGGTTTGTGGCATTTTACCATAGTCTGCTACAGACTGAGAAGACTGCAATCCCCCAGCACAGACACCCAGCTACCTCATGCACTGGATCTTCGTGCAGATTCAGGCGGCAGTCTGGCAGAAGCTGTGTCCTGCCCTCACTGTTATATCACAGGGAGCAGCCAGCTGCAACCCAGAAGCCTCCCAACCCTGGCAGAGCCGAGGTCTCAGGCATTTCCAAAGGCAACAAGGAGGTCCATGAGGTCCATGTCCACATTGAGACACTTTGCTGCCCCTGCCCATGGCCCTGAGCCCTGCAATCTCAGCTCTGCAGACAGCTCTAACTCGTCTCCTCACCTTGCAAATACAATACTCTCAGCCAGCACACTGCCACAGGAATAGTGGGGGCCAGGATCATTTCTGACCCACATTCTTTTTTTCTTCAGGGAGATGCTGAAGCATAAACGTCATTCAACAAGGCAGCCTTTTTTTTCTTTTCCACAAAGAGGCATTTAGCTAGGCTTGGCAGAAAGAGGTAAGCCTCCGGGAAGACATTATCCTGACAGCAAACACTGGTGACTGGCTTTGTGTGTATGAATGTGTGTTTGGCAGGCTCTAGATGCTAAATAATTGTGGGTTATTAATAAAGCGCTAGCTGGAGATTGAAAATAAGATTGAATGCTTCATCTTCCCAGAGATGTTTCAGGATCTTAGAGGGGAAATAAAGAACAAAGGCAATGGAAAATGGAGAGCCATAGGGGAAGGACTGGGGGGGAAGGGAAGCCAATAAAGAGGAAAATAGCAGCAAGGAGGCAGCAGTAAATTTGGTTAGCTGTAAAACAGGCTCAAGCAAACAAAGGGTAACAAAATAGCACTAGTATAAACAAAATGCCAACCACCTTTTGCTCCCCCAAGATTCAAACCAGGTTGTGAAAACTCAATACCTTGGCCAATAACACTTGTGAGAGACCAAGAAGGAACAAGAGACAAGCAAATAACCTGAAAGGGAAAAAAGAAAAAGCAAGAAAACCAGACATAACATGTGCCCAGAGAAGGAGGCACAATACCACAGAGGAGCTTTAAAGTGCTGCAGCACTCTACAGAAATGACCAAAGGTCCCAGGGGGTACTCTGCTCCTGACTTCACTTCCTGACATCCTACCCAGCACAGCCATGGGTTTCACCTACTCTTCTGTGCCCCAAGTCAAAGCCTGTTCTTAAGAGAAAAGTGCCAGCAGATTTTCCTTTCACCTTGCCATTTTCATAACTTTTTCCAACTCACATAGCAAACCAAAGCATACCTTGGAACTACATTTTTGTATCCTCCCTTCTACGAACTAACCATACACATTACTTCTGTGGCAGTGCTATACTGTCATACAGTGACACTATGACAACGTAATTTTGTAAATGTCTTATCAAAGCATTTAGTACTACAACAATCTTTAAACTTACACTACATGTATTTTAGCCTAACAAGTCTTTATATTGTTATACTTCCTAATTAACAGAGGGGTTACTTTTCTGGATCAAATGCCAAACTGCTACATCTATCTTTACATGCGTACAGTTCATTTATTTTTGCCAAGCAACAAAGCACCTCATTAATTAGGTCTCTTGGGCCTAGTTCTCTTCCACTTGTGCTACAATAGTCCTACATCTGTCATACAATTAATAAAGGCTACAGCTTAGAGTTACTGTCATATTTTTGACCATGGCTGTAGAGTACTTCAGATTTGGCTGCCTGGATTTAACGGTCCCAGGAAGCAGTCTAATTTTCAGAGACAGCATCCACAACTCCATAGGTTTTAATGGTAGGCTTGCAGACATAAGAGATTCAGAACTTGGATAATTTACATTTATTTATGTAGGAGTGGAGCCCCTTACCTCTCAGGGCCCCCAAAGCCTAATCTGCAACTATTTCTTTAACTCTGACACACACCACCAAACAAAAACTTTTTTGAAAAGCACACCCTCATTAGGTTTCGACTTAACTCATCTAGGCTTTGATCTATCACCTTTGCTCTCCAAGGTGAGAGAGACACTGAAACTATCTTTCAGGACAATGGCATCAGAAAAAGATGACATTGTAAAACAAACTTACTAGTTCCATACATTTTTTAACACCACTCAATGCATACATTACATAGGTGGGCTTACTGCCTCATTTTGCAGAAATCCAGCCGTGCTGCTCAGCATGCCCATGTGCAGATAAAGCACATGCACGCAGCTGCTTCAGCAAAGCACACTGGTCTGACGATCCATGAAAAATTGATGTGCCCATGCACACAGAGGCCAGGACATGTGGGATGCATTGTTCTTGCTTCACAAACCCAGGTCAGCTATGTATGAGGAAGATGCAGCAAACCTATGTCAACCATCAGAATACAAACTGTTCACTGGCACCCAGCAAAGACTTACAGGATAAAAACCCAAAAGGGCAGGACAGCTAAAAACCTTCCTACTGCCAGCTTTACTCTGGAGCACTATTACCAGCAGCAGCTTATTGAAAAACAGTTCACACTCCAACAAGTGCTGTTCAGGCAGAGATAACATACTATTCCTCTGCCTTCCCCCTCACAGCAAGAATACGTGATACCCCCACAAAGACAGTGGAAAATGTTCAGTATGAGGCAGCTTAGGTGGCTCTCAGCCTTAGATCTCATTTTGGCACTGATTTCTACCCCCATTACTGGTATTTTCTTCTACTCAGGTACTGGAACTTTACATGAAAACACTTTGATTAAACTTTGCAAGCACTGTATGATATAGCATATACTTCACGGGCCTTCGCACAGCTCTTAACTGAAAACATATGAATGGGTGCTTATGGTAGGGTTATACAAGTGGAGAAAAATGAGCTGATTTTACAGAATTACATGACTTTCTACATCTTTTGATAAGTACGTCAACTGAAATAAAATATACTAATAAGTTGAGCACTCATTATCCCCTGCCAGCTAATTAAGTGAAGGTCATTTGTATCTTCAACTAGTTGTGTATACTATGTATCACTCAGAAATCAGTCTCATGCAACAGCTCTCTTTTGAAGGTGACATCAAAAGCCTGAAATCAAGGCACTGCTACACACAGTGTGAAGACAACAATGACAATTCTGTTTTGGTTTACTATTCAAATAAAGAATTTGCAAGAGAAATGCCACTGGAGACTAAAACACTATTAGAGGTGTCTAGCATACAAAAGTTCAATCCAGAGGATGCTAGGGGATGCCAAGGGCTCTGGGGGAAAAACAAACAAACAAACAAAAAAACACCACAAAAAAATATCCCTGTTAGCTGCAGAGCTGGTTTCAGTCTTTCAGGGAAAACATTTGAAGTACCCTTCCCCCAAAAAACAAAACTCTTGTTGACAAAGGATCTCTTCTGCAAACTTTACACTCCCTTCTTTCCTTTGTCCTGCAAAAGGACAATTTCTCTCTTCAGGGGACAAGGGAAAAATAGCTCAAAGCCCATGAAACTGCAAAATACTTCCTCTTTTCTCAATTAACCGTCAGTGTATTTCAGCATTAGTATATATAAACATTTTTGAGCCCCTCCAGTAAACAGCACGAAGGATTTCAGCTAGTGTTTGTGTAACACCTTTCCCTTCCTTTGAGTCTCCTTCTCCCTAAGGTCATCTGCATTTCCTAAGGGGGGAAGCAAGTGATAGTTGCAGCTTACAGAGCCACATCAGCAGCCCACTCACTCTCCATGCTCCCGCAGGTGCTTTTGCGTGGTGTCTCCCTCTTGTTTTCTAAGGCAGCATGGAGAGGACCATGTGTCCTGGTTTTCCCTGCTTCTGCCAGTTTCCTCTCCAGGAAGGGAAAGCAAGGGCTCTTACGTTTCCTCCTCCAGCCAGCACAGGCATCGGAGCTGTGCTATCCTGCAAGGTCCCTGCCACAGAGCTCAGGGGCAACAAAGGTGAGGGTGGAGTTCCCTAAGACACCACGCTGAGCTACATGCTCTCCTGAACCAAGCTCAGAGCAAACACATCAAGTGAAGGGCCTGATCCAGGTAGGAAGTCACTCCTACCGGCAGGATAAACCCTACTGCAACAAAGAGATTATTCACATGAGTACAGACTACTACAGTGACAAAGAACTTGCAAGACAAAGATTGCAAAGGGAAGAGCTGTGTGAGACCGCCCTGCACACCACACGCAGCCATTCTCAATTACTTCCACCCCTGAGGACACGCTGCTACCATCACCAAAATCTGTTTTCACTTCAAGCATTTGATGTTACATGCTCTGCCTGCCAAATGTTTCCTGCAGCTTAGGGATGGGAGATGTACTTTCTTCTCCTGTTTATTTTTTTTTTTTTAAATTAATCTGGTTACTGGCAAAGGCACAGATATCCCACAGAGTAACATGCAAGGAAAAAATTAAGAAGACTGCTGATGAATCCCGTGAGACACACTTCTTCCAGGTATTCCACCCTGCTTTTCTAGCCGAAATTTAGGAAACCTTGGAGCAGATGCTGCCTGTAGTGCAGAGCAAACCTTCAGATAATTCAGGGCTGGGGATTTCTAGCTGCCACTGCTTGTCACCGTAATGCTCAGAGGAGCTTATAAACTTGCTGAAAGCAATAAATAGCTTCCTAAACCCAGCTCATTCATATAGTTTATACTTTGATTTCACGAAACAGTAGAATCTATAGCCAACAGAACGCAAACAGAACAAAATTTTCACTGCACTTTAACAAAAGTCTTGTTCCTGCTGGAATTGAAGAAGTATACCACAAGGTGATCAAACTTGGTAGTTGCTCAAAAGGGTTCCGTCTGTGATGGAGTTGGATTTGTTTCTCAAATACATGCTATCTAACACTCTGTGGCCTAACACTGTTCTTACCAAGTAGTGTCTTTTCCTCATAATATGTCTTGACGTTAAAAATCTCTACCTATACTGGTCAAGGAAGCATGGCTGTACAGAGAAAAGCTTGTGACAGACTCGCGGAAGGCACATCATGCATAGCACAGAAGACACAACCCAGCTAAACTTTAACTCCAAACTCCTCAAAGCACAACTATCACTATCCTCAGGGATTACTCATGCAAGCAATACACAGGAGACCAGGAATCAAGAGCACTAGCAGAAATACAGTCACACTTAATGACCTCCTTGGTTGATGGCAGACCCTGTGAGGTATCCTTTGAAAAGCAAAAAGCCCTGGGCCCCTGCCCCAAACAGCCATCAAGGACATTGCTTTGCATGTCTCAGGAATCAAATCCAAAGCAACTGGGGAAGCAAGTAAACCAACTGCCTTTGGAAAGTGGTGTTATTTCAACCTCCTTGGGGAAAAAAATGTATTTATCCCCCCTAAGTACTGATCTCAGTAGATAAGTGCAAGTGCAGCTGTTTCTGTTTATTCCTCCCCACTCCTACAGATATACTAAGCCTCTCCAAGCATCTGGCTCCTCTCTATCGATGGGAATATTTGTGTTATGAAACATATCTCACAAAACCAGGGTTGGCCATAAGAGGCAGAGGAACAGCAGCACCTCAAAAACCTAATTCCTGGAAAGAAGAGCACAGGCTGTATATAGGCTGTGCACGAAGCTGTATCTCAGAGTAAAGAACATCTTGGGAATACAAAGACCATCTGTTCAAACCCAGGCAGAAGCTAGAGCAGACAGGAAGGCCAGGCTTTCCTTACCAGCACTGGAAACACTCAGTCTGTGCTCAGGACTCTTTCAAATGTAAAAGATTATCTAAAACAGCATAACAACATTGATCTTCTCCCCGCCTTCAACCAACTAACAGATCCAAATTCTTTCACCCTCAGTCTTCTCTGTACTAAAATGACGGCCTCCCTTCCCTGTGGATACTGCTACTCTTAAGCAGTCTCTGAGACCATAACAGACACAGCCTTTCTACAGGCTCCTCTCTGCTGCACTGCATTAGCTGGACTGGTGGGCTACAGGCTCCCAGTCTTCCTTGCCCTGTCCACATCCACAAAACCAAAGGCTTGTCAGGGCTAGCCTCCTGAACTCCCAAACACACCAATGCAGTCTATATCTGGGTGCCACCTACCCTTCTGTTCTGACTGAGGAATCAGCTGCTCTAAACCTCTGCTTGGGCTTGTGATGGCAAACATCTCACAAAACACTGGATCCCTGCCATAGCAGTTTACCGTGAGAATGGTCACCAAAATGGTGGGATTCAAAGTTATACCAAGTGCCCTCTGAGACACAGTGCCTGTGCACTATTATCAGAAGGACAGTACTGCTGCGTACTGTGCCAGCTAATACACATCGTGCAACAAAGACTCAGCTGAAGAGTCTGCCAAATATACCCACTCTCAGAGCAACAACACTAGTACTTTGTACAAAAGATTAGATAAGTTGGAAAGAGTGCATTTACTGCACATGATTCCTATCTTGGTCCCTGGGCTTATATCTGCATTATCTGATTAAGTGACTGTTAAATAACCCAAGCTGACAATATAGGCTCAAGAAAACTCTTTATCTCGATCTGGAAGTGTTGAAGTAATCTCCAAATTTAAATTTCAACAATGAAGGGCATATGCTTAATAGAAACCTATTATTCAAGGCATAAATGCGTCCCTGCACTAAATCAGGCCTACTTACATCTGATAAATACCAGGGAAAAATGCTTCAGAGGAAGATGCAGCAAACTCACTTTTGTGTATTGCCTCTTGTTAGCAGTTCTTAAAGCAGTTCACAAAACACAATCCAGTCCATGCTACCAATGAGGGAAACCAAAGTATAAGAAAAGGGAAATGGTTTGTAAGCAGGAAAAGAAATTAGATCTTCCGAACCACCCACAATCAGTTGCTTTCTCCACCTAGGGAAAGCATGTCTCTAAACGTCATGTCTTCTTCCAACACAAGCAGGGAGAGAAAAAATCCTCAAAGCCTCTTCACAGATATGAAAAATATCTTCAGAACACAAGTCAAAATATTCATAATATACAAATGCAACCCCTTTTGAAAGAGCACAAAACGGTAAAACAGTATTAAAGTACTAATGGGGCACTAATCTGGTAAACAGTTTCATTAGGTGAAAAGAGCACTCATGGAAAAAAAATAACCTCATTGTTGCTGCATCATGAAAGGAACTTGAAGCACAGCTGAGCAACTGGCTTTGGAAACATTTGCTCCACACCTAGCTCTAAATCTCTGCCTGCAAAACATGGAGAAGCATTTGTCCTGTTTGTGCAATCAGTGAGGCTTTTATCCACATGTTTTGGCAATGGCCTCTGGTTGTATAATGATTTCCATATGTTTATCACATCTAAACAAGAGCAAAACAGTACAGTACCAACTGGTTCTGTTTACATTATGATTTAGCCATGACATTTGTTTTTTGGAGAGGATGTTTGTCAGGGGCAACCAAATGCTTTTCAAAGTACCTTTCACTCTTTGACACTGAAATCAAAGACCCTGCCAGTGGGAAAGGGAAAAATCTGGATTCTTTAAAGAAGAAGAAAGGTCAGAACAGCATGAAAAGAATGATAGATAATATAGATGAAAGTGGCAGTAACACCAACATTTCAAATTGTCTGACGTGTCTCACTATAAGATGTTGCTTCAATTACTTACAGCTTTGCCAAATTAACTGGTTTGCCAGCAATTGCCTTTACTAGGTATCTACATCACGCTGAGGCTTTTGTTTTGTTTTTTGGGGGTGGGGCTTCATTTTTTTCCCCCTTTTAAAAATAAATTAGCAAATCAGATTTGAACAACTTTCTCACTGAGTAGCAATAATGTTATGGAACTGGACCCCACAATTTTGCAGTGGTAGTTTTGAAGATATGAAGTTTTCATTGACGTCACAGGAAAAAAAATAACCCTGTGACATAACATACATGGCTGAGTCTTCTAGGAAATCAGCAACTGTACAGAAGCATCTTGTGAAACAGAGGAACTGGCAGTGGGATTAATTCCTGAGAAGTCTGAAGGCTGTCTGAAGGCAAAGCTGAAACCGGAGCTGGCTATAGCAAGGGGCTGGGACTCATCACCTGGAGAGGAGGAGATGAGGTTTGTAAAGGCTAATACTAGATGAGAAGTTCCAGGAAAACTGGTGCAATCAGCTGTAAAGGGAAGACTGAAAAGAGAAGAAAAATGGTTGAACTGAACAAGCTTAGGGTAATGAGAAGAAATTAAGGGACAGGGAGGGAAGACTGCTATGAAAAATTGCACCAGTTTGAAAGAATGATTGGGGGAAAATTGGCTATGAGGAATGCAACATACATCTCCTGAACCAAGAACTGGGTCTGTTTTTCCCAAGTGTCCCCATTCCTCAGCTATGACAACCAAAAGTCTGTGCTGTTCATCTAGCACACAACGTGTGCGACACTGTGCTGTGGAATTTCAGTATTTTATACTGCTACAAATAATTGTAATAAACAAAGCTGAGGAAATGACACACAAACACACTTTTGAGTTAAGCACTCAAAATGAAAGCAGTGCAACTTTAGGCTTCTCCATTTAACCTTGATATGGCTCTTGATATGACACTGCATTTGCTGTGCAAGGCACTACTAGAGCTAATTTCTGTTCTGCAGGTCTTCTGGGAGCACCACAGGCAATGTGCACCACCATGGCAAGCACTAAGAACTTCAGTCAACCCAGAAGTTAGGCTTTAGGAAACAATAGGAACTTTAGGAACTACAGCTCAATGGCTGTAGCTCAGGGCCCAGAAAGACACTCTTTTCAAACTAACCCAAAACGCATTCTTTCCTTTGATTTTTCCCTGTAGGAAATATCATCTAAAAGGAAGCTTTCCCCAGCCAACATATTTCTCAGCAAGAGAAGACTGATTCTCAGCACTAATAAGCATGTAATTATGACTGTCCAGACCTTAAAGAGCTGAGACTAAAAGCCTCAGGAGCAGAGAAGTGTTTCTGCGCTATGCAGCTTAGATCTGGCCATGGGAGCATGCTCAGGAAACATGGCTGTGTCAAAGCTAGAATTACTGTCAAGCAAGGAAAAAAAAACCTAAAAAACAGGCATAGGATAAGAAGGATTGCCTCAGTTACTGGAGACAACATTAGCATTGCCACTTCACCCAGGAGAGTCCTCCATGTATGTTCTTCGTATAAATCCACATGACACAGGCTAGAGAACGTACCCCCTCCACCCCCCATAATAAACTTGAGATGCCCAACAAAACAGATCAACATCCACAGAAACTATAAAACACTTTTTGCAGAAAGCTGGTGAAACTAAATATGTCACCTATTTCCTGAGGCCAGGCAACAGCAGCAGACTTCTGACATGAACATGCCCAGTTGATCCTTTAATCATGCCAGGCTGACAGAGGCTTCAAGAAGCACATAAAGGGCTGAATCATGCATAATGTGTGAAGTTCAAAGTAGTGTCATGTTTTCTCCAGCTCCCACCCAGCTGGGATGGCCACAGCAGCAAGAGGTACTTTCCCCAGACTGAGCACACCTAGACATGGAAGTAAGTAGCAGCAACCAGAAGCAGCTGCAAATGAACTCCCTGCCTATGCTCTGCTCTGTTAACATCACTAGCAAAAATTTCTGGAAAGGATTGTAAGTGTTTGCAAACTGTTTTACACCTATTGGCATGCTTCTCCTGCAGCAGCCCTTGAGCTACAGGAGGAAATAAACATACAACCAAAATCCTGTTCATCAGTTCCCACAGCCTCTCTGAGAAAGCATTTTTCCAGTTTGAAAGGGGAAGATCATGTTGTCACTGGAAACACAATACACATATTTTCTGTTTTAAAGGGCAGCACACATTCCTATGGCAGTTCTCAGCACTGCGCATAAAGGAACAGGCTGAATCCAGCCGTTGCTAGTGCTGGGAACTATGCAAACGTTTAGTGTTTTTCATTTCTACCAAGCAAAAATACTTAATTATGGCAGCAGAGGTAATGGAGAAAAGAAAGCTCATTATCAGAAGGCTGAAATTTACTCAACTGGGGTCCACACCTGCACTGGAAAATTTCCAGAGATCTGCAAATTGAGAAGGCTGAAAAATCAAGTCTAGAAAAAAACACCTGTGTAGAAAAAAAAAAAATGGAGACAAGTCTCTCCAAAGGTTATTCGCATAAGTGAGAGAGCAGCCCTGTTCCAGTAGGTTGACCAGCAAAACAGATCTGGGTGATGGAGGGGCAAAAGCCTCCTGTGTCTCCCCATTGGCTTTCTAAGCATCATAGTGTATCAGTGATAAACAATGCATCTAACTAAGTCTAGATTGTGGGTATGTAATTAAACCCTGGTAGGGTAGGTGGCAGAGGCAACTCTACTGCCTCTCTTGCTCATTCAATGAAAGGGTTCCCATTGGGGAATTTGCAGTCATTTTTATATGGAATGAATTACTCTTACCTTCTAAGACAATAAAATCCATCACTACCTTGCTCATATTCCTGTTGATTCAGAAGGCTCCTTCTAAACATCCAGAAACACTTTCTCACTGTGAGGGTGACTGAGCACATGTTGGCCTGAGAGGTTGTGGTGTCTCCAGCCTTGGAGATATTCAAAAGCCATCTGGACATGGTCCTGGGCAACTGGCTTTAGGTGGCCCTGCTTTGGCAGGGGGGTTGGACCAGATCACCTCCAGAGGTCCTTTCTGATCTTAACCATTATGTGATCCTACTAGAATACTTTCACATTTATTTTCCTCAAAGAGTAACTTATGTGAGTAATTCCACTTACCAGCACAGAAAAATACTGCTAAGTTCTACCAAATTAACAAGAGAACACACAACTACATTACAAAACCAAACAAAATCACGTGTTGACAGCTGACGCCCTCAATACAGGTCCTTTCATTTCATTTCAGGCCTCAGTAGCTGCATGCTAAAAATATAAAGCAAATGAGAGACCTAGCTGCCACATCCCACATGCTGATAAAAATGCATTTAACCTTCTGAGGGAGCGCAGGGCAAGTGGCAAACCCTGGCCAGCCAAGAGACACACACAGAGGATCTGCCAAGCTGAACCTCTACTACAGCATAGTCTTCTCTATAAAGTTAATATATTAAATTTGGGTTTCATTATGTCTGATACTTTTATACCGTGATTTTAGGCTGTTTAATTCCCAATGAGGTGCAATTATTCCCAGTTCTAACACTAAAAATAAGTGGAGAAAACAAAGAAGATATGAAGAGGCAAAGCCTGGGAACAATCATGGTGATATGTATGCAGTGTTTATATAAGAACCAGAACAGCTCAACCAAAGCAGTGTGAGTAAAGATGGATGGAAGGACTTCAGTGCGAGTCATGTCCTGTTTGACAATGCATTCCTATACATATCAATGCACATGATGAAAATTTCATTTTGGAAGAAACCTGAAGCAGAGAGAGGAAAAAAAAGAAAAAAATAGTGACACTCAACTGTTCCCCCCTTTCAGAACTTTCCTTCCCAACCAAACTCCAATGGGAAGTACTTGAAGAAACCCTTTATCTGGTAGAGAGGGAGCCTGCCTCTGCTACACACACATCTCACCCCAAGCCTGCAAACCCTTTTTCTGCATTTCCCAGTACTCTCAGGATTGCACTCTCCACTACTTTAACGACTTTCTAACAACACCAATTCCCACTGTTCAAAGTTAGATATTCTGCTACTTAAATAGCTAGCTAGTATCCATAAGCCCCTCCTATAAAGAACCCATAAAGACCACAAAGATAAGCTTCTCCTGGAGGCAATTCTGAGTCTATCCCAAGATGCTTTGGAATGTCCCTGTAAAAATCTCAGTTGAGTATAACTTAGGAAGATTAGTTTTTCTAGGCTAAAAGTAGTGTCATTTTAAGCTAAATATAGCCTAAGTAGCCTCTGTGGGCTCTGCTATCCTCCGTTTCATATTTAAGGTTATAAATAGCTTTGATTTATAGAAGAAAATGCAGCATTTTATGAAGACATACAATTAGGAACCTAGCTAATTTTGTTTAAATTCAACAGAAAAATATGCAAAAAAGCAGCAAAGGCTTTCAACTTTGTAAGAGTTCATTTTAGGAAAGGAACAAAACGGACCAGTGAAGTCAACCTGAAGACAAGCACAAGGATTGAAATGTGAAGGAATTCATCTCCATTAAGACGCCTCTCACAAGGCAGAAAATCTGTAGGACTAGGGTGCAGACTTGAGCAGATTTAAGCGTATTAAAAGTAAGTAGTGAGCCTACAAAAGAAGGAAAAGGGACTGATAAGCAAAGTGTGGGGCTTATGTGAATATTACCAAGACTCAAGTCACGCTAGATCCTGAAAAGATATTGAAAAATTAGTAAAAGTATAGCAAGCTGTAGAAATGAAGAAAAATAAATGCTCTGGTCCAGAGAAGACTGAGTCAAGATTAAACATCCCTCCCCAAACAAAACAAACAGTGGCCCAGTTTTCAGTAAGAACAGTGATACCGAATAAAGAAAAGAGGGTGGTGAGGACAGAAACTATAAGGAAATCTCTAACCATTAAACGCGGGAAGCTTTTCAACAGTAGAAGTAATGGGAACAAGAAACACTGGTTTCTAATCAGAGCTAAAAGTATCTGGGAGCAAGCTGCTGTGACCTCTTTCCTTATAGAAATCTGGACTCCAAGGCCCAGAAAGTTACCTTCAGTCCCTCTTTCTTAAATTTCTTCATCTACTGTTTTTCTTAGTCAGGTGCATAAATGCTTATCTAATTAAGGCAGAATGGCACCTGTAAAAACAAATTTCCTTTGCCCTTTTCTTCTCTTTTTAGGCTGCAGAAACATTTTCCTGTAGAACAAACCCTGCATATTGCTTGAGACGTCAGAAAATCACCAAAAGAGCAGAAAAGATGGGAGCTTTACTGCAGGTGGTAATTATTAGTACAGGAGGGCCAAAAAATGCAATACAACTATATAAGGTTGCCTCGCTATGTTACAGCATGAAATAAGAGGAATTGTTCTTTGCCCGTTTAACTACAGCATTCATCTTTCTTTACAAACTGAAGCATCATGGAAAGGGGGTTCATAATCTATATCAATGAGCTGCAAACACGGGCTACAGGTCTGATTCAGCAAGCCAAGGCAGGTTTGGGATTTTTCTAAACAGAATTTCGGTGCCTAGTGACAGAGACCAGCACCTCTTGAGAAAGGATCTTACAACAGGGTGAACTGGTGCATCTTTAACATCTAAGTATGCTTAAAAATCTGGCCCTCCAAATAAATGCAGCAAAGGAACTGCACACTTCCTTGATTAAAATTAAGCACGTGCCTTACTTAGGGGGAGTAAGGGTGCTGGAAGAGGTTAATACACATCCTTCAGTAGTCTGAGTGTTGTGACTCCTTAGCTGCAAATGCAGATGGCAGATACCTACCTCTGCGTACAGTCAGCATGAAGTATGTTCAGTGTATCTGAAAACCCTCAAGTCCCTTCAAGGTTACTGCACAGGTCAAGTCCAGCTTTATTAATGAACAGAAAATCTGCAGGTTTTCCATTAATCTTTAAACATCAGGTTTTAAAGCCCTGTGCTTGTTATCACTTTGTTAGATCCATAAAATAACCACAACTGGGCAACTTAGACATGGAGAACTAAATAGTACCATTCCAGCTAAAAAGAAATACACAGATTTGATGGAAGTAGTAAAGCTTGAATCACTGGTACTCAAGAACTACTGCTGCATCATTACAAGGCAGGGAAAAACGGGACCTTTCATTTTGTAGTAGGTGATGGAGATGGACCTCAAACCCCTGAAGTTTATTGGGAACTGGGAGAAACTGCATTCACTTCTGTGTATCCTCGAAAGGTCAGAGGTTCTGGCAGGGACTTGTGGTGCTGCTGAGGGCCCCTCTTATGTGATGCTTTCTTTGACTGTACTTTAGATGGTATTTATTTTGACATTGGTTGACAATGGCAAGAGAACTATCAGCTCAGCGTTTTGTTTTTTGTTTGTTTGTTGGGGTTTTTTTTTTTTTTTTTTTTTTTTTTTTACACAGAGGAACAGTATGGTCTCCCATCGAGATATCTGAGGGGCTTTCCTGTATGATTCCTTATTCCTACACTTCCAAATTGTCCTGCCGAAAATGTGCCAGGCTCTTAAATGAAGCCCTTTAAGGAGACTATAGAGACAGGAACTACACTCAGACCCTTGCTGTCTTTCAGAAACCTAATTAAATGGACAAAACTTCCTTCCCTCTCATCTGTGATGGCAACAGCAGGGAATTTTAAACTATTAGTTCAACATTTCAAAAGCTTTAAAAACCTTTTTCTTTTTTTAAAAAGCAGTTGCTTATTTATTACCACAAAATCATGGATAACTGTAAAACATCACTGCATTTTTCTACCATGGTTGAAGAGAGGCTATTTTTAACAAAAATGCGCATTTAAAAAATCTTCCAGTTTTTAATATCCAGAAATTAAGGGGAGAAAGTTGAAAAAAATCCATTTTTACCAGAGCATGAAAGCAGTGTTAAGGTTTCCCTCCTTAATACTGGTGCACATGAAAACAAAACCAACAAGCGAAGATTTCCTGATCAGTTTGAGCTATATTCTATGAATGTCATTATTTTCTTTTATGAAAACAGGTTACTTTTCTCCCCAGTGTTTGGAGGTTTTACATAGAGGATGCATTTTTAAATTGTTTTATGAACAATATTCAGCATTTTTAGGGCTTCTGGTAAGAAACAGACCAAGACTTAACATTTCACAGAGACTCCTCTACTTTGAAACTATCCATGGTTTTTAGTTCCATATAATTAACGTTCCTTCATTGCGAGTAATTTACTAATATGAAAGGTGATTTGTGAAATTAGGTACCCCATTAAAAGAACTGGGGTTTTTTATATTTCCCAGGATATCAAGACTAAATTCACAGTTAAATGTTCTTTCCTTTGTACTTTGGTAAAAGACTCTATTTAGACTCATAAATAATTCTGGAAGGACTATGTAGTAGCAGTTCAGTTTGATGATACTTTTTGTATTAATGTTCTGCTTTCCTAAGCAAACTTATAAAAAAAGATATATATGCACATTGAAAAAAAATTTCAACAACAGAATAGAAGTTCACTTCAGTTTCACACAAAGAAAGGCAATTATACAAAAATAAATTCCATTTTTTTTTCCAGTTCAGTGAAAAATAAGTATTTTCCATGAAACATTCCTTTTGTTACTTGCAGTTCTCAGTGTGAAGTATGTGAGTGACAGGGAAAATACTGCAGACATCCCAGAGCTCCAGAGAAACAAATCAATAGTCCCATTCCCAGCCAGCATCATACCCACGTTCCTCAGGTAGCAGTACTGAATTCTCCAAATTAGGACAGAGCTGCACTTTCCTGTAAGTGCATGGGCTTCAAGCACCAGGGCTCTACATAGCATTTCTGAAGCAGAACTCTTATCATGTAGAAAGACACGATATTTAACTCTCAGTCTCTTCCCAGCCAGAACACATCTTTGCATAATAATGTCTGATTCTCTGCTTTATAGATCAAATTGTGAATAGTATCTTAGCACACTTAAAAACCCCTGTACTTTTCAAGTAAAGCATTTGGTCTTCAGTTACTCACTTTCTTCATATAAGTTGAGATTTTAGTCTCAGAACTGCACAGTAATTTTTAGGTTTACAGAATATTTTTCATATGAGCAAACCGAGAGATGATTTAAAAAACCCTGACTGTATTCTGAACCCTGCTCATCCTGAGGTCTGCTGCTCCTGAAGGGACTTTTAACTCTTTGGCATCTGACTTCGCCACCAATTACTGGGTTTCTGTATAATGCCTTATAAACTGACCAAACCAGGCACAAGAAAGAGCACTTGCGGACACATAATGACTAATTCTTACACTTGGTATTTGGAAGCAAATTCTTCACTGAAGATTTAAGCTGATTGATGAATTGCAATAAGTCCGTTAATTGCAATAAGTTGTATTATAGGAATTTGAACAAAATTGAGTAAATAAGTTTGCACCTGCTATTCATCTCCTTTGTTGTTTTGAAAGATTGCATACTGGATCAGCCCTGGCATTAACCATAAAGCTACCTTTATAAAACCTGGTAAGACACAAATGATTTGGGAAAGAAAATTCCATTTTCAGGAATTACTTCAAATCAACTTTCAAGATACATTTTAGCACAACAGTTTGAGTAAACACCTAATAAGGGTTTATTTTCAGAGCTACAAATAGTTGAAATACAGAAAAGTTTGCAAGCCTAAGACCAACATTTAGGCATACCAAAAAGCATTGTTCAGCTTCCACATTTCTCTACAGAAAATGGCTCAAAGTTCTTCAGTGTCATTTTCCACCCAAACCAGCAGACTATCAAGAAGAATCCCAGAAATGTCTTCCCTACTCCAGCATTATCCAATGCCATGGCTGACACCCTGGACAATAGGATACGGAGTATTCTTCTGAAGTTATGCAGAAAATCATTACCAGTAACGTAAGATGACTTCCAACTAGCTCAAATAATTCAAAATACAGGAACTGTCACAAATAAGGCAAATGATACAGCAGGAGATGTAAAGAGAGAGTACTGGAATAGTTAGAGCGGTCCTAGTCTTAATAGCAGCAAGACACAGCAGAAATACTCAGCACAGTTTGGCACTTTAGAAAGGATATGGGCAAAGCAGAAGAAGGCCAGAGGACACCAAAAATTAATGATGAAACAGGTAAGGGAAGTCTGGAAGGCTGCATATAAACTATAAGGCCACTGCTAAAAGGTTGTCAAATACACAAAAGGTTGCTGCAAAGGGAACAATCTATTCACCACATCCATGGCAGAAAGGTCAAGAAACCACTGCATAGATACATCAAGCCCTAGGGAAAATACAACATCAACAAGTGAATTAAAACTACTTAATAGCTGTACTTTGTTAGGGAAGTTTAGAGGGATGGGTTAGGCATACATATGTGCATGATGACAGAGAGAGTATTTAAGGGACTGAAAAAAAAGAAAGTATGCATGCAAGAGTGACCCAAAGGCCTGTTGAGCCACTAGTTCAAGGAGGCAGGAAAATTGGGCCCAGACCCCTGTTCTGTAAGTTTTACTGTATGTAAAAAAAAGAACAGCTTAAACAAGAATGTTTTCATGATATTGTATAAGTGAATCCGCTCAGAAAAAAAAAATCAAGCCACAAAAAAATGTATGAAACTATTCTTTTACATGGTGCCGTCCCTACACTAATACAAATGAGATCCAGCAGTCCCACTGAGCATCCATCATTATACAAAGGGTTTCAGAGTTGTGATCACAGCCTCAGTTTGTTCTGTTAATATTTAACCTTTGACAGCATTAAACTGTAGGATCCTTTTAAGTTTCTCAAGTTCAGAGTGAAAATGAATTATTCTGGGGAATGACAATGGTTTAGAAGTGGTTTTGTCAGGTTAGGTTAATGGTTGAACTCAATGATCTTAAAGGTCCCTTCCAACCTTAACGATTCTATGATTCTAAATAATCAGCTGGGAAGAAGCTACCTCAGAGAATGCACAGCCCTGTTTGCTATGACTTATTTGAACGGCCACCTAATTTAACAAGATTATGTATGGTATTTCCTAGTTATAAGTACTGTTTTCTGTCACATGCAACATTTCAGTACTAGTCACTTGATTATTAAGTATGGCCCTGTGACTTTCCTGCTTACATGCTTTTTTGTAGTTCCACTGTTCAACAGTGCTGTTGTTTTTTTTTTCTCCATTACGTTAAGGTCTTCCTAGTTAGATTCTACTGTTGATCAGTAACTTTCCTGAACTCCTGTACTGTAAATAAAGTAGTAAAATGTCCATTAAATGTCTGGCATCATTATTTTCCATCTTTTCTTTGACAAATGTTCCATTTTTCACTAACACAATCTGGCTAGGATTAGGAAATAAAGATGTGAGTTGCAATCTACAATCCTTGCTTTCAGGCTCAACTGAGGAAGCCTGATATGTGACAGTGATCTCTTAGTTATGACTTAGCAAATTCCAAACAAAGGACCTGCCTGGACAAGATGATGAAAGCATTCAACTGCCAAACACATATGGAACCAGTGCAATGTGGACAAAAAAAAGTGGATGCAGAAGGATCTATTTGGGCTTTTCATGATGAAAATACTGCCCTGTACCCGTTAAGAGAAGTGGGGCATTAGACTGTGATGAAATAATCAAGATACAGCCTCAAATGGGAATACAGCACCTTCTGAAATATGCATTTATTTTGGAGAATATAGTTTAAATATCTAGATATTAGTTCTGTCAGCCAAAGCCCTGAGACAGCCAAACCACTAAGTATATAAAACCTGAGTTAAAATTCAGTAGTTCATGCTCAGTGACCGTAGTTCTTTTCCCTTTCTACACCCACATTCCCACCAGGAGTATCAAACACAAGTCTTGCTGGTCCCAGTGGCCTGAGATGCTTAAGCACGTGCTTTTAAACCATTCAGTATCGTAAGTTAAGGAAGAATCACCAGATGATGTAAGGAGGGTAAGGAGCCCTGATGAACATTTGTGAAAGGCTGGAGGCTTAGCGAGATCCTGGTAAAGATCAGAATCCCCCATCTGTTGTTCTCTTAGAAATATAACATCCTCATTATTTCTCTGCCTACAAATATGCAAAGGATTCCTTGGAGAGACTTACACACTTTCCATATATACAAAGCTATACTTCCTTGCTTCTTCATATGGCAGGAATAAATGCAGGGCTTGTTCCAGAATTACTGCTTCCTTCTGCATCTGTGCTTTACATCAGTTTACCAGCCAGGGATCTAATGTCTACATCTGAGCATGCAATGACTCTATTTCCCAGTTCAGACAGCATCTGCTTAGTTAACCTCATCTCCTTCATACTTCATTTTACTAATGAGCACTCAATCCTTGCCAAGGAGTCAGCATTTTAAAATATTGGTACACAAATGAATAATACTGGCATACACAAAACATTTTGCAGAACACAGGGCATAAATTCTGGCAAGCTAATAAACACATACTGTAATTTTAGCTAGATGACATATGGGCATTTCAGACTCTAGTTTTCAGTGATGGTAGTGCCATACACAGTGATATGATTGATGTAATATTTCCCAGATACTGAGAAATCCAGAAAGACTAAGGAGTAATTCAAGCAGTGCTCTGAATCACAGTCAGGAGAGACATAAGGATCATTCTTTTGTTATATAGAACCTTCTCCCTAAATAAAAGGTTCCCAAGCTTAGCCTGCTGAGAAAGACACAAAAGTACATCCAGGCACATGCCAATAACATGGTATTTGTCATATAGAGGAAACAGAAAATATCAGGGACTTCAGGCCATCCACAGCTTCTCTTGCTGGAGCAATGTAAACTGCAGTGACAGGGTGTGGTAGGGTGGCCAGAGTCAGCTTAGTCAAGGCACAGGTCCTTGTGCTTGAAAATACATGTAGCTTCTTCCATCCCTGATGTGAACACCTCTCGTCATACACCAGACATTTGCATTAGGGTAGGATTTGGCAAAAGTACCAGTTCGGATAATTCAGATTTTGGATCAAAGTATTTTTCACAAAAGTGCTATTTGTAATTGTTCAAAATGTGAAAAATAAGGTTTGCTTGTTTAGAAAGTATGACTAAGTCATTGCGATCAAATTGGAGCCCTAAGGCATGTTATTCAGAGCCTACCCAAGTTCCTAGAAAGGTTGCTGTAGGCCGGCTCTAGGTTGCTTTCTGTTCAGTACCTTATTTAAATGCTCAGCATCAATCCATTGAAGCCTAAAAGAGCAGCAAGCTCCATTCACTGACCATGCAAAGGTAATCAGACTAAGTATGGTCCCCAGCTTTCAAACCTTGGCATTCTTTCTCACTTGGTGATGAGAAAAAGGGATATAGTGAAAACTCAGGAGCTTCATTTAACATCCAGTGTGATACCTAAAGCTAATTTTTCAGTTCCTTGCTTGCTCTTAAAACATGCCTTTCAGTGAATGAAGAGCTACAGTTACAGTCCAGATATAGTCTCTTTAGTAGCATCAGATTTTACCCAGTGAGAGATATATTAAAAAACACTGGGTTTTACTTCTAGCTGTTATTTTTTCCTTACACAAAAGCATGCCTGGAGAAACAGCCCAAATGACTGCATCATCGTATGGGGGTGCTAATTTTATTACAAGATTTCTCCAAAGTCTGGTAGCATTTATTGTTTAAGGGTCATTCCTTTACATACAACTGTTATTAATCGCCAACTTCATCGTGTTCAGAAAAATCACAGCTGGGTAAGCCCTTAGCTGCTAAAGCTCTTCTGTAACTAGATGTTAATTACTTTACTTTGTTGAAGGGTGAAAGCTTAATTATTATGGATTTGTAACCCCCCGTTTTGCACTTTGGAACAGAATTTGTAGTATTTCTTTCAATCACCAGTGAGTCAGGTCTCATACACAAGGGGTACTATAGCACAAAGGCATAATCCTAGTTACATCATATTGTAAGGCATGCAGAAGTAGGAAAGCAATGCAGAAACATTTGGAGTGGTCTTCAAGATTCCTTTCTCTCACAAAAAAAATCCATATAAAATCTGGATACACATTTTGGATTACACTCTCCATAGATGTAAATCAGCTTGTTTTCACTGACTTTTAAGGGAGTTGTGCCAACTTACATCCACTCCATGTCTGAGCCAAATAAGAGTATCAAATGCTATCTGTACTTGCCCATTGTACAGTGTTCTCCTTTCACCTATCTAAACATCCTCTAAGCAAACAGACCAGGAAACTACCTCATTCCAAAAATGTAACCCCTTTACTTCTTTTGCAGTAATCTCTTCACAGTTCCACTAGCAGTCAAGCAGAAGTTACCTGTTACTAGCCAGTGGGCCTCAATGGAATATTGTTCTATGTGATCATTCCATATATAAATCCTGACAAGTTTACTGGATTTACTATAATTTTTATGGTGTCTTCTTCACAAGTTTAGTATAAAACTCACCTTCCAACATGAGGGGATTAGAGGAATAAGGCAAAAAAAAAAAAAATAGCACAGCAGAGAAGATAATGTTGCTCTTTGGATTCCAAGTGAAGAATTTCCATGCAAGGCATGCATCTCAAGAGGAAAAGAAAAAAAAATCCTTATGGGCCACACTACCTGTGGTTTTGCTCCAGTCTTTTGCTGCACACCCTCAAGATCCTCAAGCTGGTTTCCCAACTGACTACAAAACTTAAGGCATGGCCAACATGGAGAACACTGCTGGTTCAAAGTCCTGTGGAACATGCATCAAAACATACAGCTGTGCTACATCCAGGCAGCCTGGAAATAGCAGAAGTACTTATTTTCACCTTGTGCATCTGCTAATTGTGTTTGCAGAATCTGTAATAATTTTTGTTATCTTCAACGCTAAACTGTCTTTGTGTAATCTTATTTTAATTTGCTGGACTACTGCCTCTAAGGGTTTCTGTTCCTCCACATGGGAAAGATATGTTATACTTTAAAATTATGACCAGAGACAGAATATAGATACCACTCCACATGGATGGGGTAGCATTATTTCCTGTTATCTGCAGCTGGAGCTGCACAAGTTCAGCCCCTAAAGGAGTCTTTGGTATGAAGCGAAGGCAGGTGGTTTTTTTTCCTTTACATACCGAATTAACTCCAGTGAATGGGGCCAAATTATACCCAAAGAAGAGAAAGCAGCACTGACCGAATGTCTTCCTCATTTCTAGCCTAAAGGATTTAACACAGAGTTCCTATCATTCCCTGGAGAGCCTAATGAACCTCATTGTTAGGAAATCTTACTTGACATTTTCTTTAATTCTCTTTCAGCCTATTTCTCTGAGTTACTTTGCCTCAGCACAGCCTAAAAAGCAATTCTTGACCTTTCCTCCACATTAAACTCTTGAATTTCATTTTAGAAACACTTTTTCAGAGGAAAGTTGACCTCTGGCAAACATACACACAGAAAATCAAACCTAAAAACCAAACACAAATAATTTCAGATGAGAGCATAGTGTGTGCCTGACTGCAGCTTCGCATTGCCAAGCTTTCATCGTCACCAACAGTTCAGATTCCTTGAGGTACCACCACCCTTCCTCACCCAAGGTCCTGGCAGCACACTGGGGTATGTCACTGCACTGGGGGATTTGCTGGGGGGCTTTTCCGAAGAAAACAGGAAGGTAAGTCACCTGCAGAGCAACATCCATTGCAGTAGATGTATGAATAATCTGTTCAGGACTGCAATAAGATAAACACACAAGTCCTTTGAAAACAAGGTACTAAACCATACAATATATATATATTTTTTTTAGAAACTAGATGGAAAAATTCAAAACAGATAATGAACATAACAGCTTGTAGCTCAGAACCACACATCTAGGTTATTTAGCAAAAAGGCAGCTGTACGGGATCACAAATGGACAGAGCCTGGTCAGAATAGCTGTGTCACCCCAACTAGCATGGGAAGAACTAACATCTACAAAATGAGAGAGTCAGTCCCTTTCATTTTATGGGCTCCTTTTCCTCAAGTCTTTTGTCCTTTTTTTGCAAGAGACAATTTATCAGGATTGTTTCATGCCAGATAGAGCATTATAAGCTATATCATGAGACAGCACATGCAGCACAACTACTTCTGAACATGACCTTTTTCATACAGGTACAATTTATAATGTATATACATTATATATCCAAGTTTTAATGTATATACATTATATATCCAAGTTTTCTGGAACTCATGCTTCACAAAGCAAAGGTGAAAAGCATTACCATGGCTAGCAACTCAGTTATTTTTAAAGGCTATATTTCCTATGATAGATATATTTCACCCTAGCTGAATGCTGTGCAAGCTCCAGTTTTACCAAGAAGTCCATGTCTTCACTTCTTTTTAAAAAAAAAAATATCTTTAAAAAATATCCTTTTTTCCCTAGTACTCTCCCCTTGAACCATCAACGTGTTAGACAATATGACTGTCTTTTTGTCATGTGTTTAAATATAGTGCCTGCTAAAAGGCATCCTCGTCACAAGTCTCCTAAACAGAACGATAATACAAGCAGTGAAGTGCCTCACACTTTACATTTGGTGCTATTCCTTGGTCCCTTACCTAGACACAGCACCTGCTTTGAGACAGTCTCTGAAAATTTGCTTTTAATGAACTTTCTCATTTCTGTTTAAAAGCTAAACACTAGGCTGGTGAATTATTTTTTTTTGTTAGTTTGTGTATGGATTTTTTCCATGGAAAAATGGCCACTGCATGATGCTGCCTCCAAGTACACATTATGAGCACTACTGCATGATAAAGCTCTGAGATTCTGTGCCTTACATGGGGCTGTATCAGGTCTTCTCCCTTTCACATCCAGCAGAGTAGTTGCTTCAGATAGTTATTAACTGAGTCTAAAAATGCTGTCTTGCCATCATTCCCTGCATATCCCACGTAGGTTCCCATTACCATTATATCTCTTCCCTCACAGACTCTTTGATCTATGTATCTCACAGCTACTCTGACTAGCTGATACAATGGCTTTACAAGGATTTCTCCACTCTCAAAGAGAATTTTAATCCATAAAGATACGTATTGATAGCTTGCTTCCTGCACTGCGTGCTTTTCTTAGCATGTAACTTCACTTCCAAAGAATTACCTTCTCTATCGTTTCTATAGACTTTATACCTAAAGACAGCAGTGTCCCATTTTTTAAACATTTCACCATTTTTCTAAGATAGCTGTTATATCAGTGTCCGCAATTATAACAGATGTTCCCATTCATCCTGGCTACTTCCTAGCCTTCTCAGGAAGGCCACACATATTTGAGGTCAGGCTGGTTGTGTCTCCATGTCCTGATAAATTGAGACTTCAGCTTTTCAAACTCTTTTGTTTGGTTATTCCCTCTCTCAGTCTTACCAAATTGTGCCCTAGTTTTGTCTAGAACTACAGTTTCTTAACTTCTCCCTGAAAAGATGTTTCTCTCATCAACATCTCACCTCATCATATCTACATTTCTTAGCTTTCTCGTGCCTTCGGTTTTAAAACTCCCTTACGTTAATTTTTTATTTCAACATCAAGCACTGCCTGGCTGGTTCCACATTGGTTCGCTCTCCCCATACAGCCTTCATGCATTCCAATTTTTCCCCAGTTTTCTAATGGATATGGTGTTCTTCCCCTATGCTATTTTCTTTTGAGTCATGACCTGAGATTCCCCAGCTCCACCCATCCCTGCACATGACACTGGCAGCATGTCAGAGAATGATACCACATAGCCTCTTGTCTCAAATCTTCTACCTAAGACCTTACTATTGCATTCAGTAATTCATCTTTTTCCTTTTGTCCTGGTTTGAGGTAAAACAGGACCCATTTTCTGTTCAGTAACTTCACTTTTCAGCTAAGCCTCTTCTAACTAGTGAAATTAACAGCATATTGTGCAGAAACTGTTCACTCCCAGAGTGATAAGATCTATGTTTATAGTTGATACCAAGGCATGATGTGCAGAGAGTCTCTTGCTTGTACTTATTGCTATAACACCCAAGGCCAGCTAATTTTGTTATTTGCCCCATTGGAGGGTTGGAAGGGGAAAAGCATAAAGAGGTCCCACCTGCGGGGAGGAGTGGACAGGACAGGTGACCCAAAACTGACCAACAGGGTATTCCATCCCATCTGCCTCATGCTCAGTATGAAAACTGAGGGATCAAAGGGTCAGCTCTCAGGCTTTTTCTTCAATGGCCGACATCTGAGGAGGACTCTGTTCGTCTACCTTTGATCCCGATCCTGAATGCAGATCGGGAATCCAGTTCCCATCCGCCACTGAGTCCAGCCTGGGACAGCCCCAGTGCCAGCCAGTGTTGTGATTGTCATCTCGGAAGCTTGATACAGTTTTGTATATATTTCATTATTTCCTTTCTATTTTATTATTAATATTTCATTAAAGTAGTTTAGTTCCTTCTAAACTCATAAGTCTCTTTTTCCCTCCTCAGCCTCTCTTTTTGAAGAGGGGTAGAGGGGAGCAAGTCAGTCCCATCTGGGGTCCCCCATGTCCCCAGTGGCTGATTCAGCCCAAACCACGACAGATTAATTGGTGCCCAACATGGGGCACGAGCAGTGCTTGACCAGAACTGTGATAGCTTGCCTGAATAGTTTGAATTCCAGCTTGTTCAGAGATTAGAACAGACAGCTTACATCATGTCGTTCTTAAATGAAATACTGTATTGTGCCTTTAAAAGGCATCGTGTGATGGATTCTGTTACTAATTACACTTTCGGTTTTACCTTGGGAAAGTTTATTTTGCCCTTTGATAATTATACTAACATGACAGCACCGGAGCCAGGGGATGGAAACCTTCTGGGCTGTGACGATAAGGATTGTTACTTTCTTAAGACTGTGATTTTGTTGTTGGTGCTCCTGAATGTGTTGCAAGGGTGGTTTCTTGTGAATCATCAGTGCAGGGATAGCTATAGGGTAACGTGCACTGCTGCCACCCAAAACCCAGCAGCCGCTCTGCGACCTGCAGCGGCGCAAACCATGGCCCCACTGGGCCCGGCACAAGCTGCCCCTTCCCCCACTGCAACAACACCGCCACCACCTGTCCCAGCACAAGCTACTCAAGCTCCATCTGGTACCAGTTGCCCGAGTAACCAGGAAGCAGAAAAAGAAGTCAGCTCGTTCCCCTGTCACTTACGACGAGGACCAGCTCAAGCCAGATATAGCTTGGGAGAGAGTTCTGACTGAGATCCAGGAGAAGGCCCTTCTAGGGTAGACCCAGAAAAGAGTCCTTCAAGACCTGGCAAAGGAAAGAGACCTCTTAAAGCAGATCTTGGAGAGGGTTGTTCTCGGGCAGCATCAACACAGGAGGACTCAGATGAAGAGATAGTTGTTAAATCCTTCTCTATGAAGGATTTGAGAAATATGAGGAAGGACTTTAGTCATTATGAAGGTGAAACACTTATCTCCTGGTTGCTCTGATGCTAGGATAGTGGGGCAGTTACCATAGACTTAGATGGCAGAGAAGCTAGGCTATGTGCTTACAATGTGCTTACAAGAGAAGCTAAGCGCTACGTGCTTACAATGGTGGAAGCAAGCACTGGATGGTTGAAAACTTATGCCGTGCCCCATGCCACTGCCCAAAATACCATCCTGGGCCTTGAAAAGCAAGTCGTGTGGCGACATGGCACTCCAGAAAGAATTGAGTCAGACAATGGGGCTAATTTTAAAAACAATCTTATAAGTAATTGAGCAAAAGGACATGGCATTGAGTGGATATATCATATCCCCTATCATGCACCAGCTTCTGGGAAAATCGAGCGATACAATGGACTGTTAAAAACCACCCTAAAAGCAGTAGGGGGTGGAACTTTTAAAAACTGGGACAAGTGTGTAGAGCAAGCTACCTGGTTTGTTAACACCAGGGGATCCATCAATCGAGCTGGTCCCCATCATGCGATGCCCAAGATATGCAAGTAGAGCCATTACCTGCTGTCGGTCCCATCTGGGGTCCCCCACGTCCCCAGTAGCCAATTTGGCCCAAACCGCAACACACACACATCAAGTTAGTCCTTGCACAGCTCACACTTCCCTTGAACACCCTGATAGCCAACCCTTATAGCCAAATTCCCAGTTCAATAACCTGTCTCCTTCCAATAGCTGAGATATATATCCCTGTGTGTTACGTGGGGATCATCCCAAGCAGAGGTAAGGAGACAGCAGTGGCTACTTGGGGAGTCTTTCTCCCTATTCACATTGCTGTCTTCTTGTCAGGAGACTATTCACTGCCACCAACACAGGTGAACGTCACACCATGTGAGGGTTGGATTACTCCATGATGTCTTCAAGTCTCCTCCACAGGTTTTTTTAATACCCTGAGTTTCTCTTGTTCATCCCAGCTAAATCAGTTGAGACACTGTAATACTCTAAAGGCCATGAGCTGCTAAGCACTGACTTAATGTAAATCACATCTACCAATAAGGCAGGTGCCACTCAGGATTGTGGCAGTCACCCAATGCCCTGGATTAACCAAATCCATTCTTTATAAAGTAGCTTCACTGGAACTGGGTAGATGGAAAAACACAATTCACCCACTTTATCTTCCATTAGAAATCTTTGTCAGGTCCTGTTACTTCTCCACATGCCATCAGCCCTGTTCCTTCCTCAAAGGATTTGGATCCTGCAAGGGTGCTGCCCTTCCTAAGGCCATCACTTTGAAGGGATGTCACATGGCCTTTAAAACAGAAATGAAGAGGAAATTTCTGAGCTACATATATATTTGTGGTCTCCACAGCAACAGAGTAATCAAATCTGTGCCTCCTGCTGTATTTCAAAAGGACATAACAATGCTTGAACAATACAAGGATGTAGAAGCAACCACCACACATCCATTTAGTTTGAAATAAATAGTCCCTTTACCCTCTTTCTTCAAAATAAGTAGACTTACCAATGTTGATACCAAAAAAGTAGACCTCCATTTTTGCCTCTTCTTTGCTTTAACAACTGCTCTATTCAGACTGCAAGGCATGAATGTAATTCTTCTGTAAAGTGTAACATGCTCAAGTAATACAAACCCCTCTTAAATCTGTCGGGACTCTCCAAAGAAGCAAGAGCTTTTGAAGTTTGGCTCATCTCCACTAATATTTTCAAATTTAAAAATACAGTAAGATTAGAAATTAAATTAGAAATCACTTAATGAATCAGATAACGTTAAAAGATGAACTTCAGAGAGGGGTATGGGGTGGGATTCTTATGACAAGCAAACATTTGTTTAACCAGAGAGGTGTTTGATGAAATTTTGACGTAATCTTCCTTATCTGCTAAGAGTAGAATTAACTATTTTGCAGTAAGACTGAGCATAACAAAAAATATACACACAATTATGAAATGTCAGATACTATCTACAGTGGTGAATCGAAGACCAGCCTGGCTGAACAGACAGCTTTGGCTAGAACTCAGAAAAAAAAGGAGAGTTTATGAATTTTGGAAGATAAGGCAGGCCACTCATGAGAACTACAAGGATGTCATGAGCTTATGCAGGGAGAAAATTAGAAGAGCCAAAGCCCAACTAGAACTTAAGCTGGCTACTGCCATAAAAGATAATAAAACATATTTCTATAAATACATTAGCAACAAAAGAAGGGCTAAGTAGACTCTCCATCCACTGTTGGATGCAGGGGGAAACAGTGACAAAGGATGAGGAAAAGGCTGAGGTACTTAATGCCTTCTTTGTCTCAGTCTTTAATAGGAAGACCAGTTGTTCCTGAGTACCCAGCCTCCTGAGCTAGAAGACAGGGGCAGGGAGCAGAGTGAAGCCCCCATAATCCAAGGGGAAATGATAAGGAACTTGCTATGGCACTTAGACACACATAAATCTATGGGGCTGGATGGCATCCACCCAAGGGTACTGAAGGAGCTGGTGGAAGTGCTCACCAAGCCATTTCCCATCATTTATCAGCAGTCCTGGCTAACCGGGGAGGTCCCAGTTGACTGGAGGTTAGCAAATGTGATGCCCATCCACAAGAAGAGATGGAAGAAGGATCTGGGGAACTACAGGCCTGTCAGTCTGATCTCTGTGCCTCGGAAGGTTATGGAGCAGATCCTTGAGTGCCATCATACAGCACGTACAGGACAACCAGTCAGCACGGGTTCATGAAAGGCAGCTCATGCTTGACTAACCTGATCTCCTTCTACGATAAGGTGACCCACTTAGTGGATGAGGGAAAAGCTGTGGATGTTGTCTACCTGGACTTCCGTAAAGCATTTGACACCATTTCCCACTGCATTCTCCCGGAGAAACTAGCTGCTCATGGCTTGGACGGGCATATGCTTCGCTGGATAAAAAAATGGTGGGATGGCCATGCCCAGAGATTGGTGGTGAATAGAGTGAAATCCAATTGGTGGCCGACCACAAGTGGTGTTCCCCAGGGCTCAGTATTGGGGCCTCTTCTCTTTAACATCTTTATCAACAACCTGGATGAGGGGATCGAGTGCACCCTCAGTAAGTTTGCAGATGACACCAAGTTGGGTAGGAGCGTTGATCTGCTTGAGGGTAGGAAGGCTCTACAGAGGGATCTGGACAGGCTGGATTGATGTGCCAAAGCCAATGGTCAAGGCCAAGTGTTGGGTCCTGCATGTGGGTCACAACTACCCCGTGCAGTGCTACAGGCTTGGGAAGAATGGCTGGAAAGCTGCCCGGCAGAGAAGGAGCTGGGGGTGTTGGTCGACAGCCAGCTGAATATGAGCCAGCAGTGTGTCCAGGCGAACAAGGCAGCCAATAGCATCCTGGCTTGTATCAGAAGTAGTGTGGCCAGCAGGACTAGGGAAGTAATTGTCCCACTGTACTCATCACCGATGAGGCTGTACCTCAAATACTGTGTTCAGTTTTGGGCCCCTCACTACAAGAAAGACAGTGAGGTGCTGGAGTGAGTCCAGAGAAGGGCAACAGAGCTGGTGAGGGGTCTAAAGCACAAGTCTTATAAGAAGCAGCTGAGGAAACTGCGGTTGTTCAGCCTGGAGAAATGGAGGCTGAGAGGGGAGACCTTATTGCTCTCTACAACTACCTGAAAGGAGATTGTAGCAAGGTGGGTGTTGGTCTCTTCTCCCAAGTAACAAGTGATAGGAAGAAAGGAAATGGTGTCAAGTTGCGCCAGGAGAGGTTTAGATTGGACATTAAGAAAAATTTCCTCACCAGAAGTGTTGTCAAGCATTGGAACAGGCTGCCCAGGAAAGTGATTGAGTCGCCATCCCTGGAGGTATTTGAAAGACATGTAGAAGTGGTGCTCAGGGACATGGTTTAGTGGTGGACTTGGCAGTGTTAGGTTAATGGGTGGACTTGATGATCTTGAAGGTCTATTTCAACCAAAATGATTCTATGAATCAGAAGATACAGGCCTAAAAAGGGATCTATTTTATCCATATTTGAATGGCCTTCATATGGGTAGATGTAATTCATCTAATTTTCCTAAAGGAGGCACTCACTTTTCAGGCATCATTGTCTTTATGATTTCTCAGTCTGTCCAATCAAAAAAAATAAAGGGACCCAAAATCAATAGTCGCTCTAGCAGTGCAGATTTTAAACACCAAATCCGTGTAGTAGGAGAGCAGGCATACTGTGCAAGTAAGCTGGCTGATTTAAGTTAATAGGCACAAAAAGTCTTTGCATGCAAGGAGGAACACTTCTAAAATTACCCCTTTCAGACATCAATAGCACTACTGTGGGGCCTTGCTAATATCTTCTTCCCAAAATCACAGTCACCTACTTTAGATCACTGCAATTAGCACTGGCACCAGATGTTCATTTACACCTTCAGAGATCCAGGTTTGTAAACTGAACACTCCTGTGTTATGCTAATGTGATTTTAACACCCTCAACAGGCATCTGGTTTCCTTCTCCTCCCTATCTCGAAATCTACTGTTAACTTTAATCCAAGAATATTAGACCCAGAGCTCCAGAATAAACTTCAGTCTTAGTGTCTTTTGGTGGGGTGACCCAGGTTCCTTAAGGTGGATGTTTGCCATCACAACACACCCTAGGTACTAAGGACATCTCCACACAGCTGACAAATATAACACAGAACCTATGGGAGACCTGCACCTTTCTGGATCACAAAGCCTATTCAAATAACATAAACTATCTCTGTTACACATCTCAAACACTGCTTTAGAATCTTTGACAACCACAAGGCTGAATCAAATTAATTTTTCAAGTGACAAGTAAGAAGCTGAAACCTTAGTACAACGCCAGGAGCACATTTTGCAGCAGAACACATGAGTATTAGGATTTCCAAATTTGCTACAGGATGTGTCCTGGTGTGCTCCAGCACTTCTGAACATTTTAGGTTAACCTAGCTCTTTCTGTAGGTGTCTGTTCTTCTCTGTTTTTAAAATGTAAGCACTGTAATGCTTGACCAATGTCCATAACTCTCGTCCTTTCCAATTAAGTCATTCCGAGAAAGGTATTGCCAGTGTGCCTTGAAGGCCATCACATTCCGGTGATGAGTCTGTTCTAGAGTCAAAATCATTTCTCCAAAAACCTATGAGCTCTTCTATCAGCAAGAGGTTTCTAGGATAAGCATTTACCTCTATCAGAAACTGAGGATGTTGTCTCACACTACCCTCAGGAGGTGTTTTCACATGATCTCCTTAATAAACCCATTTAGACACTTCACAGTTGTTTTGTTGTGTTTTTTTTTTTTTTTTAAAAAAAAGTTTTTAGCCATCACTTTTTAGAAGTCTTTTCCAAAAGCTCATTTTCTCTACCCCTTCAGACATTCTGCAACACAGAAAGCCCTCAGCTACTCAGCTGTCTCACAGGTTAACTCTGTAGAGGTTAATGCTGGGCAGCACACAGTGGACACAAACCCCTTTTAGCTCACTGTCAAGTGTAAGATTATTGGCAAAAGCCAAGTTCTGCAGTAGAGGCCTAGGGGAACAGTTCATCATGACACACTCTTCTCAAATCAACATGTAAAATGACAAACATTTTAATGAAAGCTTTAGGACATAAGAGGCAATGCTCCTGACCTCACAAAATCAGCAACTGCAAGCTTCACAACATATGCCAAGTACCTCATATATCAAAGAAGAGTTTCTAGAACTGTTTGCAAACAGGCATGACAAGACTCCTTCATGCTTTGCATTGAGAGGTGTGACCAGGGTGAATATTAAGTTGAGCCTAAGCACATCTTAGTATGCAGAGCATTCATCTCCCTTATCTTGATTCAAAGTATCTCTGTAAGAATCAGAAGCAACTTCACTAGGGCATGGATAGGAAACAAACCATTCCTGACAAATGAGCAAGCTGACAGAGTTCACGAAGGAACCCCAGGAGTTACCAACCTGGAAAGACAGCCACCAAATAAGATGCTCATAAAACTAAGCACTTCCAACTTAATAATGAAAGACAAAAATATAAAAAGAGGAGAGGGATGATAATCACAGGACTCTCTGAGAGGTATGAATGCCAGATAGCTAAAGGAATGGTTTAGTGTAAGATAAAGGCTTTCATTACAAATAACAGGTGATATTACAGTAGCGAAGATATAAGCTGAATATCACAGTTGAAAACTAATGCTATGCAACAATTTCACAAAGTAAACAGATTTCATGACTGGTACACCTAAAATTAGACTAGATCAAACTTTACAAAGGATCGGCTCTTCAAACAAGCTCAGTACCCGACAGCTCCCAGCTGATCTCCTGGAAAGCCACAAAAGCCAAGTCTGAAAATTCTGTCACTTTATTTACTCAGTGCTTTTAGCAGGAACTGCAGTGCAGCAACCTGGCCCAAAACAAGCATTATCCAGCCCACATAAGACTCAATTCTCCCTCCAGTGTTTTATCCCTCACACTATTAAAAAGAAAACCAAAACATTTAGTGAGTTGTGTGATGGCTTTTTTCTTTTTTCTTGTCATGATGTTGACTAAGGTTGTTAAGAAGAATTGACAGAGAAAAACAGCTGCTGTTGTTTTAGATTGGCTTTACAAAAACTTGTTCAGCCTGAACATGATGATGATGAATCAGATAATTAAATAGCACTGAAAGTATTATTATTATTGGAAATACCTTTTCTATTACAGCCATCCCTGCGAGTATGTATACCTGTTCTTTTATGGTTTAAACTTATGGCAATAACCAAGACACACCTTCTCAGCAAATTATTCAGATGCATCAGATATTGCCCTTGTGGCTATACATGCAGAGGCAAAGCGACACAGAACGAAATATTATTATAGCCAACATGTCTCAAAGGATTCAGTAAAAATATCGAGTGAGTTAAACCATGAGCCCTGAGTCTCATACACAGCTTTTGACAGCAGCTAATGCCAGGTACCTCAGAACAAGATGCAAAGACGACTTTTGGACCGAGATGCAGGATGGCATCTTCCCAACTTCAAATAGACAGATGGTGATTCCTGTTGTATAAGTTCTTTTACCTCTTCCAAAAGCCTTCTTTGTTTAGTATTTTATCTTGCCAGTACACAATCTAGTTATCCCTGTAATATCCCAGTTTATCTTTAATTCTGTTAAGATTTTCACCTGACAGCTTTCTGAGGAAATGAGTTTCACAGGTGAATAGAATGCAGAAGAAAAAAAAATAATATTGCTTTTCCACAGGTTTTTACCATGTTTATTATAATGACTCTCTGTCAAAAATTCTGTTGGCCTACCCACAGCCTTATGCCACAGAAGAAAAATCTTTCCTGGGGTGGCAAACTCTCTCTGGGGAAATCCTGGACGTGTTTCAGCGTTCAGCTGTTAGGCTGACACATATCATCTTCCTAGCATAACGACAAGCCTGTGAAAAAAAGGAATCAGGCTATGATACTCACTTTGGGAGCCTTTTGACCTTGGTGGAAGCTGAGACTGAGCAGTTTCTGAATTCACCATGCCTTTTTGAGGGAGATTTTTTTCAAAGGTGGGAAGCAAGGTGGTTTCATGCATAGCCAACCCTGTGATGTTGGACCATGAAGAAGTTGTAACAGCTTGCTGTTTTGAATTTATTAGGAACACCTTTATCACACATACACTAATGAAAAAAAAAAAGAAAAGGCCAGGCATTCCTCAGATAAATAGTTAGCCATTTCAAATAACAAACCAAAGAAACAATTAAAAGGCTTTGGCAAGAAAAGCTTAACAGATGATGCACTGACAAACCACTACAATTACAAAACATATTTTCAGCTAATATGGTTAGCATAATGTACTCCACAAGCATTAATGTATTATCAAGGTGGCTGTAAATCGCTTTATCAATTATTGAACTGCAATAAAATATTTATAAATGGGCCCTTAATATCAAATGTGACTGTGATACTTTTAAACCATGGCAAATGCAAGGGTTTGTGCTTATCTTTTCATTAACAGAAACTTGTGGAGTGTTAATAAATGGCTTTTCCTTAACTCATGCTTTGCTTGCTTTGTATCTTCAGTAGTTCTGGCTTAATGGAATAATACAACTGAACAGTGACTTTGTTTTGCCATAGTCTGTGCAATAAAACAACACATTTATGAGAGCACTTCAATATTGCTGTGAATTAGAGCCAACACGGGTAAAAAGTCAACCTAGTTTAAGAGGTTCCTTCCATGAAGATACTGGGACCGAGTACATGGGGTAAAATTGCCAGGTGATTTTCTATGAACTCTTTTTGGACTTGTTACAGTAAGAACTGCTTTGAAATCATTGCATTTTTCATTTAATTTTAGGGCAATCAGCAGAACACTTAAGAGCATTTTCAATTAAATCTGTGTGTCTAGAAATACTGTTTCAGCTAAATCAAATGTTTCCAGAAAAGCAAGAAGCTTGGCAAATACCATCTGAAAAGCCTGAGGACGTCCACGGTGCTTCCCTCAGCCCACCCGATCACTACCTGACCAAAAAAAAAAAACCCCCAAAAAACCCAAAACAAGAGTACAAAATACCCAGGGTAAAATCTGGACTTTCATTCCAAAAAGGGAAATGTGGCCAGAAGTGTGTGTCCCAAAAAGCCTTTTCAAGGGTTCCGCTTAAATTCCAGTGAAAAAAAGAAGTAATTGTTGAAGCCTCAAGAGTCAGTACCCCTGCCCATCTAGAGTAAAAATGATTATCAAGTGAAAATGATAATAGTAACATTAATCAGGTGTCTCCTGAGTCCCTGAGTGGAAATTGTATACTTGCTTTTTAATGATACAAGGTTAAAATTTTGAGGATATTCTTTCATAGCAAAATTGGAAGAAAGTAGTCAGGCTACTATTATATCGCCCTTGGTGTTACTGATAACAGGACAAAAGTTAACTAAATTACTGAGTGGTATTCTTCCAAGCAAGAAATTACTAACTGCATTTTTAGTAGGAATCTGCTGGTGTTTTCAGCACAGGCATGTGACAGGGCTTTACTCATCCTGCTCTCAGGCCAAGAAATCTGTTTTCTTTCTTAAAGAGGGTATACAAGGAAAGAGGGCTCGACTGCCAAGTGATAGAGCAGGTAACAAGAACCATTATACAGATGCAGGTCTGAAACACCCACAGTCACTGATAGACTGTACCAAGGCATACAGCCAGATGCATAAATTCTTCCTTCAAGGTCTTTGTCCAAAGTTCAGATACTCATTGTAAGATCACACTGTCAGAAAAGGAGTTGTTGAGAACTACCTTTGCTGCTGTCACTACAGCCACAAAACTGCAGCTGTCAGAGTGATTCTGAACTGTAAATGATTTAATAACAGTCTGATTGAACAGTCCAAACATCACCTAGAAACACTGAAGTGCTACAGAGAACGTCATTACACTTCATAGAAAAAATTGCTAAATAAGGGTATACTTGATAGGGTAAAACCACTACATTGGAAAAATCTGTGTTAAACTCCTCCTGCCCTCCCAAACACCAGATGAAAAACATAGCCCTATCTCACAAGGCATTCTCAGGAAGCTCTCTGAAACATAGGGCATACACTGTCACTAATTTATACCAGTTTGGCTTGTCAAAACCAGAGATCAGTAGTTTTGCTGAGTTTTGGTGGGAATTTTCAGTGTTTCCTTCAAAGAAGAAAACCACAGTTGATATAAAAAGACATATCTGAGGTTGATCTCAGTCTTCTCTGTTGCAGAGAAATGCTGCTTTTGAGCTACTGACAGCCAATGCGTTGCATCAGCAGCCACATCTCAGTGCCTGCCAACTGAGCTTCAGCTAAGGAAGGGACACAACAGGAGATACAGCAGAGTGAAGGAAAGCTCCCTCTGGAAGAGAATAGGAGGCTGCCAACAGACTCCAAGCCAGCCCACATAAAGTGTTAGGGACCCGCATATGTCCATCAGCCACAGCAGCCAATTCAGCACAAGTACAGCTGGGACCCTCTCTCCAACCCAGGTCTGCCAACTGCTTCTTTTCTGAAGGCCTGGTTCATCTTGCCATGACCTACTTGAGCAAAAGCCTTGGGGTGGGAGGGATGAGACCCTGCTGACAACACTGTCACTGTAAGCTCTTTCCTGCCGGAACATCAGCAGCATATCACAAAGCCTGCAGGAGACAAGTGCTTGGATGACTGGCAGCCTGTACATGCCCAACCAGAACAGCATAATCCTGGCAGGATCCCCTGGACCATTTTGCCTGCCAGCTTTTGAAAGGGTGTCCCATCAGCTGGGTGTATCTTGCATCTGGAAGTGCACAGACCTTATGAGTAGATCAAACCTCCCAGTATTTTGTCCTCTGGAAAGATTTATCCTAATCTTTTCCATTCCAATCTCCAGCCAAAGATACAGATCACATTTTTAAGGGAGATAAGCAAGGGAAGAATAGAAAATACATTTGTGGCCACTTCATTTGGTCTCTTGAATACTTGGGCTGACCCAATAATCCTTCATTTTTTGATTCTGGAAAACAGCATGTTTTTCAAAACACCCTCCTCATCCTGATCAAATGATGGGGGTGATAGAGAACTAACTGTGTTCCTAGGTAAGTTGTTCCAATGGGTAGGAACCTTTGTACATAACATTTCTAATTGTATTTAGCTTTGGCGTCCAGCCACTGAACTGTCATATTTAGACAGCATTTTCAAAACATGCAGTAACAAATTAACTTTGCTTCCATTGAAATTAATCCTGAGCCTACTGGCTCAGTCCTGAGACTACACAGCCGTGTCCCTCACACACATGTGGCACAGGTACATGTCATAAGTTACACACTTCCCAACTCTGTGCTGACTGCTTTACTGCATGCAAAGAGTACCAACTTAAATAGACTTTTTAGTTCACCATGAAAAGTATTTCAAGTTTCTTAGCTTCCCTTTACAATATAAAAAATATACAACCACAGCAAATTTAGCAAGAGTGACAGAGTGTTGTATCCTAGTGGTGGCTGGAGCATTTTTTGCCTCTCCTCCCAGAAAATGCTGCTTCTGGAAAATACTGGGCTGCTTACAGAGATGCTGTAGGTTTGCAGAGTGGTTCGCAGCCCAGCGTATTATGGTAAACTAATATCAGTGTTGATTTCCTTTAATGCACTAAATGGTAAAATCCAACTTTTTCAGGTAGCTTCACAAGAGCTGCAACTTCTCTGCAGTGGCACAGCAACCTCAAGGGGAGAGGCATAATAGCCAGGGACAGCAAGACAAGTATAATACCTGTGCATTGCAAGTCCAGATGTGCCCTGCCACTCTGCATAACAACTTTCGTTCAAGCAACCTGACAGCTGAGCAGTTCTAAAAACAGACCAATTCAGCCATGTACAATGCCTGCCCGGTTGCAATAAATGGGCTGAAGACATTGAAATGTCAGTGTCATTCTGCACACAGAAGATCTACAGCTAAAACAGATGCTTCCAAGACATGTTTTCAGTTACTGCTATCTCCCTTGTCATTGTTTGCCCTAGTTAATGCAGGGTGTTTGGGAGAAGGGCTGATACCCGTCAGAGTCAATGGCATGCTGATCATAAGCCCCAGTAACAGCTTGAGCCACCCCATAATCTTTTGATAGCTAACTTGCCATTCTGGTGTCTTCAGCCTTGTTGTGAGAAAAACAGGATGGGCAGGGAGTACACTGCCTACTGCTACAAGGCCAGCATCCATGCAGGCTTTATCTTGCAACAAGAAGGAGATTCCCTTTAGAGGCTGAAGAGCTGGAAAATCACTACCCTTGCAATCCACCTCCTTTTTATTTATTTTTTTAATTAAACCTCTAGTCTGATATCCACTTCTTTTTGTAATAGAGTATTATTGTTTCACTAGCATCACAAAAGTCACTGTCTGCAGTTTCCTAAGTGGAACAAAGCGTTCTTTTATTTTCCTTTAGTCACTTTTGCAACCTTTGTTAAAGAAGTCATTACAGAAATACTTCTGAATGAATGACAGCACCTAATGATATTCTTCTTATAGCAGCAATACACAAGTGGGACTATTTTACTTAATTTTTCTTCAGTGGCAGAACACCCCTGCCACAAAGTTATGCTAACTTAGGCTGCTCTCCTTTTCCCTAGGTATTACAATGACACTTGAAGTGCAGATCTTAAATAGACCCAGCAACTATATGGGGTTTACCTAACAATGACTACATGATAGTTATGCTACACAGCAAAGATTTTGCACCCTTTAGTTGCAGAACAGTCTCTACCTCACTAGACAATAATTAAGTTGGAAAAGGGGCCTTGTGTACTTAATGAAAGTACAGGGGGAAAAAACTCATCAGGCTTGGTATTAAAATGATCCCCACCTAACGGCTTTTCACTTTATGGTTTTAGTTTTACTTTTTTTTTTCTAGCAGCTAAACGCAGAAATTTTATTTTTACTGAAAATATTTTTGAAAAGTAGAGTTACTGCCTTTCCTCAAATGCCTGAAATTTAGAGAAAAATGCCAACAAATTGCAGACGTTTAAAAATAAGTTCTTTGGAAACCATTGGTATTTTAAAACAGTTTCAATTCACAGCCTGGGAGGTAGTGCCATGGTCACCCTACATTCTCTATAAGATCTGTGCAAAGATATTTGAAATAGAGAGCTACTGATGAGGCAGGCATGTGGAATTGCAATCAAGTACAAGGCTTCTGCTATACCCAAACTGATCCTGGCACGACGACGCTTAAATCCAATGTTTCAGCTAAAAAAATAACATGCTGTTGAAAACAAATTGTTCCACTTCCTAAACAATATACATTTCCAAGAGACAAAACATACTTCCCACACTTTAAATATCTCAGTAAATTTTTAAGTCCATAAACACAAAGCTTTTTAGAATTCCAGCATTGGAGGCACGCTCTTCTTACTCAGAGTAATCCCATTTATTGTCTGCAAGTATTGTCATAAGTCTAGACTAACTGCCCTAAGTTAGGAACTCCCTGTGCTGTCTTTATAAGCCTTGGGTTGAAAAGACTATATGAGTTTAAAAAGGAAATCTCATAATATTTACAAGTTACCACTTAATGTGAAAGAAGCTTTAAATTCTCAACCTTCTTTTCAGCCTTTCCCTGAATACCATTATCTCCTCATTAACAAGTTTTTATCCAGTTTATCTCACCTTCTGCCCTTGATACAGTCCTCTTGCTTGACTAGGTATCTGCTGGTTTCATGTCTTACAAGATAAGGACCCAAAACAACAATTCACACAAAAAGTACTTCCATGAATAAACAAACAAAAATAGGTATCTATACTGTCCCATTGTCCCCTACAAATAACAAGAGGCTGACCACTTTGAGTGTTAACCAATCTAAATCTCTCCACTGCAAATAGCATGATATTTTTTTACTATTGCTCATGTGCATGTATGATGTGATATTCTTTAAAAACACAGCATGAATGTTGTTCAGCAACTGATAGCACAGTCACAGGATAGGTCAATTGTTCAGATATTCAAACCCTGAGATGGAATGCAAACAGCTAGCTCATTAAACCTGAGCTAGCAAAGCTGTTGTGAGTCTTCTGTTTTCCACCTACTGCTGAAGACCTCATTGCAAAGCTGGGCTCATATCTCAACTCTCCTGTTTTTTCACAGCTTGGATCTCTATTTCTGCTCAGTTGTAACGCTCCTATCCAAGAAGAAATGGCATCTTTATGTGTTTTGAAGGAAAGGTCTGATCTCTATCCAGATTGCAAGACACCTCAAACACTCACCTATGCAACCACCAGAACAGGAATGGGCAGAATGGGCTGGAAGCAAGCACATGCTTCATATCTTCGGTATCAAGCCAGCCCCAGTGGGTTGGTGCTTCGTGGATCCAACAAAATGACTCCAGGATACCTCCTTCCCCAAAAGCAAAACCAGCATCAGTAAACTCCACCATTGCACTCATACCCAATATGTGGTACTACCTTGGGACAAGAGCTGGAGCACATGAAGTTGTGAACTATATTATCAGCACAACATATAACAACAAGCCATGCTCTTATGTTCTCTGTGACTCTTTCTGCTGACAAAGGCTCTAGATTCATATACATAATGCTCCATGTACCTCAATCTGTAGAAATGAAGCAATTAGCTAGATTCACTAAAGCTGATGTATACGTAAAAGACCACATTCAAAATATTCACTGTTTCTTATGGGTCACACAGATTATCCACATCCAAGCCTCCCTACTGTCCCTAAACTGACCCATCCCTAGACCCTTACTGAATCTCTGAAATGCCAAGCAAGTTCTTTTATAAACTTGGCTTTATGCTGTGAACTATCACCAGCATTTGGAAATCAGAGAAGCTATAACATAAGTAAATGCACACTAAAAGCCTTATTATATTCAAATACTTTATTAATAAAGCTTCCTAGTACATTCCAAAAGCTTCAGCTCTCACAAAAAGACTGTTCTGGGTTCCTCAAGACACCCCTCAGCAATGCTGCCACTCTAATAGGTTAGATGTGTTCCAAACATACAATGTGTAATTGTCAACAATCAAAATAGTTATTAAATTGGCTTATGAAGAAAGGAACTTTGAGAACATGCAGCTTTGGTTGAGTGTTAAAAACAGGTCTGCATAAATACAGAATTCTTCATAGAAAACAGCATGCTACTGGAAAGGAAGCAAACAGCTGACACACCATGAAGAATCATACCCCATTTTCCCTGCTTGGATTGTGTCTCACAGCTGGAGAGAAGTCTTGTGCAATAAAGATAATTGCCCACCAGCAAAGAAATGACATATACAGGCAGCCTGCACTAGCCCTAAACAAATAACTGTTGACTTACCTTTCTCTCACCATGCAAAACCGGAATACAATTTCACAATTTATTTGTGAGTTCAAAGAAGGTGCCAGAGAGGGAGAAAAGGTGGGACTGGATGGAAAACCACGGACACATTAATGTATTAACCTTTCAAAACTCAAACTGCTTTTGTTTTTAAGAAGCTGTGAAGTAAAGCAGTGCCAGCTCGAGTGGAGGCAAATTTACCCCATGGTCATTTCAAAGTCATTTTCTCACACTCTAAAATAAACAGTGTGCTTCTACATGCTCACCTGTTACACCACAACCTGCCCCAGCCTAAGGCACAGTGTCACTTAGGAATGCACAGGCCTGGACATATGCAGGTCAGCTTGGGACAGTGGGGACTAAGGAGTCTGTGCATCTTAGGGCTGGGACGCTATTGGAGGTTACAAAAGGTGAGTCCAAGGAAAGGTCTTTTAGAATAGGACCCAGGAAAACATGACATTTCAGAGGAAAAAAAAATCCTCTCTCATAAAAGCCATGTAGACTATTTTTAAGTATTTCAGTAAATGCTTATTGCAATACAGGCATTGTCACTGTCTCAGTTTGTTCTTAATATTTGGCTTGAGAGCAGCCCTGAGGACAAGGACTTGGGGGTGTTGGTTGATGAGAAGCTCAGCATGAGCCAGCAATGTGCTCTCACAGCCCAGAAGGCCAACCGCATCCTGGGCTGCATCAAAAGAAGCATGGCCAGCAGCTTGAGGGAGGTGATTCTACCCCTCTACTCCGCTCTCATGAGACCCCACCTGGAGTACTGCGTCCAGCTCTGGAGCCCTCAACAAAAGAAGGACATGGACCAGTTGGAGTGGGTCCAGAGGAGAGCCATGAAAATGATCAGAGGGCCGGAGCACCTGTCCTATGACGACAGGCTGAGAGAGTTGGGGTTGTTCAGCCTGGAGAAGAGGAGGCTCCGGGGACACCTTATAGCGGCCTTTCATATCTGAAGGGTGCTTACAAGAAAGCTGGAGAGGGACTTTTTACAAGGGCATGTAGTGATAGGCTGAGGGATACCAGCTTCAACCTGGAGGAGGTTAGATTTAGAATATTAGGAGAAAAAATTCACTTTGAGGGTGGTGATGCACTGGAACAGATTGCCCAGAGAATTTGTGGAGGCCCCATCCCTGGAAGTGTTCAAGGCCAGATTTGACAAGGCTTTGAGCAACCTGATCTAGTGGGAGGTGTCCCTGCCCATGGCAGGGGGGTTGGAACTAGGTGATCTTTTAGGTCCCTTCCAACCTAAACGATTCTATGATTTAATCTGTTAGAATCAGGCAAAGGACATAAATATAGACAACAGCGAAGGAAGATAAACATCTGGCCTCCCTTTAGGACTTTTTTACTCAGGAGGCATAGCCATTTCTTATGCTGTAAGACTTTTAAGATCTGAGCTTTACAGTACCGTTTAGTTTTTGTAGCTACATGCTCCTAATTTTCAGAAAACTTGAGCACTCTATAGTCACTAAAGCAGATATAGTCCCAATACTCTTTTAAAGCTGAGAATTAGAAATATCCTTCTAGACTAACTGCCATGTTGTATCTTTCATCATGGCAGGAGACCCACCTCACTCGAGATCACCTCCAGAGAAAGTAAAGACTGCCTTGCTGACAGCATGAATAATACCTGTGGCTTTGCAAAACACTTCACTGCTGCTATTCCCAAGCCTGTGTTAATCTCTAGGTCTCTCTTCTGGAGATGCAGATCTTACCCCAGACATCAGGACCTAATGGCTTTGTTTTTTTTACTGGCTCTTTCCACCTTCCTTTCCAAGAAGAGTTTGAAATGCAAGTGAAATGCAGTCCTCTGTCCTATACATTGACCACCACAACACTACTTCAGAACCCCTTTTAAACCTATTTAGCATAAAAGGCTGATAAAGTAGTATGATTTCTCCTGATTTATGGGGCACTGCAACTCAGAAGAACACAGACTTAAGAGGCACCCTGAGCTCCCATGGAATGAAGCAAACCCAGTCAGTCATTCAAACTATAGCAAGGCACTCAGTGCTGCACAGTCTCCTAAGTCACTTGCCCCAAAACACATAAGACAGTTGCACTGGCCACAAGTATGGCTCTAGACCTTCCAGGCTGCCACTCCTGTCTGGAGATGCAAAAGCATGAGACAGAAGCATTCTCTCCAGGAGTCATCCTTCTCTTTTGTGCAGCTCTGGTCTCCCAGGCAGTTGTTTAGAGTGTCTCTATAATGTTGACAAAGATAACAAGGTCACCCAGGCCTTGATGTGAATCCTGTAATGAGGCACAGGGATGCCAGTATGTTTTCTTAAGGCTGTTTAAGAAACAGAGACTGTAATCAATTATCATCAGCTCTGGAAATGAGGCTGATGCAGAAGGTGAAAGAAAACTGCTAGAAAAGCACAAAGATCTCCACTACACTGTTTTTCAAAAATCTTTGAAAAAAGTTTTATTGGAACTTTTCTTTTTTAAACTTACATAACAATACTGAAATTCCAGAGACTACTTGTTTAAAGACAAGTTGACAAATTTTAGTAGGAGATTAGGACATTCAGAAGGGAGGATGCTCACAAGCAACCAAAACCAAACCAGAAACTTTCCACAGCAAGATGGGAATAAAAGAAAGGGCTGCAGGCAACTGGGTATTGCTAGGGCACAAAGAAAATTTCCTGCCACATCTTTGAGCTACACTCCCAAGAAAAAAACAATCCCAAGAGAAACCACCTTTAAATTCTTTCGAAGTGTACACAAGAAAGCAAAACAAGCTTATTCAAGGAAAGAAAAATGCCAAGAGTGATTCCAGTAGGACGAGACCCCAGGTACTCATCCTGTTTCTAGTCTAATATTTCTTTTTTCTTGTTGTGGTTAAGAAAAAACAGAGTTTAATTTGGGGGGAAAAAAAGCCCTCCAGAGATTTAATTTCACTTGCAAAGCTCTCTTTAAACTGGCCTATGATCTCACAGCAAGTTATTTTAACACACATTCAAAATGCAGAACCTGTGGTGATGCAAAGGTATTTATTTCTGAATGGTTTCCAGAACTGTTTTGCAGTGAAAACAAATAACAAACAAGAAAAAAAACCCATTCTATTTCTGCTCCAATCCATGAGCTAGATTCTCATTTAAGATAAATAGACACAAATTTACCAAGGGAGTGGAGCTAAACCAACTTACACTGCCTGATACTCAGTTCCTTACATACACCTTAACCACATGCAATTTAAAATGCATGCTTCAAAGTGGCACTTAGGAGGAAACAAGTTTCTGTGGTAAAGCCAGATTTGCCAAGGCAGTAATATTCCTGACACGCACTCCTTAGAAAGAAGCCTCCCAGATGATGTTAAGGATGCAAGCTGATATTTATAAATTAGGCCAACCCTTTTCCTGAAGCATAAACATTGCAGGGAATCAAGGAACTCAGGGCATTAGGAAGCTGGGTTTATAGATTATTAAGCACCAAGGGTTACAGATGCTACTGAACAGAAATATTTCCAACAAAGGAATTATATGGGGAAAACACAGAAAACTGAGCAATCAGATCTACCAAATTATCTTGTACAAGCTGAACTGGGAAAACTGTACCAGGACATTAGGCTGCAGCAAGTACAAGACAAAACAATGCAGCTTCATCCTCTTAATGGTGAAGGCAAGACACTGGGCTGCACTTGCTGTAGTCTAAGCACGTAAGTGCCATGGCCCAATGAGGAGCCTAAATCTTTAACTGTTGCCCCATTAGCTGCAGCTGAGGGTAATTTTTTTCCTGAATCTTTTGGAAAGAAGCAGACTGTAAGCAACTCTGGTCAGTGTTCTGGGCTGTAAAACAAAGCCTCCTGTGATGCCCTGCTCAGTAATGATAACGTCCATTTTGGAGGCAAAATTAATGTTTATTTTATCTGCAGTGCCAACACATCTGTCTTGCAAAGCAATCCCCTTTTGACGGAGCTAGCTGAGCTCAGCACTATGGACAATAATGCCTCAGGATGATCAACAAGCAGAAAGTCAGACAGATGTGCCACGTCTGATGAAAAGAAAAATCTCTTAAACAAAAACTTTTGAAAATTCTTGATCATAAGTACCCTATTTTACTGCTCTCCAATGGCCACTGGGCACTTAATTCCCTTAGGTTCCTTGAAAATTTTCAGCACACATGGCTTTAACCAGATCAATTGGCATATCGCGCCATAATGTCGTAGTTCTGCTGAAATCCTTATCCTAATCTTTTATTCCTTTAGAGTGCAGAAAGCACCATGATTGCAACTGGGCAAAACAGACAGCATAGGCTTGCAGAAACTGGCAATTCCTCCCTGCTAGCAGCAAAACTGTCTGAACTGAAAGTTCTTCAACAAACTGCAAAACCCAGTGGGAACAGAGGGTGACTGTGTGGTTAACCCAGACTGATCCTGTGCCACCATCCCTACTTTGTGTAACCAGACCCTTCACAGCTACTTTAGCTTCACCAGACTAGAGTGACTAAACCCTAGATACTGTGTTTTATTGCACAAGGTTTCAAGAGCAAAAATATAAACATAGAACAGAATTCCTTTATTCTGGGGTGCCCTGACAAACAAAATTACCTTTTGGAACATCCTTCCATAGGGAGAAAAAAGCTACAACATATCAGCAAAACCTGCAAAACTGAGAAAGAAACATTCCTTGTTTATTGTAGTAAGAAACAGGATTGATCTGTTCTAACTCATAGTGTCAAAAGGGAAAATTCATAATTCATAAATTCTCATCAAAAATTATCATCCCACGATAGCTGTTAGTTTACAGATGACAAGCCTTATTGCTCAAAACCCTCCTGAAACAAGACATTAAGTTGATATTTAGATCCAAATCTCTCCTGTTTTGCATGTACTGTTTTATACATTAAATAACTAGATTTGCTGCCAGTCTTCTCCTAAGGATGGTCTTTGCTCTTCACAGAATGTCACACCTTTCTTTTTATATAAATACCATGTAATTTTTATTTACTTCTGTTCTCACAGACATTCTGTTCTTGGTTAGAGCTGCTATGTGATATATACCCAAGTCTTTCCTGTTAGATCAATCAATATTTTATTTACAAGGGAAATGCCTTATTTATATTGTGGCAGAGGCAAGACATTTGCTGAAACATTGGTGCATAAATAAAATGTTAAAGAAGCTGCCTGAATTTTTCTCTAAAGAACTCTGTCCCACGTAGAGTGCAACTGGTAGTTTCAGTTAACAAAAATCACTGGGTGAGCATTACACCATGTTATAACATCTGCTTTAGGGGTCTCACAGACAACAGCCTGTATCAGGAGCAGTGAAATCTGGCTACTGCAACTACAGTGCAACAATCAGCATGAAGAGCTACCTTGGCATTTTCTCTATACTATGCAGGAAACAGTTTCCTTACCTTAGGAAATCAGGGAATTCCACTTCAATTTAGGGATCTTCTGTCCTGTACCTGGACAGCATAGTTATTTTTGAAAGGGTGCTTTTTTGGGAGGGGGGGAATTCTTTTGGGGAGAAGGTGTTATTGATGGCAAATGGGAGGGGGAAGATCAAGATAGAAAAGGAGAGGGAGAAAATAAAAGGGAAAAAGAAAGGGGGAAAAGAGCTATTTCCCAGAGCAGCAGGTAGCTCAGCTGATGACACACTCCCTTTCATAAGGCAGTAGGAAAACTCCTATGAATTATGCACTATGACAACACATAGCTTTGCTTTCCACACTCCACACAATTACCTTACTTCTGTTGGCCCTCCTGGCTCACTAATTTTGGCTTGAAATTCTATTCAGTGCTGGAGAAAACTTTGACATCAAAAGTATTTTGAAAACTGGTATCTTCTGATTTCTATTCAAAACCATCTCATCAGAAAATTCCCAGTCAGTTGTAATTCTACCACCTAATGGCCCTGGGAAGACATGATGTAGATATTATTGAGATCAGTTCTGTGAAATTAAAGAGTCCTCTTACTGCTTGCTTTCTCCTTCCCATAAAGGTCCTTTGACTACAATCAGGTCACATCCAAATCTTTTTTGTAAGCTGAACAGATGGAGTTCTTAAAATGTCCCACCACCAGGCATTTTCTCCAGCCCTCAGTCCTTTTTTTTATGGTTGTTTCCTGCATCTTCTCCAGCTTTTCACCAGTTTTCATATTTCCTAAATTTCAATTCCTAAATAAGAACTTAAAAGCTTACCTTCTAGGAATGTCTTATGGGAGAAATTGAACAAGGTCAATCTTCAGATATTATAATTAATGAAGAACCTTGCATAATAATGGCTCAAATTAAGCCTTCCAACATGTACTGCACTGCAGTGCATTTCTCACCCTACTAATACATTTCTGTACATTTTCTGACATTTATTCACTGTGTCTTATTAGCTTGCACAGAAGCTCTTGACAATGTTTTTTAGACACAGCTTTGAGTAGTGCAAATGCTTTATATTCTGATGATCCACTTCCTCCAGATTTTAACTTGTTTGGTTTTGAGTCTTGTTCTATTTTTTTCAGATGTAACATCTTCACACTTCTGATCAGAGTAAATACTGGGAGCTCCAGTTTTAAATATTTTGTCAGGCATGGTGACATAAAGAACAAACTATGCTTTGTTTCTTAAACCAGTACCTGCCTATTTCATAGCCCTAGTTTTCACATCAGGACCATACTTTCTAGAAGACACACCTTCTCTAGTCATTGGATTCTGTTTGCAAGTAACTGAATGAACAGGATTATAATGAAATATTTGAGAAACCATAAAAGTGCTGTTGAATAGTGCCATTTTCCCTGGCAAACTAGTATAGGCAAACACCACTTGAGGCACAGGTTCCCCTGCTGACCAGGGGCAGCAGGTCAGGAGAAGAAGCAAGGACAGGTGTCCTACACTTACCATAACAGGAAAGCTCCCTGGATCCTCTAGTTGCTTTATATAATGGCATAAAAATCCAGCATTGCTTTCCAATGTCTCAGCTTCTCTTAGAAGGGAGTAATTAAGCACGGAATGATGTTACTGTGTACTTTGTAAAACATTACTGATATCAAGGGGAAAGACACAATTGGATAATGAACTGTGTTACGTATAGCATGGCACCTGTGCAATTCTGTAGCTTGGTCACCAAGAACTGACCTCTCTTTTGTTCAAGAAATCAGTAAATAATGAACAACAAGGAATGAGTGAAGGATGGTTTTGTTGCTGACTTCTGCAGTAAACTGAGCCAGCAGCATCTTACAGTAGCCAACTGTCAATCCCACTAGCTCCACTCCCCAGATCCCAGCCAGAAAACTAAGAGGAGCTTGTGGAGGTAACCTCATTTCACTTGCTAAAAATATTTTTTAAAATAAGGGTTTGCAAAAATACTGCCTGAAATTTTTCATTTGGTTCCTACTTCTGCTTCTCCACTGCAAGCTATGTATTTCCCTTCTTGGTGCTTTGATAAAAGACTCTAATCATGGTGGGAGTTTCAGATTTGCCAATGGAAGGGAATATTCATACAGGCAGTTGTGTTATTCCAGTTGGCCACCCTGTCTTTGTTATGTTCTGTGAATACTGTGCAAGATCTGCGGAGCTAATCTAACAGCAGCTTGTCTGTGGAAGCAGTAATCTCATTACAAATTCTGATCATTAGGGTGCCAAATATTTTTTAGGCAATTTTGAATGATCCCTGTGCCCACAGGTAAAATGAGCACTGCTCAGTTGAACGTATATTTTGCAAGAAATATAAGCCTGACTGATAACAGAGAGAGTGACTAGGACTTGGGAGGGAAGGGCACAGGACTCTGCAAGACAGTGCACAGAAGGCCAGCACAGCACAAGGACTGTTTGCGTAAGCAGCATGTGAAGAGGTGATATGAATAGGGAGGACACTCGGATCTGGGCTAGTCCCATATAACTTCAGGTGCATAGTTAAAAACACTTAAATGAGAATCAATGCAGAGAAAGCGGAAAAAAAAAGGTGTGCTGAATCACCCTCTGGAGGGGCCAGAGATTTGAATTGCTTTTCATGTCTTGTTTCTCTCTGTTAATAGAAGGATGAGAGGAGCAATCCAAAGGCACCCCACTGCTAGCTAAAGCACTCCCAGTTAAGTATGCAGCAATGGATGGTAGAAGCTCCAGCTCACTGCCCAATCAGGCACCCCAGTAAGAGATAATGCACTGCTATAGTCTGGCTACCTCAAAGCATCTATGTCAAATTTACCACATAAGCACAGAGGACTTAAGCAGCAGGGTCTATGCAGCTCAAAAGCATCAGCCTTAGAGCTCAGGGGAAAAATAAAGGATCAAGATATTTGTGGAAAGACTTACATTCTTAGACTAACCTCAGTATGTGATGGAGGCTGAACATATTTTACTTTCCACAACTCAGGAGTGGAGACGCAGGGAAGGAGTTCATTCAGATAATCCCTTCTCATTTTCTCCACTGCTACAGTAAATGGCTGTGAATAATTAAGCACAAATGGTAAGTTCCTCTTCAGGGCTTATTCTGTGGAAGGCCATATCTCCTTATGAAAAGGGAGCTTCTCTTTGACATCTGCAGCCAGCATCTTTCTCTCTCGTTCACAAGATAAAGAGCCCTGTAACCTTTAAATGGGTTGCAAATGGACTTCACTGTTTACTTCTTATCTCTATGCCTGGAGGAGAAGGAAGGCCACAGCATCATGGTGAAATAACCTTTAAAATCATCTTATGCTGCAGTGGAAATGGGCATGATGCCCCAGGGCAAAGCTGAGAATTCTCTGGTTCAACTTCTAAAAGTTCACTGTGGCAGAGGGAATAGCAGGAAAAAAGAATGTAAAGATTTCTGGGGAAGCTGGGAGAAACAACTGATCTGGCAGGATGTTTGAGGTAGACTTCCCACTACAATACAGAAAAATTGAGGGAAATATTTTGAGTGGGCTTGGGTTGAGAATATAACTTCCTTCACAGAAGGTGAAGAAACTTCAGACAGAACAGTTTATTCATCAAAGCATTTTCCAGGGTGGCAAATTTAAATCCCCGTCAAGCTGAGGAAGGATTGGCTAGGTCTCCCAGTAGCCTAGCGAGTGCTATGCACATGAAACCCTGAGGGAAGTTAGAAGGAATCTAAGAGGGCTAAGTGTGAAGCAATGACAGTTACTTGAATTGTGTCAGTCCTGCACATAAGAGGAGTCCCAGCTATACTTCCCTGATGGCCTTTGGGGAAAAGAAAGCCAGTACTTGAAGTGGCAACACCTTTGGTACTTGCATACAGCTGGCAGCTTTTTCTAATGACATGTTTTGGGCTCTGATCCCTGAACTGCTGTGAAGTTTTGCTTTCAGCACCTAAACATATTAGGAAGCTATTTCTGTGACACAAGGCAGCTCAAGGCTCCATGAAGGACATCGGGATGTCAGAGTGCTTGGTGCAGAAATCCTTTTTCAAAATAGGGCACAGGCTTCTAAATAGCCCTGGGCAATCAGAAAGCTTTAGCCAATACATGTGTTCTCTATCCTTAGTCCTCAGCAAAGGTTTCAATGAGCAGAAACCAAGGTTCAATGAAGAGCTGAACCAAATCCTAGCCCTTTAAACAGTTAATTTAGTGCCACAAAAGATGATGTTTATTGAACTCCTATTTCTCTCCAAGCAATCTTATGGCACTTGAATCTTAATCCATTCCTCAACGGCTGATCGGAGCAGGCATAAAATAAAATGTTCGAGTAAACCAGAAATATCAGTCATCAAATCTGCTGTCAAGCCTTCTGGCAGCCAGTACAACCACAATAAAGCAGAGGGTTATGTGAAAGTACACTGGAAATTTGCTGCAGCCGAGTTGTAAGCAGTCCTCTCTAATAAGACTTCAGCAGGGATACGTATGCAGGTTCTTTTCACCTTACAGAGGACAGTTTCAGAGCATTATTGCAGTAAAGTAGTCTTTCTTCCTTTACTCACTGTAAAACCCCATTTGTAACAGGCAAGCTTACAGACTCTTAGACCATTTTCTTTTGAGAATTGTCCAGTGCTTTCAGTTTCCTACTGAGATGTGATCAAACTAACAGAAGCTGTCTATAGCATCTATTTCTCCAAGTGACTCCAGGAGGGCTCCAGAAAAGATCTAATACACAACAGCCATGACACAAAAAAAGATTAGTCACAGGGATTTAGGGGGTTCTGCTGCAGCATTCAGCAGCCTCTTGACCACAGAACATCTGCATTATCTGTTGTACAGAGGCGTTGCACACCCATCGCATATGTTCTTTATACTGTTCTTCATACTTGGCACCCAACTTTAGGGTCACTTCATGGGTTATTCATGCAGCCCCACCAGAAGCACAGACCTATAAAGCTGTCAGAGTGGGAGAGATTTCTAGGGATGTCTTTCTACCTCTTTTATTGAGTTAAACCAAGCTAAATTTACATCCCTTTCAGTTCCTCTTTACCTACCACACTCTCAAAAACTTCAAGGGGTGGTGTATTCTCATTCAGAACCATCAATGCTGTTAACAAGACAACAGCACCCAGAAGCTCAGCCCCCAAGAAGCAATATAGTCTGCTAGCTTTGAGGGTAATACAGGCCAAAACGCAGTCTCTGCACCTCTGCTGCTTGGGGCAGACACCATCATGTACTGAATATGAATACCTACAGTAAAACAGTGGATTCTCTTCTAGAAATGAGTAGGGAAGGATTTAGTTGTGATACTGAAGCCATATTCAAGAAACCTTTGCAAAAACAACTTTTACTGGAGCTTCCAGCTGACACTTATTTGCAAGCACACAGGGATCTGAGCATTCTCTCATACAGAAGTTTTGGTGGCCACAATCTCCATCCAAGTGGAACAAAAGGTAGCTAATGGCATTAGCACCGTAAAAGGACTATGAGGCAAGGACTTCCCCAAACTCTGCAGTGTCTCAGGGAAGTCATGCCCCAACTGCTGTCTCTGTAGCTGCCAGGAATTCGCACTTGTGAGTAAGACTCCATTTTCGATGGAGGGGGCCAGAAGCAGACAAGAGATGGGGCCAAGTATTGCGTCTTGCTTTCTCATTGGGAATCAAAGAGAAACTGTCCTCAGGACAGTTGTTGTAGTCTACTGTAATGCTGCACAGACTTGTGCAAATCAAACTCGTGACCCATCCCTGTGCCTTGAGACCTAATCCAGACGCACTGAGGTTAAGTAGCAATGTGTGAATGCATCTAATGAAACTAGCAGTGCCAGCTAAACCTGTGACAGGCTTGCATACAGGGATAGCTGTTCAGTTAAAAGAAGTGCCATTGCTACATCCTCCTACCCCTCCACAGTATATGGAACCAAATCACAGCATAGTGAAGCAAGCATTTCTTGCATGCAAATAATCAAATGTCCCTGGCTGTGCTAATAGTCCCGTATAAAGACAGAGCCTTGTGAGATAACACTTGCCACTGAACAGCAAAACTCTTGTCTCTTTGGGACCAGCCAAGCAAATGAATGCTGTGAAACTTTGTACTTGGGAATGATCTAGCAAAGCCAAATCTTCCCTTGTGCCATTTCAGTGCCCAAAGAGGAGTCCCAAAGAGAACAATGCCTGCACAAGAGACTGTACACTCTGGTACCAAAAGGATGCCATAGACCTCCCCTACTGCTAGTACAATATGTATTCTTCCAGAACTGGACGGGAACCAGACCCAGCAGCAACCACCAGTCGGGACAAGCCAAGTAGAAGTAACTGCCTGACCAACTTACAAAATGGTACATACCCATCTTTCTCAGCCGTACAGCAAGATAAGAAGGTAATGATCCCATTTCAGGAGTACCAATGGCAGTTACCCATTTGACATCAGTGACACATCAGACTCTTGAATTTTAAAGGCAATGCCAACTACACAACCCTTTTCTGTATCATTAACAACCTGGAAGCTATTCATCTACTTAATTGCAACAGTACCTTTGTGTCTGAGGACAGGACTTTGATCATTAATATTTGACAAGCACAGAGTTTTCAATTATTATTTTTGGAGTTAAATGGAAATGTTGAAAATTGGTGGGCAACTCTTGAGCTATCTCCTCCTTTGCCTAAGAGAGCTCTTTTTCACCATCCAATCTTAATATCCTATCTCCTGCTTCTTATCATGGAACAGCACCCCTGTACTAATCTAGTGTGAGATTAATATTCCAGTAATCATTCTCAGAAATATTCTTGCCTGTCATCTGACCAGCCACCCCAAAAAAAACCTCAAACAAACAAAAAACCCAGCACCCCCAACAAAAAAAACCCCAAACACCTGCCACAATAAACCAACAATGGTCAATTCAAATCTGCTATCAAAAAATACACCTACGATGAATACAATTCAATTTTCAAGCTCCAGCTGGTATGAAAATTCAGCATACATATGAACCGAGATTAAAATTCCAGTACAATGTAAATTTTTATTAATGAAGATTCAGTTAAAAGGAAAATAGTAAAATGATTAATTGTGAGTGCTTACAGCATCATTCAACTTTATATAAACTAATGGAAAAGGTCACAACAGACTAGCAATGAACACCCTGTAGCCTGTGAGGTTCATTCAGAAATCTGAAGCAGCAAAGAAGAATCATAGACCAGGAAAACCTACAAATGTACTTTTGAAGTCTCCAAGTAGGAAGCTCTAACAGGGGAAGAACAAGTTAGGATTTGATTTTCTGAGCAACAACCAGTTTTCATATGGGATTGAGAAAGTTTTCATATCAAAGAAAAGAAACAAAATGAAGATCAGAATCTATATTGCAAAAGTCGGCAGTAGAACCAGCATCCAAATCTTAAGGCAATATTAACAAAAGTCCTCCCTTTTCCACTAACCGTCACAAGACCACAAGAGGTAGAACAACTCTGATTTTTCTCTTCATTCTTTTAATGTAATGACCACCTGACTTCCAAGTTGCTTGAAAGAACCGTTACTTTATGCATTTATTATCCTTTTATTATTTTACTGCACCACACGGCTGCACAGATAATTAAGGATTTAAATAATGAATAGATATTAGCATTATGTAAATCATCATAATTTTCCATTAATGGGAACTGGTGGTAACTGCCTGTGAATCACAAGCATTAGAAGTCACACAGTCTTATACATTTTTAAATTTGAAATTATATGCCTGTTATAAATTACAATCACAACAGCTCTTTTGACTGCTCTTAGATTGTTCCCAACTCAATCTGTTGCACATCTGTTAGCAAAACTTTATGTCCAAGGCCCTTAAGAGAATATGGAATATATTAGTATCTTGAATTAAGACAGCATGAAGTGCTCAAACCATGATTATCCCAACCAAAATTTAATCCTCTGAGTTAACATTATGTATGTCTATTCAAATTACATTTAGCTAAGGTCAGTTATGAAAAACAATTGCCATCTCACCACTTAATGCTCTCATCCATCTTTTTTAATAAACTCATTACGGAATTATAATTGGAGAGGTTTGCTTAGGCCAGGACCGGAAACATTGCTTTTTTTAGTTCATCTTGCACTTCTTGCTCTATCTGTTTCCACTGTGGCTTGGGGCTTAATCCATCAACACCCCAAATAATGAGTTCAACAAACAGGCAAGAGAACAAAGCCTATTCTGAGCAGTACACTGCACAATTTTATTGTTCTACATAAACATGTTTTAATACTGATTTCAATGAAAGATACCAAATCAGCTGCAAAGGCCAATGGAACACCCTTCTACATCACTCTGGAGTGCTCAAGAGTCAGCGGTGAGGTTCACTATGCTAACTTTGCAGCTATCCATATGCCAGCTATATTAATAATGAATGAGGTCCTCAATCTACGGTTCTTGTAACACAACCTCTTTTCACAGATCATGCAAAGAGACCAGAAAATCCAGTTATAACATGACTGATGAAGAGAGGATTTGGAGAACAGGGTCTAGAACTGGAATCTAGGCACCTAATCTCTCTGTTTCTTCAGCTTCTCACAGCACAACAAAAAAAAAAAAAGGAGCTCTTCTGTTCAGTAGGGTAAGACTGGCTATGAAGAAGTCTGTTGGGAGAAGTTCCACGTGCCAGCTACATGCACATATAGACCCCACAGTGGCCAGTCTAATATTAGGCTGCTCAGAGTGCCTTCATATTCCACAGAACATTTTGGTCCTGCCACATTTCCTTTAACCATCCTCCCTGTTATTCAGCCTAGTTTTTCACATCAAAACCCAGGATCTGAATCTTTCCCAAAATGCGTATTTCCTGTGTGTGAGATTATGAAATTATTTTATTTTTAAAAAATAGTAATCCATCAACAAGCAAATTAGTAGGACTTAGAAAGCAGCAAAACACTTGAGTAACCTGTGTTTTACTAAGAAATTAGAGAGAAAATAAATGGTAGCTTGGAGTGCTATGGAAAGGGTAACTCAGCTGTATTGCCCATGGTACATATTGCTTGGTAGAAGACTGATATGAAAAGAGAATTGAGATGATATAATTAGCTGTTCAACTGTGTCTGGATGTTCAATGCTGTATTTATTTTTTTTTGCCCCCTCCCCTTTTTTATTAAATAACCCCCTCTCAAAAATCCCAGATTACATGTGTAAAGACTTTAAACGTAATGAAGGTGGGATGTCTGAATATAAGAATGCCCAGATTCCACCTAGCACAGTAACTTTTCTTCCATATTGGATGGAGGGGGATGCCTACAGAAGAGAAGGAAAGGGGCAATCAAAGATACATTCCCCCAAATACTTCCTCAGCCTTCACTTGGTTTTGGTTTGGTGTACCTCCTGACTGATTCATTCTGGTAACAATCAGAAGTTCTTCATTTTTCAAAAGCTTATCCAGTCTCCCCAACCCTGCAAACTTCTTGCACCCACAACATCCTTCGGCAAGAAATTCAAGTTCTATGCACTGCACAAAATACCTACTCTTATTTGGTTTGTCTGAACCTAGGGCCTACCACCTCCATTTGATAGACCCCATTCTTCCAGTGGAAGAAGCAATGAAGAGTGTCTGTATCTACCCTGAAGCTAAGATTACGTAGCTGTCCTGTATATTCTGCAAATTTTTGTTTTCCAGACACACAGGCTAGTAATCCATTCAGAATCCTTTACATAGCTCTGATTTCTCTGAGCTGCTGTCTTTCTCTGTAAATTTCCTAGCTCTCAAAAATAATTTCTGAGAGAAGGGGACAAGAACACAAGCATTTCTCAAGGTGTAGCCTAATGCTTCTCTCTTGATCTTGATTTCTTTCCTCATAGTGCCCAAGTGCTCCCGCCCTTGCACCGCTTCCCAGTTTTGAGTTGATGATTTCATGCAACTATCTTTCACAGCTGCAAAACTGCTGCTTGGCAGTAACGGTTCACTCAGAGGCCATTATTGTATACAGGGTACTGGATTTTCCCAGTGCGTCATTTTGCTCTTGTCTACATTGAATTTCATCTGCTATTGTAATGCCCATTCACTCAGTTTTATAAGATCATTCTGTAGACCTTCAGTCAAGTCTTTGTCCTTGCAAACCCAAATAACTTCATACATCAGCCAGCTTTATCACTTTAATGCTCACCACCTTTTCCAAGTTGTTTATGAATATACTGAGCATCACAGGACCTAGCAGAGAGTCCAAAGATTGCTAACCTTTCCCTAAAAGAACCGAGTATTTACTGATTTACCTGGCCAACACATACGTGAGAACAGACTGTATGCTAAGGATTGATGCAGCTGATTTATGTGACAAAGCCCTAACACCAGTATTTTGAGGAAGGTGAGAGTTTCAATTACAGTGGCTTAAAGTGTATGTAGTTCATATTCACAGATCCTCATTCAAGGAATGGTAGCCTGCTTGGCAAGTGATATTTGGTGAAAATTCTTCATTGGTCTCTGCATGTTTCTCAGAGTAATCTTTAAGCACTAAGGCACAAAGATCCACTTCCACCAGTTTCCCAAGCAGAAATAACAGCATGTGCATTGGCAGTGGACCCAACCTATCCAAACTATACAATAACTGTTCTTCATGTAGATATTCCAGATTCACATTCAGCAGTCTCAAATTGGGCTGGAAAACTGGAGGATTAGGTATTCTGCACATGCACTGTAAAGCTGATCTGCATAGGCACAGTGGCCACTTTGTGCAACTTCAAACAGGCAGTTGCCAATTTAAAGCAACTGCCTGGCCTGGACTGCTCAGCATGCAGAAGCGCTAGGCAAATACCCTAAGATCTTTCCTGACCAACTTACACATAATTTCTTGGGGAGAGAGAAAATATGTTTGCAGAACACTAGACACGCTGTAGCACTACACTGAAATTGCAATCCTCCTATAAACAGCTAATATATGTTAGTCCCACGAGGTCTTGTCTTTTCTCAGGTCTGGGATCATAGAATCATAGAATGGTTTAGACTGGAAGGGACCTAAAAGATCATCTAGTTCCAACCCACCTGCCATGGGCAGGGACACCTCCCACTAGACCAGGTTGCTCAAAGCCTCGTCCAACCTGGCCTTGGAACACTTCCAGGGATGCGGCATCCACAACTTCTTTGGGCAACCCGTTCTAGTGCCTCACCACCCTCACAGTAAAGAATTTCTTCCTAATATCTAATCTAATTCCACCCTCTTCCAGGTTGAAGCCATTATCTCTCATCCTATCACTACATGCCCTTGTAAAAAGTCCTTCTCCAGCCTCCTTGTAGGCCCCCTTCACATACTGGAAAGCTGCCATAAGGTCTCCCTGGAGCCTTCTCTTCTCCATGCTGAACAACNTTCTTTTGATGCAGCCCAGTATACAAGCGGCTTTCTGGACTGCAAGCACACATTGCTGGCTCATGCTGAGCTTCTCATCCACCAACACTCTCAAGTCTTTCTCCTCAGGGATGTTCTCTATCCATTCTCTGCCTAGCCTGTATTTGTGCTTGGGATTGCCCCAACCCATGTGCAGGACCTTGCACTTGGCCTTGTTGAATTTCATGAGGTTTGCATGGGCCCACCTCTCAAGCCTGTCCTGTACTGTACTGATAAGTACATCCCTCTGGATGGCATCCCTTCCCTCCAGTGTGTCAACTGTTCTACACAGCTTGGTGGCATCAGCAAACTTGCTGAGGGTGCACTCAATTCCAACATCCATGTCACCAACAAAGATGGTAAACAGCACCAATCCCCAGTACCAGCCCCTGAGGAATGCCACTCATCACTGCTTGCCACTTGGACATCAAGCCATTGACCGCAACTCTTTGAGTGCGACCATCCAGCCAGTTCCTTATCTGCTGAGTGGTTCATCCTTCAAATCCATGTCTCTCCAATTTGGAGAAGGATGTCTCATGAGACAGTGTCAAGGGATAGGATGCTTTAACAAAGCAGGGCAACGTTTTGTAATGAAACCTATCAGAACTGATAAACAGCACTGAACATTTTCTGTATTACATGCTCATACAGAAAATCCTTGCCCATCAGCCCAGTAACCCAGTGTTTCTAGTGGTAGTATTACAAGTTGGCTTTACACCTCAGCTAGATGGACTTGACCACATGACATCATAAAAAGGAATAACGCCCAGAGAAATTATCAGGTTGAGCTAATGAAAGGCAGACATTAGACACTGGCTCTTAATTCAGACTGCTGCTTTTTCTGGCGGAACTCCCATACATGATGCATGACAAAACACCGAAGGGAAGTTATGCGATCATGCTCCAAATGTTACACAGAGTTGACTGCCAATAATATGCTAATTCTAATTAGGAATATCAAAACAAACATTTGCAAATAGTCACTCAATGAGTACTTCATAAGCCCCTGCTGCTAGTTAGGAGCTACAGAGTTAGACTAAAGCCTTTCCAACTCACAGTTTAGTTTGTCCTGCTTAGGTGTAATTGCCACATTAGTGACTTTCAGCACACAAGAAAAACAGACAAGTTGCAATCAATAACTTCAGATGTTTTTAAAACAACCAGAAGAATCTACTGACTTTTTCAAAGCACAGGTAAACCACTTGAATTATTAAAACAGGGAAGGTATGGTTGAAGGACAATCTATGGTGTAGTCTGCCATGTTTTCAACATTCCACCCCAAGAGGCTTGCCCGTTTTTCTCCCTTTTGTAAACACTTCTAGCTTTTGTCCTTAAGGGCACTGTGAGTGAGCAGCATCTGTTTAACATTTCCCTTTCCCAGCGCATACATACCTACTGCTGATGGTAGAACATATCTGTTCTGGCTTGATCACTTCCAGAAAGAATATCCAAAGAAGTCTCTGCTGTTCAAAAAAAAAAAACCAACTGCCTTCTAGGGATGGGGCACCTCTGTCCATTTTATTTCAATAATGGACTTTTTTTTGACTGGGTTTTCACTAAACAGGAATTCTGCTAAGATAACGACTGCAGTCCTTACCTGTCTGCAAACTTATGGAGTGAATAAAAAATATGCCTATGGTTTCCACAAGATGCAAGTGACTGAAATGTCACTGAATCCCTGCCAGAATACAGTTCCACAGTGGCCTTGCTCTGCAAGAGCAGGAAGATTGGGAGGTGGTCAGTCCTTTCAAAACAGACCTGTTGGGATCAGCCATTGCCCTTGGCACTGCTGCCACATGAAAAAGACAATCAGCCCTCTCCAAAACAAATCTGAAGGCCACTTCTGCTCCAGAGAAAAGCTCATTACCAGGATAGTCAGACACACACAGCTCCACTTCTCCTGCAAAAGAGCTAAGGGATCTGCTCTGAAGGGTTTATGAGGGCAGACCTCTCATGAGCACCAGTAATACTCACAGCCATATTGCTTCGCTCAAAGGGTTCCAGTACTTCTGCTTCTGGACTTGGAAGGAACCCAGGAGAGCAAAAATGGAAAAAGCAACACTAGGAAAGCTGTCATCAATACAATGAGATGCATTACTGAGTCCAGGGAGGCCCGCAACAGCAGCAATGGCCATTCCCCAGCATCAGGCAACAAATTTGCAACCTTTCATAGAACCATAGAATGGTTTAGATTGGAAGGGACCTTAAAGATCATGTAGTTCTACCACCCCCTGCCATGGGCAGGGACACCTCCCACTAGACCAGGTTCAGACACTTCCAGGGATGGGGTCTCTACAGTTTCCCTGGGCAACCTGTTTCAGTGCCTCACCACCCTTACAGTATAGAATTTCTTCCTTACATCTAGTCTAAATATACCCTTTTTAGTTTAAAACCAATACTCCTTGTCCTATTGCAACAGGCCCTGCTAAAATGTTTGTCCCCATCNCCTTGTAGGCCCCCTTCACATACTGGAAAGCTGCCATAAGGTCTCCCTGGAGCCTTCTCTTCTCCATGCTGAACAACGCCAACTCTCTCAGCCTGTCCTCACAGGAGAGGTGTTCCTTTCATCATCATCGTGCCCCTCCTCTGGCTGAGGACTCCAAAGCTGTACGCAGTACTCCAGGTGAGATCTCACAAGAATAGAGTAAAGGGGGAGAATGATCTCCCTAACCTACTGGTCATGTTTCTTTTGATGCAGCCCAGTATACAAGCGGCTTTCTGGACTGCAAGCACACATTGCTGGCTCATGCTGAGCTTCTCATCCACCAACACTCTCAAGTCTTTCTCCTCAGGGATGTTCTCTATCCATTCTCTGCCTAGCCTGTATTTGTGCTTGGGATTGCCCCAACCCATGTGCAGGACCTTGCACTTGGCCTTGTTGAATTTCATGAGGTTTGCATGGGCCCACCTCTCAAGCCTGTCCTGTACTGTACTGATAAGTACATCCCTCTGGATGGCATCCCTTCCCTCCAGTGTGTCAACTGTTCTACACAGCTTGGTGGCATCAGCAAACTTGCTGAGGGTGCACTCAATTCCAACATCCATGTCACCAACAAAGATGGTAAACAGCACCAATCCCCAGTACCAGCCCCTGAGGAATGCCACTCATCACTGCTTGCCACTTGGACATCAAGCCATTGACCGCAACTCTTTGAGTGCGACCATCCAGCCAGTTCCTTATCTGCTGAGTGGTCCATCCCTCAAATCCATGTCTCTCCAATTAAGAGACAAGAATGTCATGCAGGAAAGTGTCAAATGCTTTCAACAAGTCCGGGTAGATGACATCAGTTGCTTTTCCCCTATCCATGAATGCTGTAACTGTGTCATAGAAATCCACCAAATTTTTCAGGCACGGTTTGCCCTTAGTGAAGCCATGTTGGCTGTCACCAATCACCTCCTTATTTTCCATGTGCCTTAGAAGAGTTTCCAGGAGGTTCTGATCCATGATCTTGCCGGCACAGAGCTGAGACTGACTGGCCTGAAGTTCCCCAGGTCTTCCTTTTTTCCCTTCTTGAAAATAGTGACGTCACCAGTTTGCAATGAATTCTCAAGTATGATGGATAGTGGCTTGGCAACTTCATCTGCCAGTTCCCTCAGGACCCGTGGATGCATTTCATCAGGTCCCATGGACCTAAGGTACCATGGACTTAACCTGATCCCTGGCTGCTCAGACAATATCTCTGTATTCCTCCCAGGCTACCTGTCCTTGCTTCCACCCTCTGTAGGCTTCCTTTTTCTGTTTGAGATTGTCCAGGAGCTCCTTGTTCATCCATGCAGGCCTCCTGGCATTTTTGCCTAAATTCCTCTTTGTTGGGATGCATCACCCCTGAGCTTGGAGGAGGTGGTCCTTGAAGCCCCTCTTGGGGCCCCTCTTCCTTCCTGGGCTTTATCCCATGGTACTCACCAAGCAGACCCCTGAAGAGGCCAAAGTCTGCTCTCCTGAAGTCCAGGGTAGCAAGCTTTCCATACATACAAGCAAGGCCTCAAAAACTACAGCACGCAGTAGAAAGGGAGTAAAAGAGGTCAAAGCTATCCACCGATGTTAAGATTTCTGAAGTAGCAGGGGAGCTGTTAAATGAAAATACTTAGTGATCTTGACAAGCAGACTCAGATACCACTATACAGAGGAAAGAAAGAAAGTTTGGACTGGCAATGAGCTGAGACATTAACAATATTGAATGGGACCAACAATTTTCTGTATGAATTTTTATTATTTCCTCTGAGTCATGAAAAGAATAAATATGAGGTTTCATTTCACTTTAATGATTTTCAGAATGAGGCTCTGAAGGTAAAGTCAGGAAACAAAAAATGTTTAGATACCTCTTTTAGTTTGCTCTGTCATAACTGCCAATAATCACCACTCCTGGTTGAGGAGCTCTGTGAGCTAAGTCATCAGCTTGGAGATGGAAAGGGCCTGCCCCACGTGTAATCTCTTAGGTAGGAAATGGACAGGCAACAAAACACAAGGAAAAAAACTTGTCAGCAACTTTTGGCAGACTGAGCACAATGGGAAATACACTACTTTATTTTAAAGTGCTTAGTTAAGATCCCTGGATAAGTACAGTGGGAAAGGTATTTAAGTACTTCAGAGCAATAGAATTAAGATATAACTAGACCTAGAATTTTCCTTCCACTGCCCGGGCACTGCAAAACTACTAAAATAAGCCTATATCCAGATTGTAACAGAAATATTAATTAAATATATGTGTCAGCACTATTGATGAGGTCTAGACATAGGTCAGAAAATTCTTAGTGACGGGTGAACGCTTATCACACACATGCTTAGACAGCATAAAATCAGGTATGTATTTGATCCCAGTCTTCTCTGTCAAATATATACAAGTGGTGGGTAAAGAATTCACAGCAAAGAACTTAAGTCCTTTAAACCACTGTGAGAAGAACCTCAGCTGCTGGCAGCAAACAGCACCAGTCAATGCCAAGCAGAATCTTTCAAATTTAGGCCAGCTCAAACTCGGGGCCTTTGAAGCTCAACAAGTGGATTCAAAGTCAAGCATTACTTAATTTCACAAAGCATTACTTGGGATATTGTCCCTCTGATGCCACCGAGTCCAAAGGCTGAGTCATTCCTCGGAGCCCAGGAATCCCTGGGACCATTTTTTGGGGCTCTGACAGATCACAGACAGAGCAGGCAGGATATGGCAGAGGAGGGAGAAGGTGAAAATGAGAACATCCCTCTCTTTCCATTTCAGCTCCCTCCCCTCCCCCTCTGATGAGGAGAGGAAGAGAGTGAGTGTGGCACATGTAACACTCAAGGAGAGTTCAGTGCTGTAATGGCTGCCACTTCCACAAGTCAGCCATATAGAATTTAATCTGAAGATGCAATGTATATACAGAAGGTTTATTTTTTTAACTGAGTTGACAGAAACAATGAACAGGTCATGTATTCAGTCTCTCAGACAACATAGGATTGCTTCATTTACTATAAAGGTCAGAAACAGTGACCTGGTTAAGGGCTAAGTGACTTTTTAAATGTGAAGCACTGATGAAAGCAAAACTTCATTTATTTTTAATTAGCTACCAGAATGGTATTTGATTCTTCTCTGAGCACAGCACAAGCACAGTATTCTTCCTGTACCTGCTTAGCTCTAGCAAAAAAAAAATCACTACCTTTGAGTAAAAATCTAGTGATCTGGAAACTGTTCTGCAGGAAGCAGACTGAGCAACTCTGCAGAGCTGCTGCCAATGGATGAGCCCATCATCATCCTCCTGAAGGTCTGAATTCCCTGAAGTGAGCCAGGTACAGAAATTGCAACAAAAGAGATTCCAGTTGCTTAACTGAGCGTTTTCCCAGCTCTGATCCATGGCCATCTCTGTGACAGCTCTGTGTGAGATGAGGCCAAGTGGCTAAGAGACCTCTTCCCATCAGGGGGAGGGGATGCCAGGCTCCCACATCCCATCTGGATGGATGCTCTACCACCAAATACAAAGCCAGGCCCCATAAACCAGTGATTTACAGTTGTCCAGGATGGAACAAGAAACACAAAAAACTCGTATTTAAAATAGCCAGCTGCCCAACGCTTCAGGGACTCACGTAGGATGGGTATATCCCAGACTTAGTCTCTTGTTATGCCTGATTCAGAGTTTGTGTCTCCCTAATCCCAGATCAACCCATCATAGCTTCTGATACTCTGCAGCTCGCTGAAGTTTTACAGCCCTAAATTTCAGAAACCTTTATCCCTCAAAAATGTCACTAAAATAGACAAACTAATGAAACAAAGTATCATTTTGGGTAAATCAGTATTTTCCATTTCACTGAAAACATCCCAGACTGCTCAAGCTGTGAGATTATCTTCATCTGCTGTTTACAACTCCTATAGAAAAAGATCTCTTTTAGTATTTCTCTCATGTGGCACCAGATTGTGACTTGGACCTTGAAACTCTACAGGAGGGCTGCAAAACATGGGTATTTAATCTAGATGCATAGACATAGGCATAGGCACAAAGCTCTGCTTGAAACTCAAACTCAGCCAGGTGATGCTCAAAATTACTTTTTGTAAGTTTATGCATTAGAGACGAGAAGAGGCAATTCACTGCATTATACTAAATTTTAGCCACAATGCTGATAAAAATCAGAATGCATTTTAAAAAGGGGCCATTTTCCCTTTGTTCTTAGCATTCTCACAAAGAAAATCTGATCCACATCCCAGATTCTGGGATCTGCATCCCATCTAAAACTAGCTGTAGCTTGCTATTACTTTTTATTAAGAAAATATTTTGCTTAAGCCTGGCATTCTTAAGACAGACTAGAATTTTTTGAGAAGCACAACGTCTTGAGATCTCACAGAACCTTCCATCCATAAGCGTGAAGCAGGGGACATTTCATGTCCCACGATGCATGAGGGAACAGTCTTATCTGGATAGCTACTACCTCTGTGACAATTGGCTTGCATTCAGACAAGATTACTTCCCTGATCTTGTCAGACCACACAAATACATGAAAAAAGCTGAGACAACATCTCACATAAAAATTGCAGTCACAAACCTGTGATTAAAGTTGTCCTCGACATATCTTTGTCACTTTCTGCATTCAATTTTACATTTTTCCCCTAAAAGAACCTTGTTTCCTCTTCTCTCTCCCCTCTTTTAATTAAAGCTTCTCTGTAAGATCATCTTCAGATGATCTGAAGAGTATTCCTCTGACATTTTACTGTCGAGCAATGTTCTACTCTTGGTGGTTTCCCAGATCTCTTGCCAATGTAACCATGGAGACCTTGCCAGCTTCTACATCATCTTGAGGAATTTTGTCTCTCTCTCACTAGCTTCCCCAATGACAAAATCATTATCCAAAAATGAAGTCACAATGGCCGCAGGATTTTCTTCATTTTTGCAACACTCACTAGCTTACATGCTTATTATGCCAACTGTTGAATTTATTGCTCATTACTAAATAACAGTGTCTGCTGTTTACATAAGAATAGCATGCAAGGGAAATGTACAGAGGGTAAATGCCTATATTTTAAACTGTCCAAGGGATAAGACTCCAACGCAACCCATGACGTAAAACAAAAGTGTTCAATTAGCTGAAACAAAAAGCTGTAGGCATCTATCTTCAGATGGTGTTAGAGCACAGCCACTGAATGAGAACAGCATGGACTCTCAAGTCAAAGATCTAGAAGCATATGCCAAACCTACACGTAACTGGTGAACCTACAACTGTAGAAATAGGTTCTGTTTACCATCACCTCTTTCCAGCATCCTTCATGTGGAACAGGTCAGAAAGAAAATTCATACAGGGTCGCAAGATAAAATAAAGGGGAGGAAGGGACAAAGAGCATAATTTCCATCATTTTCTTAGGCCTTAACTTTAACGCTTTTCTACTCCTTCTGTTATGGATGCCTCACCAAGGTTCTGATGACATAATAAGGCAGAGAAAGAAATTATTCTCTTCTTGGTTTTCATTTCCTCTTCAGTTTTTCTCCTTCTTATCACTCTCCTCTTTCCTTTGCACATTAAAGGCATGGTCTGTCCAAACAAGGTGAAATCTTTTGCAGCATTTCTAGAAGCCAATAGCTAAAAGCACAGTGAAAATAAAAGCTTTAAACATCCCAGAACAAGCTAGTACAAACTAGTCAAATCTTTGTTTGGATGATGGACAACTAGCTCTGCCCTTTTCTACAGTACCAAATTTACTGGTTACAGCCAACACCAGATGCAGAAACTCAGTTTGTTTATTTTGCTGTTGTATCTTAGCCCTTTAAGAGGCATTTATTTCTAATACCTTTCAAGGAAACATGATCACATTTCAAGAACAAGAACTCCAGAAGTTTTATCCCACCTCGCCTATTTTGTGCTCTTTTTCAATCTTTAAGCCTTTGTTTGAGGCTTCAAAAGCATTCTTCCCCTCAATCAAGAAAAAACCTTTAAAAAAAAACATGAAAAAAATAGAGCAAACAAGCAATATTGTCTGAGTATGCTTTATTTAACCCTTTAAATTTCAAACACAGCAATCATGTTTTGGCTTTTCCTATTGCATTCATAAGTGAAAGGTAGCAACCATTTCTAACAGGTATTGCTGCCCATGCACTAAGCAAGTTCAGATATCTGTACAGCACCCGTATCTCTGACCCATTTCTTCTATTGAAATTAATTCACTGGTGCTATGTTCACAACCAGCAATAGACAGTCTCCATCACAAACAGCTTACACAGGCTAGAGGCTCATGGAGAAAAAGTATCTGCCCCCAGAACTCACTACAAAACCGTCTCACCTACATCTCACAGCATTACTCCATGGCTTGGCAAGTTTGCAGACATGGTCAGGGTGACTAATCCCACTGGCCTGTGGTGTGAGATCCAAGAGGATACTGAAATCTTCAGACCAGTTTAAACCATGTCAGAGAGACAGTGTCAGGAAAGGGATGGGGCGCTACAAACAGTATGAACCTGTCTGTGGTCCATGGCAAACCTGCCTGGCATTGCTGTGCCCATGGATGTTGATGGAAAGCAAGGGAAGAGAAGGATTGCATGGACTGTAAGGAAGAGACCTATCATGAGGTGCTGAGAGCCTGAAAAGCCTGTCAGGATATTTTCCTGTTTGGAGAAGCAGGAGACAGGTCTGCCCAAGTGAGACTGACAGCAACCAGTTTTCCACCAGCAGCTCCAGTGGGCTATGTCACAGAATCTACTGGAACTGCAAAACACAATTGCTAGTTTGAGATATTCCAGCTTTTATATATTGTTTCTTGCTAGACTTTCCCCCATTCCCATCTGGTTTGAGACAGAGCAGGAGGCGCACAGCTCCTGAGGCCTTTACAGCAAAGATGACTTTTTCCTATACTATGCTGCCAAGTGAATAACACTGCCACTTCGCAGCCCCAAAAGATAGGGCTTGGTATCTTTTACAGGTAGCAGAGCATTTGCTGGAGCCCTAGCTTTATTTTCAAAGTATGTGAAGATACCCAGTTACTGCTAGTTTTATGCAATAAGATTAGAATCTATTCTAATATAAGATATATAGTGTTCATGCTGTACTAACATGCTGCAGTGATGTAGAGCTGTCCAACTTAAAGCAACTCTTGTTCTACTTCAAAGCTCTCAAAGGAAGCTGAAGTATACCTTATAAGTGCACAGCAGCTTATTAAGCATGGGTGATCTTTGCTGAAGTAGCTCTCTACCTACATTTTATTAAGATATACGTGTCAGTCAAGAAGGAAGAAGGGGGAAGCTAGGCCTTTTTTTAAGCTCGTAATGAGAAGGTGCTAAATAACAGCTCAGAAAATTTCATATCTCTACTAGCCAAGCATATGATCAATTTATTAACGAAAAGTTTTGACCATGGTGGTGTGAGCAGGCCCCTTGTGTGAATTGGTCAATGGACACTATAGCAGTAGCCCTCAAATTTTGAGTTAGTTCATCCTTTCCTCAAATCGTCCACATTCTGGCTTAAGAGCTATCATAGACTGGTCACATTCAGAAGCCATGAGTGAGCCTCACATACCATAACCATTATATAAAATGAAGCTGTTTGTTTACTTTTATGAGAATCACAACATTTAGGGTAGTGAAAGACTTCATACACGTGGGTTTACAAGTAGAAGACAGCAGGCAAACACATTCCTAATAGTTCAGTCATGTCTAGGAGATTAGCAAATGTGATGCCCATCTGCAAGAAGAGATGGAAGAAGGATCCGGGGAACTACAGGCCTGTCAGTCTGACCTCAGTGCCAGGGAAGGTTATGGAGAAGATCATCCTCAGTGCCATTACATGGCACATACAAGACAACCAGGTGATCGGGACCAGTCAGCATGCGTTCATGAAAGGCAGGTCCTGCTTGACAAACCTGGTCTCCTTCTATGACAAGGTGACCCGCTTAGTGGTTGAAGGAAAAGCTGCAGATGTTGTTTACCTGGAATCCAGTAAAGCCTTCGACACTGTTTCCCACAGCATTCTCCTGGAGAAACTGGCTGCTCATGGCTTGGATGGGTATAATCTTCGCTGTCTAAAATACTGGCTGGATGGCTGTGCCCAGAGAGTGGTGGTGAATAGAGTGAAATCCAGTTGGCTGCTGGTCGCAAGTGGTGTTCCCCAGGGCTCGGTACTGGGGCCGATTCTGTTTAATAACTTTATCAACAACCTGGATGAGGGGATCGAGTGCACCCTCAGTAAGTTTGCAGATGACACTAAGTTAGGAAAGAGTGTCAACCTGCTTGAGGGTAGGATGGCTCTACAGAGAGATCTGGACAGGCTGGATTAATGGGCCGAAGACAATGGTATGAGGTTCAACATGGCCAAGTGCCAGGTTCTGCACTTAGGTCACAACAGCCCCATGCAGTGCTACAGGCTTGGGGAAGAGTGGCTGGAAAGCTGCCCAGCAAAGAAGGAGCTGGGGGTGTTGGTCAACAGCCGGCTGAATATGAGCCAGCAGTGTGTCCCGGTGGACAAGGCAGCCAATAGCATCCTGGCTTGTACCAGGCGTAGTGTGGCCAGCAGGACTAGGGAAGTGATTGTCCCCCTGTACTCAGCACTGGTGAGGTGCCACCTCAAATACTGTGTTCAGTTTTGGGCCCCTCACTACAAGAAAGACATTGAGGTGCTGGAGTGAGTCCAGAGAAGGGCAACAGAGCTGGTGAGGGGTCTAAAGAACAAGTCTTACGAGGACTGGCTGAGGGAACTGGAGGAAAGGCGGCTCAGAGGAGACCTTATTGCTCTCTACAACTACCTGAAAGGAGGTGGTAGAGAGGTGGGGGTCGGTCTCCCAAGTAACAAGTGACAGGGCAAGAGGAAAAGGCCTCAAATTACACCATAGTAGGTTTAGTCTGGATATTAGGAAAAAGTTATTCACAGAAAGGCTTGACAAGCATTGGAACAGGCTGCCCAGGCAAGTGGCAGAGTCACCATCCCTGGAGGTATTTAAAACACAGGTAGTCATGGTGCTTATGGACACGGTTTTGTGGTGGTTTTGGCAGTGTTAGCTTGATGGTTGGACTTGATGATCTTAAAGGTCCCTTCCAACCTTAACAATTCTATGATTCTAGGATGTGTGTATATCAGTGCAACCAGGGCAGTAGGTCACCCTTCCAGGGAAAAGGAAATGTAGTAATGGAGAAGGGAGGGAGAAGTCAAAAGTGTGTGCTGACAAAGGATCAACACAATCTGCAGCAGAAGACAAAAAAATTGAACAAACCCCTACTTGAGCCCCTCAAGAATATTCTCCTGCTCTAGTAAAGCATCTTTGTGAAGACAGAAGACAGAGCATGCAGTAGGAGCAAGCTTCCTGCCCTTGGTAGTCTGGTATTAGCTCCAGTTTGCAAAGCAGATACAGGGAGAGCCAGAGATTTACCACAAGCACCTTTCAAAGGTAAGTAAATGAAGAAAGAATATTCTTTCTTTTCCTTTTCTCAACTTCTGTAACTATCAACATCATTTGCAGCAACTTTGTATATTTTGCATTTCATTAATACACTCACATTTCCTTTAGGCTTTAATTTGACCCGAGCTAAAAGGGCTATGAAAGTAATCATCTTCTATGCATAGTGACTCTTCAGAGCAGATATTCTAAGAAGAAAAGTCTTCTGGTGAGACGTACTAGCCAGCAATGCTCTCTGACAGGAGTGGGGTATCAGGTAGAAAACCTGAAAGCCGAGAGTCCTGGGGAGCACATAACACCTTAAAATTCTGAATTCGTTTTTAGCCTGAAGCGCAAAAGCCATACTTTGACTATAAAAGCAAACAAACAAAACAAAACCAAAAGACAAAAAGAAACAAACAAAAAAAACCGCACTAAAACTCGAACTCGGATCCTCTAAACTCCAGACAGATAGGTTATATTTAAAAAGAAGGCAAAGCAATCCCCAATTTTCACAAGTGTTAGCTGTGAAGCTTAAGTCTTCATTTTTAATTCACCCTGCTAATCCACAAGAAGATTAAAAACTGCTCTGGCATGACTAAGATTTTAATTGAAGTTCATTAGCTTGAATTAAGAACATCCTTTCTTCTCCACAGCACCACCGGCCTTCCCCCCACAGGGTAGTAGCAATGGAAAGAAGCCATTCTACTTTGAGAGTAGGTGTAAATGGGCTTCTCAAAGTGCTCATCAGCAGCCTGCCAGGGCTCCTAATCCCAACAACTTCAGTGACAGGAAAGCAAGCCCAAGGCCAGCTACTTCTGAAAATCTTGCCTGGTCCAAGTACATACAAAATTGTTCATTGTGATTAAGATAAAGCAGCACCTTTCATATTGCCCTCACCTCTTATGAGTGTCCCCTACCACTCAGAATTTTATTACAACCTGGGAACTTTTTCTCCTCAGTTCACATACCTCACAGAGTACAGCTTGAGCTAGAATAATTAAACTAGAATTAGTCTAACATGTTAAAACTTTCTTTTTTTTTTTATTGTGAAATTGTCAATTGGGTGATGTCAAAAAGTTTAGAAGTGTGTTTGAGCAAAAGACGAACAGAAAAGAATTTGGAGGAATTTGGAAGAAATAAATAACTTTTTCAACAGCTCTTCATTTCAAACATGCTTTAATTTTATTTTTAATAGCTTTAAAAATATAAATAAATATTTTAATTTTAGGTTATCCCAAGACAGAATGTAATTTGTCCTGAAAACAATCTCTCCCCTTCCATTCAATTCAAAACTTCTTTTGTGACAGCTACAAATATGACAGTGAAAGAAATGTCTGGGTTTCCCCAGCATCAGAAGGAAGAGAATGTGTCAGTATGCCAAGGACATCGGAGCTTTCTTTAGTTACAGCAGCTATATAAAATATATTCACAACATATAAGTTTTTTATTTGCAACAGATGATGAAGTATTAATCATACTTCAAGGGGAAAATGCAGAACTCGGCCCCAGACCAAAAATGTAGATACCACTAGAAAATATATCCTGAAAGAATTAGCACACTCTCCTTCAACGAGCTACTGATTTTAGAACACCTTGGACCACATAGCCTCCAGATGATTATCGCTGGATTCACAGCAAATGAACCCCTCATACGTTCTGTTCAATTTCCAATCCTATTTTCTACCTGCAGGATTTCCCCCAGTGATTGCTGGCTCTAAACACTGCAGCGCTGGAGTTTAATGGCATTCTAGCTTAACAAAACTCTTCATGGTCATTAAGAGAAAATGACAGAATTAATTCAGGAACTCAAAAGCATTCAGTTGAACTGATATTAAACCTCAAAAATACATGAGCCAAAGTCCATTTAGGAAAAAGGAAGGTAAAAATGGATAATAAGAAATAGGCACAATTCAGTTTTAATCAAACTAAAGCATCTTAAGAGGAAAACACTCTAATGAAGCACTTAATGACTACTTAAAATTATTTTAACAACTGATGACTTCAGAGAGAATTTAAAAGATAATTTCCCATCAAAAAGCCTTATGCAAACTCACACCACTACCCATTAAGTCTAAGAGCTTGGGTTGAGTAACTCTGCATAGCCACGTCATAGAGAAAGGACATGAATGTTCTCTAGGTAGAGATGGTATTCTGCATTTCATATGTTTATGCACACATGTTATGGTTTGAGAAACCCATAACAATTTATTGTCGTTTAGACAATTCTATCACCTGATGACCCCTCCCCACCTGGGAAGAGGAATTGGGAAAAACCAAGGAAACGCAGGAGTTGAGATATAAACAGATTTAATAGAATGAGATTACATAATTAACATTAATAGCACTAAAGAACCAATATTGATCCCCAGTACCAATACAGAATATGCAAAGATTACACTCAGCCAATTCGATCAGTTGGAAGCTGTGCGCTCCCAGCAGTGGACACTAAATGTCTGACACTGCGAGCACTATGGCTTTGGGAGGAAGGGAAGGCCTCAGGGGTCTAGCACCGGGGCAAAAAGTTCTCAGGATAGCAGCTATCCAGGGAGAGAGACAACTTCACAACAAACTTTCTAATTTAAATTGAATGTGGTGTTCATGGTATAAAATAATCCTGTTGGCCAGTTTGGGTGAAGTGCTCAGGTCTCACTCCTTCTCATCCCTGCACCAGGCAAGCTCAAAAACACTGAGACCTTGAAACCCACACACCATAGCTGGCTGCAAAGTAATTTTTTTCAGAAATTCAGACACTAGCATCTTCTAAAAGTGCAGTGTTCCCAAGCATTAGAAGACAAATTAGTCCTGTGTTGCTCAAACCAGGACAACACACAACACACAAACTGGATTAGTTTCACAGGAGCGTAAAATCATCAGACCTAAGACATCAAGCCCCATTCTTCACAAGCATCTACGTAATGCTTACCCAGTTGAAAAGGGCCCACAATAGAAACTAGTCCAGAGTCCCCCTCCTTCCAATCCAAATCTTGCAAGCCAGAAAGTCTCTCTCAACATAATATATAAAAATTTTAAGTCCTTCAGTATGAAATGCACCAAAACCTCAAAAAGTAGAACGTGGTATAGAATGAAGAAGGATCAGGAATCCCTAAAATTCTTATAATACCACAGCCTTTGCAAGGTGAAAATACTAAAGTAATGCTAGAAATTAACTGGGCTTCACATTACTGAAAAATCACGGAACCAACTTAAATTTCAGCTTGTAACACCCTGGGTCTTTCTGAGCACACATAAGAGGACTAGGGTATCCACCCCCCGCCTCTGTTTTCCAGGGGATGTCAACATGCAATTCTTCCCAGAAAGGTGGGGGAGGGAAGGAAATCCCTACAGAGCTTTAATGATACTTCATATAGGAGTCTGCAGCATGCTTAAAATAATCAGTCCATTTGCACAAATAAACTCTTTCACCCTTTCATTCTGGTCTGAGCCCTGGGTAGCAATACTGTATTTACTACCTTCTCTTCCTATACATGTTTTGTTCTCTCGCATTCCTCCAGTAGCTTAAAAAGGTAAAATGAAGAGAGGTCAAAGGTCTACCCACACCTACTTGGTCCACCAGATTAGCAAACATATCTGTTTCCATAGCAATGGCACAAACAGCAGAAATCTGACCAACATTACAGCTCATCTTCAATCCCCTACCACAAATACCTTGCTACTCATTTACAGCTAGATCAGCTGCAGGTGGTTTTCAGCAGGAGCAAAGGTCAAAGTAATCTGAGGTCCTCAGCAGGGGGCAGTGCCCCACCAAAACCAATGATATTGCAAGTCCCACATAACTGCTCCAAATTTCTCCCTGCCTGCCTTTTTTTTTTTTTTTTTT
>VZSZ01008268.1:7408-40395 GCA_013398815.1 Ibidorhyncha struthersii
TGGTCTCTGCCCAGTGGAGAAACTGCAGCCCGGTCCCACGCAGAGCAGAAGAGCGAGCGCACCCGCCTCTTCAGCAGCCCCCGGGTAAAGCCACAAGCCCAGGGCACAGGGCGGCCCGGACCAGAACTTGCCCGCTCCCCGGCAGACCTACGGGAACCCTTTTAATTTAGAAAGCAACGTGGTGCCTGCGCGCAGCCCACCGCACCGCGGGGGCCCGAGGAACGCCAGGAGCGGGTTTGCCTTTCCAGGAACCAGAAGACAATTTACAATTAACGTGCTGAAGGTGTAGGGGTCTTCTTGGGATTTCTTCTTTCTTTGGGGGTGTTTCGGTTTGTTTTGTGTTGTTTTTGTTTTTTTTTTTTTTTTTCTCCTAGGTGCCTTACTCTAACACTTTCTGCAAAATTAGTTTGGTTATCACAGGAACCCAGCTGCAGAACCAGATGTTGCCAGAGGCAGAGTGTCAAAGGAGCGGTGCTCGCTCTCCTGATGTAAGGACCAGCTTGTCCTTTTTACTGCTGTAACCAAGTTATGAGACCCAAATACTGCACAGTTGAAGTACAACCTCCCACTTTGAAATTCATCCCGGTGCGATCCAAGAATGGATTTGAAAGCACTTTGAAAGCACTAAATACTAAGCAGGTAGTTCTGTGCTTGACCTCATTCCCCAGAGCAGAGTGCCCACCATCACAGAGCCACCCTACCCTCAGCCAGTGCTGGGAGGACAAAACAACCGCATTTGCAACACAGGACATTTCAGAGCTAAAAGAGCTGGTGAATTCCACAAAGAAGGATATAGGGAAATAAGTTAAATGGACTTAAACGAAATCATTAATTTACATTCATGAGAACAGGCCTAGGGAAGAAAACATTTTCCAAATGAGAACAATCAAGGTTTACTGTTGAATGAATAACCAGAGAAAGACAGTGCATTGGTTCTCTACTTCAGCGTTTAGCATCCGTTAGAAAAAGCAGATATGATGCAGAGTTTATAAAAGATGCGTGCAATACAAAGTGCGAACACAGGTTTGGGCATTTAGAATGCCAAAGGGTCAGCACCCACAGCAGAGTTGCCACAAGTTACAAGAATGACGTGGAAGTACAGGGAAGAAAAATGCGGCAGAGACAACACAGGGTAACAGGTCTCCATGTGAATGCAAGTTAAATTTGTAACAGTTACATAAATTTAAAAAGCAAACTCCCTGGAAAATGCTACCTCTAAAGTTGTGACGAGTATTTTCCTCTGGCTTTTCAAAGTACAAACATTAAACAATTACTGACAGAAAAACAGATGTGCCACATCTTACCTTCCTGAAAAAAAAAACCTGTCCTTCACAGATGGCTCTAGTATAGGGACAAAGATGGTAAATCACACAGGAAAAAACAGACAAGGCATCCACATCAAGGAAAAAAAAATAACGTTAGTGATCATTTACACCCTTGGAAGACCCGTTGCATAACTTATCCAGGCACAGCCAGCCATTTTTACAGTGACACCTTGGTAGCTCTAATATATGCACCGCAAGTTCTCGCAAAGGCCCACATTATACATTTAAATGAGAGAATGGTAGCAGTTTGCCAGAACAGACTATTTTTTAGCCCAAAGTTTCTCTCTCATAACCTCACATCATCCCCTTTCCCATCATTTGAAAGTTCTGTTCTAACCTTTTTTCTTTACTCAAACAGGGACCTGGGGTCCGCTGTCTTATTAATTTCATGAGTTGGCCACAGGTTTTTTTTCAACTAATAATTTTATTGTTGACCAGCAATAGTCATTACTACTATTTGGTTTATTTTGTGTAAAGTGTATGTCAGAAAATGATAAAAAAATCAGAATTCATTTAACTGTTGGATGGGAATACGGCTACAAGAAAAATTATTTAAGGGACCAAACATGTAAACAAATTATTGAATGAGGGAAGAAGATCCATATCAGTAGATCACTGATAGGTCATGAACATTTTAATTAACAGCAAAACATTTGTGTTAGTTAAATGTACATGAACTTTGGAAAGCAAAACAGACAACGCAGAAGCCAGAAGAACAGTGACGCACCTCTGAGATCAGTTAGGCAGGAATCTGGACAAATAAAAGCTAGTACAAGTGGAAATCCAGTGGGTTCAGCCATGTGCAGAGACCATGGGACATACATGACAACGCTGAATCCAGATTTGGCTTTGGATTCTCATTAACAGAGGAATACTGACAAAAAGCAAAGCAAATGCAAAGACAAGTCACAAAATGACTGCAGGAGTTAGAAAGCAGTAATTAAAAAAAATATACCAATTTATAGGGAAAAGGTTAAAAGTACCAGTTTGTTGAAGTAAAAGTGTACCTTCAAGGGGTCACGAGGGGAAGGAACGTTGTAGGCTGAAGTTTTCAGAGCAACAAAAAAGTTAATGTGGGTATCAAAAACCATTGCCTAATTAACTAAAAATTTCCGCAGTCACTACACGGACAGCCTCCCACTTTCAAAGGTTATCTTGAACACCTATACCATAGACATCAGCTTTGCGTCCACAGGGCTATAGTCTCAGGAAGAACACGTAGAAAAGGAAGAAAATCCACTACAGATTTACGAAGGTGCAAAATAAAACAAAAAAAGACACATGTATCTGAACATTTATTTAACATACAGGAGGGAAGCGGCAAGCTTGGGGTGATGATTAGGCAAATCCTGCTAATTTTGGCTGGAATAGTCACCAAGAGAACAGCTGGGAGCCCTGTTACTTGGGGCATTTAAAACTCAGGACTGGACAACAGAGATGCACAAATCCAAATTCTAAGGATCCAGCTGACGTGGAGCAGGACGGGTGTCCTCACTTCCCCCCACTGTAAGTGAAAATAGCAGTTTTTCTCCTTTTACAGTAATAGGGCCAAGTCAATAATCAAAGACAATAGACACACTTGCTGTGCTGACAATTAACTACAGGCCTGTTACAAGGACTCGTAACAACTATGTTCAAACATTTCTTCTTGGCAATGAATCACGATTTTTCATTACTTAAAACCAGCTGAACACCATTTAAAAGTAATCTCTTTTACATTTGATTTACATACATTACTTCATGGAAATATGGCTTTGTACTTTAGGAGAGTCTTCCTTGAAAGGAAGGAATTAAGTAATCAAATTCAAGTTACTCTACCAAATGATCTGTACTTTACACTTTCCTTGTGTATGAAAATTATGCGCCAAATAAGATTCAAAAATTCAGCAAGCTCTAATCCATGCATCCTTTATTCCATTACAATCACTGTGTTGCATTCTAGCAACAGGACACAAACTGCAATCAATCCCGATCAATTTATACAACAATCTGAGGCTTACAGTACATTTAAGGCCTTTAAATTTGGAAAAATTAGACCTATGCTAGTAGTGTAACAATTTTTAAGTGTCTTGCATTTCTGATGCATAATCTGTGCGATTCCAGTGTCAAAGAATCAAATTACTTCTAAACTAAAAAGATCAGCTCAATGAAAATTTAGTTACATAAATTCATCAAAACATAAATGTGTAAATTTTTTTTTTTGTCCTGGAAACTTTATAAAACTTTAATAGCAAAATAATATAGGGATAAAAACATATTTTAACAAAATGTATTCAATCATATACAAACCAGAATTTTGCAGTTTATTGTAACTAGACTTAAATTAAAACTACCAATTAAGAATCTATGCACAATGTAAATTCAAATATGTACAGTACTTTTAAAAAGTCTACAGGAATGCTTTACAGAAGGAAATGTCTGTTATGGCTATTATTCAGACCATCTGAATATTAAAATGAGTTTTCTAGTAGTAAATTTACACATTTATTTTTAAACAAAAGCAATTTTGTCCCTAGTTCCTTTAAGAATATTCCAGTTATTTTTATACAGGTAATGGAGAGGTCGTTACAGAGTTTAGCCCCATATAGTAGTTTATTTTCAGGAAAAAGTATATTTAAATAATTTACTCGGGAAGATCAGTAAGTTAACAAAAGAACACTAGGAGGGAGGGGGGGGAACTTCATCACAATAACTTTCCAGTTACAATACCACAGCTAGAAACTTTACAGAGGAAGTACTCCCTTAGATTGAACCCATGACTGATTGTTCAGAACAAGCTGTAGCTCGTAACAGTTGTGTTCTCCACACCGAGAACACTGGGAAAAAAAAGTCTTTGTAGGACAGAATTATAAACGATCTGAAGCGAGACAGAGAAAACTGATCTTCGATTAATACAGCACTAGGTAAAAAGTGTCCCCATAAGCAGCTAGTATTCCCACTTCCTCCAGGGCAACGAAGCTAAAAATTGGTGGAATTACAGTAGTTGACCATATTTGTGTGCATTAGTAGAATAATTTCCAGATATAAAAGACAAATTTCATCAGATGTTTGATTAGAACACCCTGAAGACAGGGTATTTCTTCATAGTATAAAGCTATTACAGCTATCCAGTTAAAGCATGTGCAAAACCAGGTAATTTCTTCCGTTCACAGTAACTGAGGTAAAATCAGGTAGGCTTCTTCAGGAGTTGGGAAGTTCATGAGATATGAACTGTTTTAGTCTCTCTAAGTACTGTGCATAAAGCTCTATGTCATTATGCCCAGCCCCTTCCACCCAGAGGGGCTCTACCGCTCGCGGACACCGCTCGTACATGGCCAGGCCGTGGGAGAAGTCGATCACCTCATCTTCGGTACCGTGGATTACCAACACAGGAGAGGTTACTTTAGATATCTTGTCAATGCTGGGGGATGGAAAAGAAAAAAAAAACCACAGCTCAGTTCGGGGTTTTAAACTTTCATGCCATGAAAGAAAGCAAGCTTAACTACTGACACGTGATCCAGTTACCACTGCATGTTTTTAAATGGCTGCAAAATGTTGGATTTGTGCCCAGGAGACGTGGAACAAGGCTGAGTCCCCAAACGCACGTGTAAACGGGAGACTGCGCTGCCGTCACCATCATCCCACCAGTTCTAATGACAAGAAGCTCAAACACGCAGAACTCCATGTTTGGCACACCCCCACCCCAAAACATCGCATATACTGATCACAACAACCAGTGAGAGGCAAAAAAAGATTCCACAGGACGTGCTGCCAGCGTGGACTCTTCACATTACACATTATCACCTTCCAATTTAACAGATTAGGAACTAACTACATTCCAGTCACAAGACTCATGCAAAGAAAAAAAAGAAAGCCTCAGCTCATGAGGTTTGAACCTGCCTTTAAACCCCCAAATTAAAGCAGATTCCACTAAAGAAAAACAATCTGTTCTTTGTCCTGATTGTTTATGTTCAAATGGCAAGAAAGAAAACTGTGGGAGAACAGCATTACACAAGGATATTCAGCTGCAAACCAAATGAAACACACAGGATTTTATGTCACGCAACCAACTTCTTCTGCAAAGAGGCCTCAAAGTAATTTTTTCCTTTAGTTCCAGCTCCACTTGGCAGAGCAGCAGAGCTAGAGACCACCTCTCACAGGAGAACGGGTGCAGAGGAAAGGAAGAGCGACAAAGGCACCTTCACGCCTGTGAGTTCAGGCCAGAAAACCCCAATTATGAAGCATACGGGTGGCACAGGAACTTCAAAGTGGTAACCATCAGCTTTCTCTGCCTGCCTTCACGCAGGCACCAACTTGTATTTCCAGAGAGCCATTTCACATTGGTAGTTACCAGTAATCCCAAATGAGTATTAGGCACAGAGTGTTAATGAACTCCCAGTTTCCTACCAGCTCCACTTACATCAACAAATGGAGGAATTGGCTCAGGACATTATGCAGAGTATGGGATAAAGTGGGTGGCAAAATTAATATCAGTAATATTTGATTTGACAGAAGGACAAGTCTGTTTCTTTACACTATCTAATAAAAGGTGCTTGGATTTTCCTGCTCCTGAGGAACAAGACAGCATGCAATTTTGGCAAGACTAGAGATTTTTACAAAGTGATCAAGACTGCTTAAAATGATTAAAAAATATGGATGCCAACATATACTGACTTCAAAACAGGTTTAAAGAAGTTTTATGAAAATATAAAGGTAATTAAAAATTAAGATGTAGACTGAAGCACTAAGCCTCACACATATAAATCTCAGCATTTAGTATTCTAGACAACCGCCATTGATATTCCAGTAAACACCTGAGTATAAACACATTTCTGTCTCAATACTTCTCTAAAAACACAGGCTTCGTGTCACTTAAAGAGGAAAAAGGTTGCATTTTAATTTCAAATAACACATTTCACTTTTCCTGTCTGGAACTGAGTTGCATGCAACTACGCTGAATACAGAAAGACATCCCAAGAACATAAAAGAGACATCAGAATAATGCAGATTCCCTGCCCGCCTGCCCCCCCCTCCCCCCCAGTTTTCATCCCCAAATTAATATCATAGCCAAATGTAAATACTTTATAATCAACACGCTATATAAACTGAAGACTTAAGCCCGTGACCGGTCTGTCCCCAAGTTCCATGATGTGACAGACATGTCAGCTACATACAGCTACAGAGATGTTTATATGTAATTTAAGTGGCTAGATACTAAGTTCTCATTTATTGTAGGAAGCGAGGAAAGCCCTTTCACTTCAGTATCCAGATAATGAAACTATTTTTTCACATACATTCACAGACCGTTAAGCTAGATAATATTTGTATTTTGCAGAAAATTGGAAAGCGTCCCATTGCCAACTCAGCGACTCATAAGGCGGTATTTAAACTGCACATTAGATTTACTTAGTATTCTCAGCCATACCGCTCTGCAGCTAGCAAAATCTACAGAGACCGAATTCTCATGGAGTCCCAACATAAAATGCACATAATAGCAATTCACTGTAGGTGCACACAGAACTATTTGTTTCCCGCTGTGAAGACAGACAGTTGAGCTGCACACATTCAGAAAAGTACACTGCTGTTTATTTTCACTGCTTACAGTGTAAGCGAAGTCAGACTGACAGCAGTGAACAGCTCAGCAGGGTAACAACAAAATACTCAAGTGCTACAGTACATCTGTTGTCACTGTTTCCCCCCTCCCATTTTTTCTTTTTTAAACTCTTATTTGATTTGGCTGATATCAGCTAATCACTGTTACTTTTGTAATCAAAGCTATTTTTAAGGCTTTGGTTTTTTCCCTTCTAGCAGAAGCATTTGTAAATATTGGATTTCAGGTTTAAGGATGATATATGTTTCAAATTCTGACTGCACCTTCAATAATTTAATTATTTAATTAATAACTTATTCGGAAGAATTCTAAACACAGGGACTAGACATAGGTACCCCGACAGCTGCTATTACTCGGTCTCTTGGCCACTACTATTCCAGCTGTTTTGGCATACAGATTTATATCTACGGCCTCCCCCACCTTCTAATTTTAATCTGTTGTAGCTAAAATAAAACAAACAACAAATGCTATGAATATCCCCCACTACATTTATTGCAAACATGACCTTCTGAAGCAAAACCAAGCTTTGCACAAGACTTCAGAGAGTCTCTGCTTTGTCTCCTCCCTTCCACGGACCACTTAGCTTTTTATCTGTGCCTCCCCTCATCCCCCCCAATCTATATACACTGCTGTAGGGATACTGGCTTCCCCTCTCACATTCTCCCATAATTCAAACTGGGTCAAATGAGAAGTTTTAGAAGATCCCTAGAACATCTGCTGTTCCCAGAACATCTGCTATTTCCAAATATTTCGATACTCTAATTTAGGTCTGTTGCAATTGCTTTTCAAATGAAACTCTAGGCTCTAAAGGCAACTGTTTTACCTTGAAACCAGTTGTATATAGATTTCTGTATGTATTTCTGTATTCTAGAGCTTCTTAAAACAAGCTCAAAGTCTTCCAGAAGAGGGACCACAACTTACTTTATTTTGGTCACAGACCTTAGGATCTTACATGATGTTCATCGGGGGGAACAAATACAAGTCTCTGTATCTTTTAGTGATTTTATATAGAAAGCATACCAAAGATGCAGAAGTGGTTTTAATTACAAGGACCAAAGGCAAAGAAACACTAAAAGCGTTCCCTCGAGATTATACATGAAATGCAGAACCAAGGTGAAAAGTGAATGACACCAGTCTAACACTTTAGCCTCTGACCCTCTCTTGTTTCCTCCCTTTAAAAGGAACAATTATTTATGCCTTTTTCTCTGCTGATCTGGCCAAACTATAGCAACATTTTAACAAGCAGCTTGAAAAGAGCACATCCATTCCATGATATCATATTACCTTCTAAATCAAAGCTGACTGAGACATTAAAGAGTGTACAATTACTAATTTGTTAGTCATTAGCCTGAAGGACTTAGTGTATTATCAGTTGTTAAGCTACAACTCTGAACTTGACAGCATAACGATTCTGATATTAACAACCCATAACACAAAAAACTCAGGAGAAAAAATAGCTATAAACACTAAGACTTTATTTGTTCGTTGAGCTGACTTTCATGTCAGTTTGAGAGTGGCATCAGCCTATTTCTTACACAGTGAATCTCTGCTTGGATTTAGAAGGTATGCATACCTGCAGTTTAAAATGCAGGTGAAAATTCAATAAAGTTCCCTGGAAAGTTACACAACTCATCTCTTTTAAACACCTCAAGAGCATGTTGAGCATAGAACAACCCTCTTTGCAGCATTTATACATACCTTGGAAAAGCATCGAAGCAATAGGTTTTCCTAGTGTCAGGAAAAGCTACCCGTAATCCAGACATCAAGGGAGAATGAAGGATTACTGCTGCACACTCGTACCGAGATGCCAGGTCTACTGTAGGGACAGTACCAATACTCTGACCATACAGAATAATGTTCTCAGGACTAACACCATACCTGTAGAGAAAAGAAACATCCCTTTAAGAAAAACCCCAAACCAACACATTTTACATCACAAAAGCAAAAAAAAAAAACCAAAAAAAAAAAAAAAAACAAAACAAAAGGGGTGGGGGGATAAAAACCAAAGCATCCCTCCTACCCATTGTAGCTCCTTAAAATCTACTCCCAGGAAACATGAATTTACAAGTCTAAACTTTAGAATAGTCCCGTAAAGTAAATAATCAAACTATTACGCAGGCTGAAGAGAGCTATACTCAAAGAAGGAATGTCAGTTTCTTCGTTGATCTTCACCATCTTCACGAACACCTCTTATCTTTCATGCCACAGCACAACAAATTATAAATGCGACTCCCCCCCTATCCAGAGTCACTCTCAGGAATTTCAATTAGATATTCCAGAGGCTAACAGCCTTTCCACCATTAAACAAGACAGTTACTTGTCTGCCCACCTTTCTTTCCCCATGGCTGGAACAAAGAGACCAAACTGCCTTGTTAGTGTAGCTAAAAACACCAAAGAGGATAAAAATCTGAGAGGATAGTTCTATTCATTTTTTCAATTCCCGATCAATGTAAATTATTCCTAATTTTTCTTTTCCCCTTTAAAATATGTCAAGCTTATTTTGTAACTATAAAGACACATCACTCCATAACATTCAGGGTTCACAGGGAGTCCTCGATGGCTCCCCAATATTCCCATCCAGTCTATAAAACTGTCCTAGTTTGTGTGCTGTTTCATAGCTGCAAAAAAGTTGAGGATGATACTAATTCAGTTTTTACTTAAAGTATGCAAAATATTACAGGATTTGGAAGGGGCGCAGGATGAGGTGACAGTGGTTAGGCAGAAGTGAAGAGTACAATACTATTTGGTCACCACAACTTGCTAGGAAAGCTCCAAATCAAAGCTGTTCCTCAGTTAATTATAAGATATTTACCCAGAAAATTTCTATGTATCACTCCACTTCCCATTGCAAACTGTATAAAGAATATCAAGCACAGAAGAGAACACATTCCTAGTAGAAAGTAATTTGTGCAGAACGTCTTTTTGCCAGTCTACATCGTCTACAGTCCTGCTGTGACTGCTATGACAATGAAAATCAAAACCTACAGTTTAGGCCATGCCTAGTGTGCACCTGCAAGGTTTCAACTTCCTTGCCAAGCTGACAGTGAGGTGTACGGCAGATGTGGATAGTACTTGACTTTCCAGCAGCTAAATGACTGGGTATGGGCAAAAGAGAGAAAATTACAATGGACGAACAATCAATTAATAATTAAAATTACAATAGAAGAATAATTCAGTACTAATCATCCAACTACAGGCTGTCAAGATTGCCTGGTTTTACGATGAAGTAGAACTAGAGACCGGATTGTAGCCTCTGTGAAACTGGAATCTTCTTAATATTTCTATACTGCTGAGCATAAGGGTGCTTTTGGCATCTACTGTAATATGAATAAGCAACTGTATAAAAATATCTCCCTTGGGGAAAATTTTATCCTCTTGGTAACCAAGCAGCAGCTCACGTTGGTGGTCTACCACCACAGCCATGGCCTGATGTTTTAAAAGAGATGTTGTGAAGCTCTTTTAGGAGAATTTTTTATCCCTTACTGTTAGAAATAGTCCAGCACACAGTGTAGCCTAGTTAATTTTGGTATGCATGTTAACAGGATCTCAGAGCAAAGCCTTGTCCTCATGGACTTCATTCCAGCTGTTGGGTGGGAAGGGCTGGAGGCATGTACCTTTGAAGGCAGCGCATGCATCCAAACTGCTGATCTACCAGCTGTTGTATTAAGACAGGCAGAAATGCATCAACATCGGGGAATACAAGAAAATAGGACTGGAACAAGATCCGCTACATGGCACTTAAGTAGGGATGGAATGATATTAATGCTGGTAGGTTTTGAATGCCATCCCGAACTCCAGTATCATGATAAATGTGAAGTCCCCTTTCTAAAAGGTTTATGATCTAAACAGAATACGGAAACAGATGTCTTAATCGGAATCAGAGGACAACGGGACACAACAGGGTAGCAAGAGAATTCCTTCAACACATACAATTGCCTTAGTATGGCAATTTTCTTCAACATTTATCTGCTTTGCATTCACACCTTTTGATGTTAACGTGTTTCTGAAAACAGCTCATATTGTAAGTGGAGCACCTTACTGCTGTGGCAATAGATACTCTAGAAAAAAAAATAATCTCAATTTCATAGTATGCCAATTAAAGTCAGATACAGTCTATAGCATCATTAAAACAACCAACAGAGCTCTCTGAAGTAGCCTTTCATCACCAAATAAATGCTACATCTATCAGTATCTAACTCCACAGAAATGCGACGTGAAAATTTGGGGGGGGGGGACACGACGACCTTAAAAAAGTATTAGGACACTGAATTAGCGCACTTGCAGCCTGCCATTAGGTCAAATGTCTCTTCTTCTTTGTGCTCCTACTGACAGACAACTAAAAGAATCTCTTGGACCCTTTTAGTTAGGGGAAGCCCAACTTTCTAAGACAGAAGAGTTACTGTAACAGATTTATCTTTTTAAGCCCTTTACCGCTAGGCCATCAATTCGAAGGTGAGACATCAAGCTTACTGCGAACACCAGCAGAAACAGCTACACGTAAGATTTATTTATTGCGAGGCCAAAGGACACACGACAACTCATAGGCAAGGGCCATGAATAATTGACACGCGCGAGGTTCTTGGCGCTGAAGGCCAGGGCTTGGCTCCGTGATGCTCCCTCCACGTCTTCACCAGCGCTGCCCAGCTGGTGACTCAGCAGGTACCGCTCCACCGAGGTACAGAACCACCTGGGGATTTTATCTTTAAAACACAGTATCCTTTAAGCAAAGGCTGGGCCCCTTCCCCGCTCTCTGCAAACTCCCTGTGGTATTAGTCTTGTGCAACAGGGAACCGTGACAGAGAAAGCGAAACAGGAGAGAGGAGGAGCAGACATGGGTAAGGCAGCTGCAGTGAAAGGGAAACTACATGACACAGAAAGAAGGAAAGAATGTGACAGAAAAAGCCAAGAGACATTCTGAGAAAAGAGGAATCCTGTTACAATCTACTCTCCTATTAAGGAAGAAAGTCCTTTCACCAGCTAAACAGCAGCTCCTAAAAATATCTTCCTTGAGACACACAAGCTGTGGTCTCTGTGGAAACAGAGGTCCATGCGACGGCACAGGAGACCCAGGTTGAATTTAGGGGTACAGTCCTGCACCGCCCAAGGGGAGCCCACCAGGGAGTTCAGAGCAAGCGGGGCAACACGGCCATGCGGGAGCCAGCCTTCCGCAAAAGCAAAGTCGGAAGCAATTCAAATAGTTACCGTAAAACACCGATTTGACAAGGGAGGGGAAAAAAAAACCCACCAAACAAAAAAAGGCAGACATGCTTGCTCCCCCAAGGGAAGCCCGTTACCGAGGAGTGCAAAGCCACTGCTGTTCACAGCCGTGGCAGCATTTCCACTCCCCCTACCCACAAACACCAGGTGGCAAAATTCTCCAGCCCAGTCTACGCTCAATAACCCATGAGCAGATTATCTGGATTACAGATTACATTTCTCATGAGTGCAGAAAAGGCCCCAGCTATCTCCACGAGCAGTACAGCCGTCTGCACCTACAACCCTCCGATTCGGGCCAGGCCTACCTAAGGCATCGGTTAACGGTAACACAGCAATTTATTTTTTCCCTTCTGTTACTGCCTCAATTTATACAAGTCGGGTTTACCGGCAAAATTCTGGTCTCTTCATGCTAGCATGAGCTACGCGCGCAGGAGTTGGCTCTTAGGAATCCACGTCCCAGACTTTTCTGCTTGCTCCTGCATGGAGTAAGAAGAGACCTCAGTCACACCAACAGGTCGGTGGGACGGAGGAGAGTGGGAATATCGCTGACAGGCAGTGCAGTGAGGGAGGGTGGGACGCAGTCAGTTCCAGTTCAGGCTGCCGAGCTGTGTAGCTGTGGCTTGAGCCGTGTCCCTCACCAGTTTCCTCATATAACACAGATGACTGCATCAATTGCCTTTGTAAAGTACTTAAAGCTTTCTGGCTGGCAGCACGGTGTACAAGCTCTATATTAACATAAAACATCTTTAATTATGAGCATAAGATACTGATTTCTCCCCCGCCTCTCCCCGGGCTTCAGCTTTGAGCGATACAGATGGAAAGTTTGCCATTGCTGTTTTTGCTGTCTCCTCACTCAGTGGGAAGCGCGAGCGGAGTGCCGCGGCAGCGATTACAGACGTGGCACACAGCTGAAGCCCTGCAACGCTCACCACCAAAGTTACAGCGTCTCTGCCAGTCCTCAAAGGTGCTAAATACATATTCATTAACGAGGCCAGTTCTTTTTGCAGGCTTACTGAGTCAGTGAAGTGAACCACACCTTGTATTTCCAGTTGTGAAGTTTTATGGTATTTGCTGTCCCAATATCCCTTACCTAAAGGGGAAAGCGTACAGAACAGCATGGATATGGCAACAGCAACAAATCGGTTTCAAAAAACAGTCACTAAGTATCCCAGCACAGCGTTTTCACTACACAACCCCCATTTCATAATGCTGTCCAGACCTACTGTTTAACTGCTGCTCAACTACGGCAGCTACTGGTGGTCAAGTTCTCCCTTACGACACAGCAGGTAAAGACAAAAGGCCAGGGAAACAGGGCAACCAGCTCGCCTGCTCTTGCAAGGAGACTGAGATTGAAACTGTGCTCTCCCCTCTGCAGGGAAACACCACAATGAAATAATTCATTTTTGAGACACAAAGAAAATCTAGCATACGTCAGGAGCGACACAAAACATGCCACATTTGGAGGCAATAGTGACTTTAGAGTATTTTTAGCAGCACATGTGCTCAGTTATAACAAGACCTCCGTAGGCTATTCTTCAAGTCTGTTTCTTCCTGTTTATACAAACCCGTTTGTCAAAACGTAATATTTGTTCTGTTCTCAACATGCATTCTCTCTAAACTTTATAATCCAGGGAAATTTAGACGACTTGTTAAGAAATAGACAGGTTTTTCCTATAGCATTATTACACTCTTCCATAAAATAGGCATCTGCATTTTCAAAAATAAGTGGTTATTTAATCCGGTATGAATCTAAAATCTAATTTTGGGGGTAGAAAGAAAAAACAAAAATCCTCAATAAAGTAAAAACCCCACATGCAGACTGTGTATCTTGAGCAAGAGTTCATGTTGTAGGACTTTTATGTTAAAAAAAAAAAACTCAACAAGAGAAGTTTGGATTATTGCAAATGATTTACAGTATCAGATCAAAACACTGAATTTCACATCGTGCTTCAGCCAGTACCACTCCAGCATGTCAGCCAAAATACCACAGAAATCACAGCAGATTTTCAGCCTAAATGCCAACGCTAAATTGAGAGCAAGGCATTAGATTAAGGATTTTTGGTGTTAACCATAACATCAACTGTCAAACGAGAAAAATCAGAATGATTTCAAGATTCACAGGAAACCCTGGCACACAGCAAGAGTCTCTGTGCCAGCTTCTCACTCCAGTTTCCTTGATTTCACACAAACATAGGTCTAAAATTCTTCACTGTTTTACTGAGCACAATAGACACTGACACTGATGTCAGTGACTATGTGATGTCTTCCTTCTCTACCTCCTTCCTGTCCAAGCCTACAAGTACTACGTGATTCAAGTTCAGGCACTCTTTTTGACTTCCCATTTTCATTGTAGTAAGAGCCAAAAACGGTTTACATAGTATTCTGGCTTATGAAGCTGCGGGGTGGGGGGTGGGGGGGGGAGGGGAGATTTTTTGGCATATATCTCAGCACGCTGTCACAGAAGCAGACAAGTAATTCCACAAATGTGTTCACACTCAAAATAATTTCAATGGCTGCCAGAGAAATTTAATCAAGGAACCTGCCACAGGTTTATATCACTATTATTTTACTGCCACAGCAGATAGTTACTTGGTTATGCTACGGAGAAACCTCAGTGCTAATCAATATAGGCTAACTAACACTGGAGTTACAGAATGAACCTATGACTCTTGAAAATGCCCTCTTAAAGCCTCTTTTGGAAGCTCATTATTTGCAAATATCACACTACTATAGGCTTGCTGGACTATGTGACTGTAGCTCTAATCCAGTGGTGTACCAGCTCTTCTTTTCACATAAATAAATGGAGCAAGTGGCAGCATTTGCACTGCAGTAACTTTAATTATACCGAAACATGAATCACTACAACTGCTTGATTACTGTCTTGCGATAATCAGCAACCTGTTATCAAATACTGAGAACTGTGCTCAAAGTTCAACCAAGTCCTAACAAGGATATTAAATATCACTGGTGAGCTCAAGCAACCGTGAAAACAAAACAAAACAAAAAGCTCAGGTGATCTACACACTGCTGAGTTGTGAAGCTACCGCAAGTTTGCCCTGAACAACCAGGGCAGGTAAAGAAGGGCTATTTCATGGCATTCTCTGGTACAAACTGTAATGAAATTACATTTTACATCAACTGAATTATACTAATCTACACCGAGTAGCTTTGGAGTGGCGGTTGGGTGTCTTTAAAAAAAAAAAAATAAAAAATCTAAATAATACTAGTTCCTCTAGAAAAATTGTTCCTTTTTCAAATACAAGATGTCATGTTTCAAAGCGGGGAACACCTTCCCTAACTAAAGTAAATCTGCTCAGGGCTCAGAGCGCAACCCAGCACTCCTGAACAATAAATCCATCCCCCACCTTTTCACCCAGGTTCACCACCACGACAGAGTTTCTTCTGCCCTTGCAACACCCATTTTATTGCAGTATTTCGTATCACACCATTGCAGGACTTCCACGTGCTTGTCTTGCACTACACATTTTTGACCCTGCCGCCAGCCCAGCTGTGCCACAGCGCAGCAACCCAGCAGGTAGCAGGTCTGTCTGCTGTTACTCATAAATGAGGCTCTATTCCTCAACCATTTACAGTTAATGATCTCACAGCAGAGACTGTTTGACAAACGCAATCAAACTGCACCTATCCACTATAATTTTTCAAGCATTTTTTGTAAGTAAGAAAGAGTCAAAAGAGAAGTGAACCATAAGAGCATACAAAAATAATAGATAGTCCGCATCATCAGCCAAGCAAGAAGACTTCTGCAAACTTGCATTCTGGAAGAAATCTCTTCCAAGCTAGCCGAACAGAAGCAAAATATTGTCATACAAAAGACATAATGGACAGAAAATATGCAATCTGTGCTTGCAGATCAATTTCTTTTTTTTTTTTTAAGGAGCTACAGAGTAAAGCGTCCTTTGTTTGTTCTTGTACTAAGAGCTCAGCTGTATTTACAGCATCACTTTTCACCACCACAATAACCCAGAATACTAAATTTTGGTGTTTGGTTTATGTTAGGTTGCTCATTTGTCTACCGCATGAACTAGCAGTTGTATGTATAAACAACAAACAGATTTCAAACAGTTGCTTCTGCCTGACTGAGGGTTTGCTGTTTTTTGTTTGTTTTTTTTTTTTTTTCCTCCAGACAGCAGGGAGTGAGGAAACAGTTTTCATTAAATGGGCATTGAAATTTAAGCAGGAACTTGTGCCATGCACGCACTGGTATAAGAACAGAATAACTTTGCCTCCACAATCATTAATTCTTTCATATCGAGTGAAAGTTAGTAAGGAGGCCACGGACAAGAAAGAACTCTTGTAGGACATCCAACAAAAATCAGCAATGACGTGGCTGAGCCTTCTGTTTGAACTCCTACCTTTATCAATGCACTGCTTCACGATAAAAGGGGAATTACAGTCCAATACTCAGTGTGCATTCATACAGTGAGAGGAAGGAAGCACTTTCCTAAATGAATTCATAAATAAATCCCCCTAAATGTTGGGGGTTTATTTTATTTCCGTAATCACAGGAGCAAAAGCAATCCAAACCCACTGTAAATAGAACAAGAAGCTAGTAACAGTGGAAATAGGAGTTAAACATGTGGATATATTCAAATGTAATTCCAACCCCCCCAACTTTCTTTGCTTTAGCAACCTCAGAAATCAGCTAGAGTTCTGAGGCCAGCACCGCGTCACAAGGTTATGGTTTTGACGATATACGCATGCTCTCTGCTCTTCACAGTTTCTTGGTTCTCCCAAAGGGCCCTCTTAGAGCAATCTTGACTTATACCATTTAGCCCCAAGACACAGTGGGAGATGGCATACTAAAATGAATCTTTCGCTCCAGTTATTTTAAAAATAGAGCACTAGAGTTAACTTTAACAAAGTATTTTGCATTTAATTAAGATGCTCCATAGCAAATAAACGTGGAATACAGAAGTCTTAAGCTTTATTTATCAAAGACAGGAAACCTTTACTGGCCACTAAGAACTATCTTCATCGACCACAGCATCAATAATTCACAAATACTCAGTCAGCTACATTCTATTATATACTCTTTACTGTAACCAGGGTACAAAATCTATATAGCCAGTCTCTGAGGTACATTTAAATAGCCTGAGACAGCAGATAAAATTCTGTTACTTTCACCGAGAAGCTCAGTCTATAGTATCTTCTGGAGTGAGGAATTCATTATCTTCATCCCCAGCTTCTATCTCATCTCTATCCTGCTGTGCACACATTGTACTTTATGTTTTATAATACAGCAGAGCTAAGACAGATGAGCATACTCCTCACAACATTAACAACATGACATTAAAACTTCGACAATCCTTTTACTGTTGCAAAAAGCCAGCACTTTCACTTTAGATATCCTACGCTCATAAACTGCAAACTACTCCCTAAAATTGTACTCCTGTAAGGGTTGTTATGAAGAAAAAGAAAGATTTTGTGATATCCATGAACCTAAACACAATACCTTTTTATATAAAGGCTTCAGGCAAAACAAGTATGTGTCAAGTAACACAGAAACTATGCTCAAAAAGTCTCCCCTGATTTCCTAGGAAATGTTAAAAAACCCGAGTGCAAACATTAACATGAGTTATGCATTCCCACAAGTTTTGTGCTTTCATAGCTGTTTCTTAGATTTCAGTTACTTCCAAACTTGCCTTGCCTTGCTCCTGAGGCTGAAAATTCACAGAGAGCCAATGCATTCTGGCTCACCTCCCAAGCCCATCACATAACCCTCCTCACCATCCTTGGCTCAGCACCGGGAGATCGAGGGTTTACAAGCCTGGAGGAAGCAGTCTTGCTGCTCTCCAACAGTTCTCAAAGCATTTTTGTTCAGGAGCACCGTATTATTCTTTTGGTACTCCCACCTGTTTATTCGAGCACCTCTGACACCTCAGTCTTGAGCACTGCTCTTACCCTGGACTCTTCTTCACATCAAACACTAAATTAACTTTCTGACGTATTTCTCTCACCTCTACATACCTATGGCACCACCCAATAGTTTAAGGCCATCCGGCCCCAGCACTAATTGCCACGAGCTGCACCTATGTAAGACTTAAGCCTCTGACTCAGGAGTTGGGATTACTTATCTGAGAAGGAGCGCAGCAGCTTTTGACCCGAGCTGCTGCCCGCTCCACCCACCTCCCACATTCCTGCCCTTTCGCCAGGTACAGCTCAGCTGCTCACAAAGCCGGGAATAGCTCCTGCAGCGCACTAACCACAACAGTCAAGACAAAAAGAAATGGACCCAGTTAAGCCTTCTTTAAATCTATCAGGCTGTAGTTTCTGAAAATACAGTTATAAGCAGTATAAGCATAGAAAGAAACAAGACTAACCCTAAACTGTAACCAAACCACAAAGCTCACCTAAAATTTCACACTTCTAGGTTTGCACAGCTGATTAGCTACGCACATTATAACTTAATAAAAAAGTTATTGGCAACCTAAGGATCTTAAAACAAAATTATATGTAAATTCTGCTGAAGGCAATTGCCTACATGCTCTAGAAGAATTAAACGGTTTGCTAAGCTGGAATTAATCCTTTGCAGGCTAACATTAGGAAGGCTAGATGAAAGAAAATTCAAAGCAGACCACTTAAAATCTGTGATACCTACAGGGCATGGCCCTGGAACTACTCAGGTCTAGTCCCACTGCTGAAGTAAGAAGAAACTACCTTTTTCTTTTGCGTGTGGGGTTTCTGTTTTGTGGTTTGTTTGGTTTTGTTGTTTTTTTCCCATTCTTCCACCTATTTATTGTAATTTTATTTGTGCTGCAGTCTCTAAGTAAAAGCTATTTCATCTATGGGTTTTACAAAGAACCTAATGTTTTCAAAGATTAACAACATTAAATGACTAGTATTGCTATGATTCTTTGATATAGTTTACGAGCCATTAGACATGAAATATGTGGCACTGATACAGCATTTTCCTTATGTCACTTACAGCTATTCGTAACTATATCCAGAAAACAAGCTGATAAAAAAACCCTCAAGTATTATCCCTATAACGCTAACGGAGGAGAACAAAGAAAAAGTGGAACAGTCTCAATGAGCAGCAGGTGTTTGTATCCAAAATCCTATTACTGCAGACAAAGTTAAAGCCATTTTCACACTGTTCTTCAAAGACCCCTGGAAATCTGAATGCAGTCTCTCCCACAGAGCACCACAGCCAGAGTCCAAGAGGATTACATGGGAGCTGGAATGGATAAGGCTGTGCAAGTATGCCAGCAGACAAACTGGATACATCATTTCTTCTCATCCACAAGCATCAGTATAGCTCTGGCAGCGATCTGAGAGTCTCCGACAGAAGGGGGATGAGAGGGCAGAAAGGCAGGATGGAAATTTATTGACATGTCTTGTGAATCATAAATAGGGAGAAAACCTACTTGGATAAGTGACACCATAATCTCTATTTTTCCCCCACCCCCAGATATGTGGGGAAAACACATACCAATTTTCTAATTGCTCCAAACACTGAGCTTTATTACAGTGTGAATCCATATGCACTTAAGCATCTGCTTTCAAAGTGGTGAATTCACAGCCTCAGAGAGACACTACTCTCCTGATGAGTCTCTCCTGCCTTCTCTCAGTTATCCATTTTCAGCTAGATTCGTTAAATATTCTAACAAATACCAGGAGAGATAACTGCCAAATGGAAGACAAAAGTCATTTCATGAAAGCAATCTACTACAAGAAAAGAATTTTCCAGCATCTTTTCAGAAACAAGAAAACCTCAGTGTTCTCTTTATGCCATTTTTATATGGCCACTCTGACTTTTAAATCAGACTCATCAGTTCCTTTCTTCCTAAGCATCCTCAAGTTCTTCCATTCCTGTCACTCAAAGATGGGCTGACTTGACTTGACCAGGATTAAAGATCTGTTTTTCCACAAATCTATACATTACCAAGCCAATATTTAAATCTGCACTGTTTTATACTTCATTTTCCTCTTGTGCATGTTCCATTAATGAACTTTTAGTACACTGAATGTTCGAGCCCCAGTAACAGTCAATATATAAAGCTAAGATGGTAAAAAAAAAAAATATATAGCAATCACCAGGATTAACAGCACCAGCTGTTCTAAAACGGCAGACCACATATAACTAGTTGAGAGCTTAAAAATCAAATTTCCTAGCCAGAGCCTTTATCATCACAAACCCAGGGGCTAAATCCCTTCTCCCAGTAAATACTACTTAGAATTGTGAACAATAAAATTCAGCACAGAGTCAAAGTTTTTCCAGCACACTTCTGTTCAGTGGGAGTGCTCATGAAGCCTGCCTTGTGCTCTCCAGGAACTTGACAACATAGCACAAAACCAGTAATTTATTACAGAAACAGATGTTTTCATTTAATTACATGCAAAAACATTACATATTGGTAAATTTTATCTATTTTAAAGTAACAAATGCTAATCTAAAAAATGGGAATAGTTTTTCTGTGCATTTAGGAAAGTACTAACTTTCTCATCACTTTCCTAAACTCACATCAGAAAATCCAGTCCTAAGACCAGGTCATGTGTACCTGTTCAGCTTATCCAGCTATCTTATCTGGCATGCTCTGAGCTCCTGTGAAGTAAAAGACATTTTGCCCAGACTGGGCAAATCAAGATGTTTTAGCAATGGTCAAATAGCACGCTTCCATACTTTGTCTTCTGCCAACATACCTAGTTAACGGGGCCAATTGTTTTTGTAGTCTTTTTTGGTGAAAGACTTCTTGCTGGCCAACTTGTTCCCCTCGAAAAAGGATGCTTATCAATTAACAGTTAGGTACTCCACTGGTAGCAGAAGTACCTAGCAGTGGATCAAAGACAACTGTTAATGCCACCGCTTAAGCGCATTATTTCAGCTGATGCTAAAGGTAGAAACTGATCTGCAGATGCACCTTTGAAAATTTAAAAAATAAAAATAAAAGGGAAAAGAGAAGCAGCATCCCAAACAATGACGTTATTCAGTGTCCTGTTTGCCTCTATTTGTGATGCAGTCCTTGTAAAGCAAGCAGCCTCTTTACTTGATTGCAGTATCACTAGAGAACAACCGGTTATGCAGGAAAAAATGTTAGCAATTCCAGTACACGCCACACCGGCACTTAACAGCCTACCAATAAACCAGCATAGCATAAAGAAGTCTTGTGATGTTGGAGTTTCTATTTTTGAAATAACAGATAACAGTGCAGTGCTTGGAAAACTAGGTGTATTAATGTCTACACTATGGCCAAACGCCAATTTGGATAGTAACATTTCAGCTACGCAGGTTTTCTGCAGTTCACCATTTCACAATACATGCGCTTTTAGTTATAAGCTATTGCTGGTTTCTGCCCCAACGCCCGTTTTTCATATTTAGCTCTGCACACAGTTACATGTTACAGATGAATAGTGTTTCCCTTTCTCCTAGTACCACAAAGCTTCCAAGACAGAGGCAAAATAGAAATATTTAGTGAGAATTTAAAAACATATTTAAAGAGAAAGTCTGATCAGTTCTACGGTGAAGAGCAGGAAAGAAATTGTTCACATTAGACTATTGCCCAGAAGCACTGGGAATAGTGGAAGGAAGAAAAAACAGAGTAACCAAAGACAAACAATGCTTGCTAAATTGAGTTCCTCCTCTCTTCCTCAAAATCCCAGTACTAAGCTTAAGCTAACATTTCTTCCTTTATTCCAAATTAACACTTCATAATAAAAAAGAAAAATAGAAAATTGTTGTGAATGTCCAACCAAAAAGACGAATAATATTTGGTTCAGTTTCTCCTGCTGCTGAAATGCAACAAGTTTAGAAAATCCAGGTAAGAAACATCCAAGATCCTTAGGTTTAACGTTCCGCATTATGAACATTATTAAAGTGGATTTTTGGACAGAAAGGGTAATTTCCTGAAATAATTGGAAGGTGCCAGATCTTATTTATATCAAATCTGTTCAGTGCTCTACAAAAAATGGTCTACAGATCTTAGATGAGCTTTGACAGAAGGGCATCCAATGTGGAAGGGTGGTATATTTGGCACCAGCTTGCTTAGTCTCAGCAGAATAATAAAGGATAGAAAAGCACTCAATAAGCCAAGGGCACTTTACAACCCTCTCACCCTCTACAAAACTGGGTGAACATTGAGGATTTATGACAATCGTACCTTTTACATGAAGAACTCAGATCCAAGTTATATTCTAGAACTTTGTTATCTTCGTTCTTTATTATATCAAATACAAATTACAATAATTTCTTCTTTTAAAAGACAACTATATTTGTGCCTGTATTTCTTCAGAGATAGTAGTTTCTGCATCATCAGATCGATTTTTAGTACAAATTCCAAAACCAGGATAAAGAACTAATTGTACTGGTTTTATGCACAGGGCGCTTTAGAAGTGAACATCACATTACATGATTAATTAGCAAGAGCTCAGGGGAGAGGGCAGAGGGTTTCTGCCCTTCTGAGAAACAGAAGTTGGGCAGCTGGCAGAGATTCAGCAAAAGTCAAAACCTTTTAGACATAATAGTCAGGCTTAAGGTTAAAACACCACCTAATATCTCAGCCACTATACTGACTCCTGAAAGGGTGCTTCTTGCATCAGAAAGAGATGCCTGCAATGTATGCTAAGTCACAGTGTAATTATTAACCAGTCCAAGGCAAAGGTTACATGTTCATAAACTAGCAGGCATAAAACCAGCAGAACTGCAGCCGAAACTCTACCCCACCTCTTCCTACAACTCCGGTACTTTTACAGTCGGTTAAACTCGATAAGATGTTCATACCAAGACTGAAACAGTAACTCTTTCCATAGTATTATTAAGACACATTAAAACCCATGCTTTACTAGAAAAATGGACAGATCTTTTACAGTAGGGAACAACAAAAAAAAATACTATGAAGAAAATGTGTAATACAACTTAATATGCAAGTTGAGGTACATTCCAGTCTGAGGGGAAGGAGGAGACTGACTGGCTCTTGACCAGCTGCCTAAAGGTAAGAATTGTCCAGGGAACACCTCCAAAATAAATATTATACCGAGCTAGCTACTTCAATTAAACACAAAAAAAAACAACAAAAAACAAAACTGAAAACAACACACCAAAACTTACACACACTTTTGTGAGAAATGAATCTGTAAAGAACAAACAGCATCCTGGAGAAGACTTTTGTAAATTTGTCCTGGAGAACATGCTTGAAAAACAAGACCATTTTCCTGAAAGACACCACTTCCCCAGGCTGTCATACAGCCAACATTCTACTTAAATAAATTAATCAGATGTTGGGGAAGACTACACAGAGATGGGACAAAGATAAAGATCTGTACAAACAAACCAGTCCAATGCTTAAGGGGGCAAGTTAACTATGCAAAATTTCCTTTAGAGAATAGATGGTTCCATACACCATTTTGGTTGCAAAATGCTTAGCAGAAGTCTACCCCCGTATTACTGTTGTCTTTTCTTTTATTTTTGCATATTATTAAGGCTTGCAATTTATTGTATGCTATAATAGTTAGAACAAAGTGTCTTGTTTAATTTATTATAAATAGCCATTACGAGTCATGGAATAATGACAAAATAATCTGAACCTTATCTCAATTTATCTGTATACTGAAAAAAAATTCATAGCTGGTTATGGTTCTTTGCTGATATCGAACACTGTTTTTCAAGTTCTGTGAGACCATCCAAAGCAAAGCTAACTAAAAGTCGGCAGAGAGGAAGAATGCCCAGAAAGATCCAATAATCTGAGCAAAACCCTTTCTAAACAATGTTATTAAGAGAGAAACATTTCAAACCATACTATTTAAAGGGTGCTTCCCTGAAAAACATGTTGGTCTCAGAATTTTCAGACTTGTTGGATTCTGTTATCCGTTACTCCAGAGTTCTTAATTTGCTGCACGCAAAAAATGACCATGCCATGTCACAAAGTTAAATTTAACTGGTCTAACATACTGGGATCTTAACAAATTTGGCAGCATCCTGTTAAAAAAAAAAAAATAAAAAAATCTTTGAGCTACTAGCTGACACTGCATGCCTTGAGAAGGGTTACTTGCCAGACACTGATGTATGCAGCTTGTTTCAGCAGCATGCCTTGGCTGATAAACAAGGCTCACAAGAGTCAAAATTCTTAAAGTAACATTTCTATGCGCAAGGAGGATTTTTTTTAATCAGGCACGGTAACACTGATCTTCCTAAAAGCATACCCAAAACTGTCTAAAACAACAATTAATTTCAAATTAACACTTAAAAAAAACATTTTCATCTTGAAAGGTGTACTTAGAAAGAATTTCAAGAGACTGTACCAATAAATAATATTACTGTCAGGAAAGCATACATGAAGATTTTCTAACAAACTTGCAGTGCAAAAAAACAGAGGCAATACTTTGAGATTATCTATAATTTAAATGTTTCCCTCTGGACTCTGAGGCAAGTGTACTAACTTAAAACTTCATCTTCCACATCAACAACATTCTTCATTTGTGAACCCACATGGAATTCCCCTTTTTGAAAGTTGAGATGGTACAGATTTATTTTGTGATTGTAGGGATTTTCCCAGAGATGTGCATGTGCCCCCCAGGAGACATGAAACCAAGAGCGGGAACGTGGGTGGGCACTGAGCCAGATCCTACAGTTTAGCACAATTTTGTGCCTTTGTATTATTTGGTTTCACGGTCAGCAAATTCAGCCACAGTGTTTAACGCCAATAGCAGAAGCTTTGTTCTGTGAAGCTGACATAATGGTTAAAAACCTATAGAATAAAGATGCAGATATAGATAGTGGCAGCATAACACTGTCATTATACAACTGGCCTATGTTTGCACCTTTCTGAGCTTGTTTGCGGGTACCACAGTTTTGTGTGCAAACACACCACAATAACCCATTTTTCTCAAATTAGCCTTTGGAATAAAGAATGCAAAGATGTTCCTCTGTCCTTAAGCTGGCACTATGCACCATTCCTCCCACTCTACATTCTTAACCTTCTATTAAAAGCACCTTTATTCCTCTGTCTTCATAGAGAGTTTCCTCAGTTTACAATCACACATTTCCATTGCTTACAAAACCTGATACATTAAAAAACCCACACCAACGAACCACTCAGTTTGAGAGCAGGAATGAAATTCAGCTTCATCATCAGATGTCACACGGGTCTTGCATGCTCAGCTTAAGTGATGCATCTAAAAACCAGAGCAGGACAGTCAAGATGTAGTAGCAAATGGGTCACTGAAACCGCTTACTGGGTTCACAAGTACTAGTCTCCAGCCATCTCAATTACCCACTATCCACCAACCCACAGATCCAAAAGGTTTGCCCACCTGCTGTATTTTAGCCCATACAAACCCAAGTTTTTAGAGTTAGACAAAAAACATTCCTTAATTATTCCTATTTCGGATCAATATAAACAACCAATATATACCCAAATTAACACGAAGAGATGCTTAAGAGCCACCAGCGTTCAAAAACTGTAAAGATATGCCTTTCCTAGATTCAAGAAAACACAAGAAATGCCACATCTTGCACCCAGATAAGTGCCTGCAATTTCCTTCAAGTGCAGTGGCAACTGAAACTATCTCCTAATAAACAGAGAAAGATTTCTGCCTTTTTTAGGGGCTAATTGGCAAAAGCAAGCCTGTATGTGCAGAAGCATGTTAGTTAGGTACAATGTATTTGCAGCTTATGACTCATTTCAACTGATTCCAATGCAGTCTTGTAACTGATTTATATTTGTGAGGGAGGGCAGATGGGAGTGTTAGTTATTAATTACATTTATTACTGGCTTTAGGGAAAAAAAGGTTATGCTATTTGTTCATTTAATTTATTAGTACCACATAATTTTGAGACCGTTGTCTTTAAAGCAAACGGAGAATGCAACCGACGAAATAAATTCTCAATATTTTGCTTAAAAGTGGTTTTGGGGCAGGGTTTAAAAGTTACTATAATCACATTGCCCTCTCTACCAGGCAAGTGTCACGTTACAACAAAATACAAAATTCAGACATACGCTACAGAAGTGAGGCTCCAAACCGCTAATTGCTTGGCACTGCCTTTGTACTAGTCTATCTCCACGTGAGGAAGCATCACAGGACCAAAAACACCCCACAGAAAACTGAAAAGAACCCGTTTTCTTCATTTAATATGGAAATATAAATACCCATTTGCTCAAGAAGCATCAATCTTCCCCACAAAATCAGTTGCTGGCAGATAACCCACTTTTGTAGCTTGAAATGTTCTTCACCTATACCCACAGGTACCTACAGTCCTGGACAGCACTGCTAATTGGTTGGGGTTTGTTTGCTTTGTTCTTTTTGCTGATGTTCACAAGTAATGAACTAGTGTAAACTTTGAAACACTCCAAAACAGCAGAGGAACAAAGGATAAAGGTTGAATTTTGGAGGGATTTTTTGGTTTTGAGGTTGCAACGGACCACAGATTGACCCTGGCTTCAGAGCAAAACTGCTGACATTTACAGGGTCCAGCTCTTACTCCGCTGTTAAGAACAAATTGAACAAATCTAAGCACTACCAGCAACATGGACAGGTCAAAGAGGCACCATGTAACAACCATCAGCTGAGTCTCAAAAGGCGACACACTTCTCTACCCAGAATGAGAAAGGAAAAAGCCTGCCTCTCTCCTCCTCGCACACTTCACGCAGTTTAGCAGTGCTAAAAGCAGCCAGAAACCTTCAGTTACTTCAGCATGTAGGATTTAACGGCACGGTCCTTTAGAAACCTTTGAGTTCAGTGCTCCAACAATGTTGAGAACCAGGTCCTACAACCTCTGCATGGCAGGGTAAACCAACATCTCCAGTTCAGGCAGCTGAATTTCAGGACTATCTGCACCCGGGATAACAAGTACTGTTAGCCAAAGGCTCTTTGGCAGCTTATTTTTCTTCCCAAATAACACTAGTTGCAAAGTATTCTTGACAGGGGAAATTCAATCTCTCGTCTTTTTGTTTTTTTTTTTTAAACAAGCTTTGATCTGGCAGTCCTGACAGAAATAGGGAAATATTTAACAAAACTACTTTTACTTCAATGACTATACTATGAAATACAACACCAAAGCTCAGTAAACATTTTGAATAACTTTGAACATCAGAGCACCTGTTTTAAACAGTTGTTGGTATTTGTCCCTGGGACACTCATCATCTGAATTAATCTCCGCTGATTGCATAAACAACAACAGGAGACTATTCTGTATGTTGCTATTTTTGAGCAAAGTTGTATGCAGGTTGTTTTATTTTTGAAGTACTGACCATGGCAGGCAGAACAAGTTCAGTTTTAGAGAACAGTCTCTTTAAACAATCCTTTGCAGACACCGTACCAACCTTATTAAAAAACTGGAAGCGGGAAATACCCCAAAGTCAATGAGAACACCATCACTCCAGGACCATCTGCTGTGGCAGCACTGCCTTTGGCTGCGTCAGGAGCATAGTTGGTAACTTGTTATCAAAACCCTAAATATTCAGCCTAAAGAGCTCAGGATAAATCATGCACAGAAACCCAGTGCTAGTGAAAGAAGATTCCGTTGCAAAGGAAATTAAAGTAGAAGTTAACTATTTTGATAAAACAAGGTAAACACACCTGAAGCTACTATTCGCCACTTCAGCACATCAGAATGGAGACAAACTAAACTGACACAACCTCAGAAGATTACTTATCACTCTAGTCTAATCCAATGAGGTCTGTTTCCTAGTTTTACTCAAATGAAAACTGTAACACTCTTCCACCAATGCCTGCAAAGGAAACAGCAATACAAGGAGACCTATAATCAGCACCACAAACAATAAAATTGCCATATAATAAAAGGTTTGGGTTTTTTTTTAACATTAAATTTGAGGAAAAAAGTTTAATAAACTATTTAAACATTCTAAACTATCTTCGACCCATTGATGAAAGCCCTTGCACTTTACTATACCATTTCACAATTCAAATTCCTCTCATCATGCCATATTGACTAAGAAGCTTAATGAAAAATGGAAATGAACCAATGCTCTCCTATGGACTGAAAGACAAATGAAAACGTATGTTTTGAGAATGAAGGATTTAAACATTACAATAAGATCTATCACTTATCAAAAGCTTAGGCAGAAACACAAGATACTAGTTTACACTGTGCACCATGATAAAACATCAAGCTATATTTTGTTAAATGCAACAAGAACAGCTCTTCTAAGCTAATTATTAAGTACATTTTCTTCACCTATTTTCAATATCTAAAAGATGGACTAATAGGTTCTCCTCTGATACTCCACTACAGAAGCAGAGAGAGCGGGGAAGCAGTGCCATCTTTCATTTGACTGCAATTTTAAAACATTTCACAAGTCCTCTCCAAATTTTAGGGAACATATACATTGATTTCAATATAAATAGCACGGAATCAACAAAGCAGTCATGGTTTTGTGCTTAAGCACTGTACCCAAGCCCTAAGCGTGTATCCTGTTTTTATGTACTGTACATTGTCTTAATGTAAAAGTGTTAGAAAGTTCAACCCTTCCATGTGGAATTCAGGAAAGGGGGGAGGAGGACGACAATCAAGTCATTCTGTGCAGATGTTGTACTAAGTCAATCACATATTAGGGTAAGAGTTAATCACATCTCAATAAAAAGCAGCAACTTAAAACCATATGGACCACGAGAGAAGACAGTGTCCAATATAGCTTCTCTTCAATCTGTTTTTGGCACAAACAGAACAGAAACACACCAACCTGCCTAAAATAAAACACTCAAAAATGTCATCCAAAGCAATGAAACAGAAGATTCTTTCTGAGAAACATTTAGATACCAGATGGAAATTTGTTAATCAAGTGGAAATAAATATATATAAAAGCCCAAATTAATTAGCTCCAATATCAAGCGTTACTCAGTAGAGTAACCAATGCTACAGTAAGAACTCTGAAGCAACATCTATAAAAACTCGTTTCAAGGGAATAAAATGATATGCCAAGATCTTTACCTGGGCTGAAAGGCAGTTTGCATTCACACTTAATAATTAGTAAAATTATCATCTAAGAGCACACTTTATTCATGAGGAAAGATATTAATTTAATTAGAATTAAGGAACATAAGTTACTCTTTACAAAGACTAAAAGAACGGAGAATAGTTGACACTGATTCTTCAAAGACAGGCTGGTAATTGAAACCGAACCAAAAAACCTTGATGATTTTATTTTTTATCTACTGTTCATAAGATAGTTTTATAATCATTTGTTATGTAAGGCTGATACCTAAATGTGTATGTGATGCAAGATCCTCATTTCAGTACCTTGAAAAAAAAAAAAAAAACAGTCAAAATTTGCAGCCAGCTCACCATCAGTTCTAGAATTTGGGAGCAATCTGTTTTGTTCAAGTGTAGGGTTAATTCCCGCCTTACTCAAGGCGGCTTTCAAAAATACAGTGATAAATTAACATTTGATAAGTATCATTGGTACTTCACAGGCTTAATTTAAAAAAAAAAAAAAAAAAGGAAAGAATCTCAGACTTCCAACATTTTAATGATTCCTTTCTGCTGCCAGGTGGAACGTCTGGTGGATTCAGAAGAGCAACAGCTTCCCACAGAACTTAGCACAGATGACTAAATGCTTTCGATGACACAGTGAACCTCTCCTATTTTAAGATTTCACTTTTAACTTTGCATTACAGTTCACTACCATATGACTATAGGCCAAGTGTTAGAAATTTGCATTAAGAATGAAAGCATACACAGACTCTTGGAAGCTACCAAAGAACTACTGCAGCAGAAATAGTATAATATGACATTTTACCTCAGGAGGCAGACTTGTATTTTTACAGCAGAATATTTCACTTAATTGTGAGCCACTTGGACTTAGGACCAAGAAATTATCAGTCTCGTAAAGTTCACACTACTGCTTAGAGAATTCATCAGCAGAAAGAATATTGTTTTGGCTCATACCTGTTATGAAGACATTCATGTGTTAGTATACTGAATCAATTTTTTTTGTTATTGTTGTTTTAAGCTTACATTTTATAGTAAGCGGGTACCTAGAACACTGCAATATTCCCTGTGGCTCCCAAAAACCTAACCAATGATAACACATCTACTCTAACAGTACTCTCAAGGTAGCACCAAGAGCTGGGATTTACAAACACGGCAAAAGACGAGTTGGCAAGTTTCAACCACTCAATTTAAAGAGGGAAGCAGAACCTAGATCTTGCATAAACCACAGAAAAATAAAACAGTGCATGAAACTACAAACTTCCTCCAGTCACAATTTAATAGCAGGAGCCCAATCCTCTCAGAGGAAGCTGGTCACACTTTGGCATCACCGGGTGAGGCTTCTCAAAAGACTTAAGTGAGGGAACCCCTTTGTTTCTGGATCTTCGTAGATCTTAAACACGTACTAAATGCCTGTCGAGACAGGATCACTTCCAGGCAGATGTGAAAGCCCTTTTTCAGAGCTCTAGAAGGCTTTCATGGAAAAAATATCATCAACTAAACACTAAGTGAAAGAGAGAGAAAACACAGCAACTAAAGGACAAGCATTAACTACGCTTGGCTTAGACATAGCACTTTCCTCCCTTAAACCTTATTTACATCATCCACATGCATAATAGTGGCATTTAATAATTTATTCTGCATACAGCATATCAAAATTATTTCTTTACATAAAACCATATTATTTATATTCAAGCAATTTTTTTTTTTCTTGAGTCCTGGAAAATAAACCCAGAATCTGTTTGCTCACTAAACAGACAGAACACGTGCTGTGAAAGGGTAACCTCCCCCTACACCTTTCTCCCCCGTGCTCTTAAGTTGACTTGGGCAGACCAATGTCAAAAGCCATATGAACTCCACAACTGACCAATCCCCGGATCCTTGAAAAGCCAATTATCTAAATTAGTAACAACTCCTGTCACTATTTTTGAAGCTGGCACATATCCCTAAGATAGACATTAAATACCCATTTCATGTAAGCCAAGTTCAACTACACAATCCCACAGCCAAGAACAGAAAGCATTCATCATTCTTTTCTCTTGCCCTACTGCAAGAACTTAAGCTTTTTAAAGCTCTCTCTTTCAGGATATGTTCTGTGAGGTCCTACTTTAAGAACAACTTACGCAACAGCAAAAGGAGCTCATTGTTTCTGTGGACAGAAGAAGCAACAGAGGCCCAGGGATGGCAATCAGTTGTAGCAAGGAGCCAGAGGCAGCAGCTCAGGATTCTGAAATCCTCTGCTCAGGATTTCCTAGAAGCCAAGGGCTGCCTGCTCCTAATGGCCATCCAACCTTGGCAGAGCCTCCTTGTTGCTGCTCCATCCCTTTGGATGCTGCCTACTTCGGCATCTCCTCCTGGCAGAATCCCCAGCTCTACTTCCACCTGTCAACACTTTTTCCTTCCACCCCACTACCCTGCCCAATTTGATAACAGTTGTTTGGTTGCCAAAACAGAAAGACGTCTACGCCGCACAAGCTTCCATGAAGCCCCAGATGCACAGCAGACCACCAGCAGTTTCTTGGTAAGCACTAGCCTAGGCTGCCACCAAATTCAGCCAAAGTTTTGGCTCAACTGGGTTACCTCCAAGCACAGACAGTGGTAGACAAGTCTTGAACAAAAGGTTTTTTCCATCCTGAAAGCTCGGACTGCAACCAGTGCAATATGTACTGCTCAAGATGGAGATTTGTAATGGTACAGCTGGCCAAACCCCTAAATCCTGAAAAAACCCAAGGATGAAGGCCATCCAGCAAATCGCACTGTAGTTGTTGACGGAACATCCGGTGAGGCCATCGAAATAACCGAAACCATCTACAAACCCTTCCCCTCCACCTCTCAGCAGGTTAGTTGTGCAGACACTGGACTTATTAGGATCAAACGGAGATACAGAAATACCTTATCCCCAGTATCCATTTACCTTGTCCTGAGGGCCTGCCAGGCTGCATCAATGTCTGCGTACAGGTTTTTCTCAGAGGGCTTGCCGGTGCTCACCCCGTAGCCAGAGTAGTCATAAGAGAAGACGTTGCAGTTGATGCGGGAGCCAAGGCCAATATAGAAGCTGCACATCTGGCCCAGGTCCACAGCATTACCATGCGAGAAGAGCAGCGTGTACCGGCCAGTGGGGGCACAACGTACGAACATGCAGCCCAGCCTGTTATCCCGAGCCGTGCGGGAGAAGAACACTTCCACGGCATCCAGTTCCCGCTGCGAATACTGCCAGTCCGCCCGCTCGCTCAAGTGCAGACTGCAGGTGCCCGATCCCGTCGGGGTCCCTGCCCCGGCTGCCGCCCCGGCCTCCTGCTGCTGCTGCTCAGGCTGCAGCACGGTGTAGGTGGGCTCCGGGGGCAGGAAGGCCAGCTTGGCAGCGATGCGGCTGGGGCAAGGCGGGCAGCAGAACAGCCAGCAGAGCTCGCCCAGAGAGAAACCGTTCATTCTGGGGCCTTGTTCTGGCATCAGAGACACCGGAGAAAAACTAACCTATACTGGAAAGAAGTCAAACCGCACCGACCCAGAGCCCTCCTCCAACGCAACCCGTGCGCCTTCCTGCACAGCTACCAGCTGCCCTCCCGAAAAGCAAACAGCAACAACCTTGGAGGAACTACAGTTCAGCAAAAAAGGTGAAGCTCTTCAGAGCCTGAAGATGTGATTATGACAAAAAAAACCAAAACCCACAACCAAAACAAAAAAACAACCCCACAAAATATAAATGAAGTACAACCAGCCCTTAAAAATCCCACAACTAACGCTACAGTAAATGCAACCCTCTAAAACGCCACTCTAGATCCCCTCGAAGGAAACACGCCACACGTACATGTGCACCTTTACGACGCGAATCCCGACCCTACGGCTCACTGCGGCGCTCCCGCGCTAGCAGCGGGCGCCCCCCGCCCCGCAGCCGGCCCCCCAGCCGGGATCATGCAGCCGCAGCAGGCCGGGGCCCTATCCTCTCCTTCCC
>VZSZ01008268.1:40735-177443 GCA_013398815.1 Ibidorhyncha struthersii
CGGGAAACGACCGCCCGCGCGGGGAGCGCGCCGCCTGGCCCTTTAAGGCGGGCCCCCCCGTCACGTGCCGCAGGAGCGCTCGCGCCCCCTCCTCCCTCCATCCCCATCCCCGGCCCCCCACCTCCCGCGCATGCGCGGCGGGGCCGGGGGGCCGCGGCGGGGGCCATTTCGCGGCGGCCGTGAGGAGGGCGGCGGGTGTTTAGGGTCGCTCTGTCCTCCTCGGGGCGGCCCCTGTGCCCTCCCGCAGCCCTCGGGGTCTTCTGGCGCCGCTCCCGAGCCGTGTAGCTCCGGCGCGCTCGGGTGACCCTGAGGGAAAGGGCCGTTTGCCGTTCATCCCGCACAGCCTGGCATGGCGGGCCCAGGGTGCCGGTCGGGGGCGGCTCGCCTGGTCAGGCCGGGCTGGCAGAGCTGCTCCCCGGGCAGTACCCGCTGGCCTTGTGTCTCGCTCCTAGAGAATTGCCGATGTAGTCCTGTGGAAATGCGAGTAGAGCGGCTCCTCGGCTGGGAGCATCCAGAGCTGCACTCTCCCGGCGCGAAGAGTGCTGTGCGTCCCAGGGTTGAAAGCTGGAGAGACCTCGGTATCTGTTAGATTTGGCTGAAATTGGTCAGAGGGTTCAAGGGATACCACAGAAAACTTCCAGACATAGTGCGATTGCGGAAACTTTGTTTCCTTAGAAATCAGGCTAATAAGCCATATCCCCAGCAATTCATTGAATAAATCATTTAGGGCATATGGCAGAACGTGTGAATCAGTGGTTTTGGTGCTGTGTCTCTAACACATTCATAGACCCAGAAAGTAGAACACAAAAGATGGTGGGCAAAAGATAATATATTTATGTGTAACATTCTGTTATTAAAATTCTGTTACTAACACAGGTTATAACTATACAGAATCACAGAGTGGTCAGGGTTGGAAGGGACCTCTGAAGATCATCTAGTCCCACCGCCTGCCAGAGCAGGTTCACCTAGGTTCAGGTTGGACAGGATTGCATCCAGGTGGGTTTTGAATATCTCCGGAGGAGGAGACTCCACAGCCCTGGACAGCCTGTTCCAGTGCTCTGCCACCCCCAAAGTAAAGAAGCTTTTCCTCATGTTGAGGTGGAATTTCCTGTGTCCCAGTTTGTGCCTGTTGCCCCTTGTCCTGTTGCCAGGCCCCACTGAAAAGAGTCTGGCCCCATCCTCTTGACACCCGACACTTAGATATTTATAAGCACTGATGAGATCCCTTCTCAGTCTTCTCTCCTCCAGGCTAAATAGACCCAGGTCTCTCAGCCTTTCCTCACAACAGGGGTGCTCCAGTCCCCTGGTCATCTTTGTAGCCCTTGGCTGGACTCTCTCCAGTAGTTCCTTGTCTGCCTTGAACTGGGGAGCCCAGAACTGAACACAGCGCTCTGGATGTGGCCTCAGCAGGACAGAGTAGAGGGGGAGGATGATGCCCCTCGACCTACTGGCCATGATGTTTTTAATGCACCCCAGGGTGCTATTGGCCTTGGCCACAAGGGCGCATTGCTGGCTCATGGTCAACTTGTTGTCCACCAGGCCTCACAGGTCCCTCTCTGCAGAGCTGCTTTCTAGCTGGTCAGCCCCCAACCTGTACCAGTGCATGGGGTTATTCCTCCCCACGTGCGGGACCCTACACTTCCCCTGTTGAACTTCATTAGGTTCCTCTCTGCCAAACTCCCCAGCCTGTCCAGGTCACGCTGAATGCCGGCACAGCCTTCTGGTGTATCAGCCACCCCTCCCAGTTTTGTGTCATCAGCAAACCTGCTGAGGGTACACTGTCGCTTCATCCAGGTCAGCGATGAGTATGTTGAACAAGACTGGACCCAGTACAGACCCCTGGGGAACACCGCTAGCTACAGGCCTCCATCTAGACTCTGCGCTGCTGATCGCAGCCCTCTGAGCTCTGCCATTCAGCCAGTTCTCCATCCACCTCACTGTCCACTCATCTAACCCACGCTGCCTAAGCTTGCCTATGAGGATGTTCTGGGAGACAGCGTCAAAAGCCTTGCTGAAGTTGAGGGAGACGACATCCACTGCTCTCCCCTCATACCCTTAAATTAATTAAGCAGCACCATGTGCTTGCTGAAAAAAACCTTGTAATGTAGCCCAAGTGAAAATATAAGGAAAGTTGCACCTGTGCAGCTGTACTTACTGTGTAATTCCTGCACATCCAACCAGTGCCCTGACTTCAGGTATGCCATGCACATCCACCCCTTTATGGTGCTCTGCTAATGTGTGTTCATGACCCGACGTGCTACCTATGAGGAACAAAGTTTCAAAAACTCAAGAAGAACATTGAGCTGAGGTCATTTCATTAGTGACAAGCCTGAGGCAAACTTCTCTTTCAGTGCTAACATTTGCCAATGTTGAGAAAGTTTGCTCAAATCCTGTATACAAAAGAGTCAGTCATGTGTGATATTCCTTTGTCTTTGGAATGTCAAAAGTAGGACCAACCCCCATCCACATCAATCTTTCATTTAGTTTTGCTAACAATGGGAATTTTAGAAATCCTAAGTTCAGCCGGCAGTAATTATGTCTACGCTGACTGTTAAGGGAAAAAATGAAGGCTGTGTATCTCTAACCAGCTTGAAAGTGTGGCCTCTGGCATGGACGGACTGTTTCCTCCAGAGGACAGAGAATACCCAGTTTATAACGTGTCCCAGGCATGTCCCACTGGGAGGGTGACAGGGCCCGGACATGGGATAGGGTAATGAAGTACGTCTCACCTACTGACGCTGGGATCCTTCAGGTGGCAGAGACAGCCTGCACACCCCACGTACGGACTGTTTCGATGGCCGATGAAATGGTGAAAGTGATTCCTACTCCACAGAATGTGACAGAAAAACCTGGATAAAGAAAATACAGAATAGATAAATGAGGAACCCTGTGAAATTCCTTGGGGATCACAAATGGCTTCAAGCTCCACCTACACTGTTACAAGACGTGCTATTGATATTCTGCCGGAAGACTGATACAACCCTGAGAAAACCCTGGATATACCCTGAGAAGTGATTTGGCTGATGAGATCCAAGAAAAGCCTGTCTAGTGCTGCCGCTGTGCATCCCTCTCACTGCACACACACTGAAACCAAGATAAGAGCTGGAATGTGGGCATGCCCCACCAACTGAAAGTAACATTTCTCAGAGCCCTCTCAAAGGCAGTATGACTCGCCTGGAGCCAGACAGCAGAGGCTCTTATATCATGAGTAGATTGCTACTCCAAAGAATAGACAATTAAAGGGACAATATTTCCCATGCTCCACCCTGGTCCCTCCTTAGGTCATGTTTATAGTAGTAAGATTAGTGTCCTCTTTGAATCCAAGGAGAAGTGTCATGAAATTTGCTCCTCGAGTGAACTGGGCTGTGCAAACCGTATTAGTTAGAGTTTCTTCATTCTTCATTGTTCTAATCATATGCTCTCTGTAGTTTACATTAATCTCAGTCCACCTCTCCTACAATGAAATAGTTCTGGCACAGTGGGTGCCTCCTCAAGAAAGGTAACATTTGCCAAAAACTTGGAGAACAAAATGAAGAAAGGAGCAAGAGGGAGCCACTGAAATGGAAATGATGCTGGATGAGAAGGATGGAAATGTAAGAAAAAGGAGTTCCTGAATACTGCTGTCGTCACGGCAAGCTGAAAAAACAGTGTCCATGACTTTGTAGCTGAAGAAAGTAAAGCAATCAGGACTTAAAATTAGCACTCATTTAGTGTGTATCCTGTATCCCGAGTTGTCAAAAGGGACTTGTAACGAACAAGTGCATAAGAGAGAATTTTTATCCATCCGTTTCTGTGCTGCTTCAGTGGCAGCCACTCCTCTAACCTTCCAGGATCCGTGGTAGTGATGGGGGGTTGTGTTGCAGCTTGCTGGGCTGAAGAGGTGGCTGTGGGAAGTTAGGCACAGACAGCTTTGTGCCTCTCACACGCACCCTGTCCCTGGCGCTGCCCAGAGCTTGGTTTGTTCTAACCTTTTACACAAGTTCCAGAGCTGCCCTAATTACAGTAGCCCGCCAAACAACCATGCTGGCTACTTCCACCACCATAGATAGCTTTGGTTCCTCATAGCTTGCTCCCTCCTTCTTCAGCCACCTCTTTTGCTCAAGATCTCACACTTTTGCTGGGATGAGGGTGTTTCCAGGATCTTCTGACATCATTATGTCCAGGTACTCAGTTATGGTGGGCACAGAAGGATAAGAGAAGGGGAGTGTGCCAGTACTTCTCATGCTCAGCATCTGAAATTGCTACTTGAAGAATGGCTGGTTTGGATCTTTCCTCTGTGTTCCCCTCAATACTACTCCTTCAGTCCAGTGGCCCCTCTCGTCTCATCTCTCTTTTCCCCCAACCCCATACTGCCCTCTGCTCTATCTTCTCCTTTTCATTTTGCAGCCAGCAGGCGTCTGCATAGTTTTCACTTGACCAAATACTGTGAAAATGCTCAAGAAAAACAAGTATTTCTGCTTGTTCTGTTACCGCAGAACTCATCTTTTTAATGATCTGTAAATAAAGATGTCCCTCCTGCTGTGCCTTATAACTAACATGACACTTAAGACTCAGTGAAGTACCCTGCTTCCTCACTAAATGTTAGTATATGGCCTGCAAGGGTAGAATATGCAAGCATTTAATAATAAACAAGTTGTCAAACCTACTAAGAGGTGGGAAGTAACCCACAGGAAAATGCGTATCTATGAGACTTTTACTATCAGCTTTTAATTAACTGTTGATGGACCTGGAAAGATGCCTCAGGTGAGCAGGGAAAATCTTCAAATAGCTACCAAAAAGGTAAACATAACAAACAGAGCACACAGTGGTTGGTTATGTCTTGATTATTTCCACCATATCCCGTAGTCTCCCCATGCCTGTTACAAGGGCAGAGCGCGTTGCGCTCCGCTTCCTTTTCCTGAAGGCTAGATAGACAAAAGAATAGGCAAGAAGACGGTGAGATTGAAGCCAAAGGCGACACCTGGCAGCAGCACTGGGAAGATTATGTATCTTAAACATTAACTATGCCTAACTTCCCGCTGCCGCTTGCCAACTGTGCGACTGTTACAGCTGGATAAACAGCCCACATCTAATACCTGCACACGTGCAGCCATCATCTCTCATCGCAGGACTGGTTACAAACGCCAAATTCAGACTAGGAAGTTCCTCAATGCATTTTTGCTTATTTCCTGGACAAATAGTGCATGAAGAGTGCAAGTATTGCTTCTTACTGCTCATGTGAGTTAGTATCTGTGTATCTCAGGCCTGTTCTAGAACATGTTACAGCGGTAGCAACACTGAAGGGCAACATCCCCCCCAGTTGAAGCACAAGGCAAGAGATCACACTGGTGTCTACCAAACTGAGGTGCAGGGAAAATAATGGAGCAGTACTAATCAGCGTGCCTGGCTGTGTTCTCATCAGCCAAGTCACCGTCAAGTTCTTTGCAGTTTTTAGGCAAAGGTGTGATGGAAGGAAGGATTTGAAAGAGGAAAAATTAGTTTGCTCTGGGGATGGATAGAGGTCCCTCCCAAACACAAAAGCAGCAGATGTAGTGGGGAGCGGTGCGTCTGAAAAAGGCAACGCATGGACAGCAGATGGTGGCATCAAGAACTTACTGGAGATGTATATCACTCCTGTGCTAGTGAGGAAAAGATGAAATGTTGCATGAGGACACACTGTGAAAACGTTGTCAATGAAGACAAGAATGCTGTATGGGATGTGCTGCAGGCACAGCATTAGCCAGTGGAGATAATAATAAAAAAAAGAGGGATCATACAGTGGGGATGTATTAGGGAGGCCTCTAGAAAGGACCTGCAATGCAGCCAAAGCTGGTAGGGAATCAGGATTTGAAAGTGATACCTCCGTCGTGCACTCTGACCAGCAGTGTCTCGTCGTTTCCATGTATTCTTCCATTTGCTTGTCTTTAGTTGTATAACTAGGTTTTAGCTTTCGGTCTTTTTCTTCTTAGTTTCACAGCTAAAACTGTAGGCTCTAATAAGGACTAATAAAAAGGTGTCAATAACTTTAAGTTTTCTAAAGAGCTGCTCACTTTAAAAACATAGAGCCAGTTTCAGGTTCCTCAGATAGGGATGTAAAACCTACCGTTGCTGCCCCCAGCAAACCGGTGCCAGGCTAATGCTGAACCACCGCTGCAGAGGAAGCGAAGAGTGGAGGGAAGGGACGGACAAGGAAGGAGAGTCAGACACCGAGCCCCCAAGGGCTGGCCTTGCTGCTCCTGCTGCTGCCAGGAGGAAGGGAGAGTCAGGGCAGGGCACGCTACTCCTGGGACGTGACGGGTCCTCCACCCCACAGAGACCAGCCTCCCTCTTGGCAGCAGCGCATGGTGTTCCTTTCCAAGATGCTGCCATAAGCAAAGCAAGCACCGGGGCCACGGCTCTTCATCCCCCCTTGGCAGTCCGACACCGCTGCCTCCTTTGCAGATAGCTTAAGCTGGTCCTCACGCTCAGCGTGGCCTTGAAGCTCAAGAGGATGGTGGAGGTTTCCGATCACATGAGTTGCCAGAGTGCCAGACCCTAGTCTCTGTATAGTCAAGACTTTTAGATGTAACACCTAAATGAGTCACCCAGGGTAAGCAAGCTAAATATAGCCTTCAGTAGATGGCCTATACTTACGTTTTTTCTGTTGGGTGTATCCTTCCCTACATTGTGCCAGTGGAAAGAACTTTCATTTCTTATTTCTCTTTCTGCAGCCAAGCAAGATTGGAGCAATTTCCTGCCACGTAAACCCCTGTAGCATTAAACTTACGGGTCTATATGGATAAAAATGCATCAATTACTTTACCAGAATGAATAACAAAAGAAAAAATAGTAGAGAAAACCACAGAGCTTGAATGATCGATTTCTTCAGAAGCATGGGTCTAAGATAGAAGACACCATTCAGGGTTTAAAGGAGCTTTCTCTTAGGTTTGCGGGAGTCTAATCAAGACTCAGCTATCCTCAGCTTTGCTGTGAATACCTTGTGAGAAGAATGTGGAAAGGAAAACAAAGATGTACAAACATCAAAACTTACGGGAGGGATAGTGGGGGGCAGGGGGGAGAGGCAGCTATGTGATATACAATGAGGGTTTAGTCTTGATTTGCAGTGACTGCATTTTATGCCTGTCACTGGCAAATTGACATTTTAAAGATATGTTCTTGACTGCTTTTTCATGTCAGTATCTTTGTTCAGGCTATATCTGGGCTGATGAAAGGAATTTCAATTAAGGATGAATCCTTTCCTTACTGTATTGAAATGCACAGGGTGGGAGCAGAGGGAAAATGAAGCAGTGAAAGCTCTATAGAGAGTTCTTAAGGCATCTTGCTGACACAGGACAAGATAGTTTAGGAATGCCTGGGGCAGTGCGCTCTGTAGCATGGTTTACTGCGCCTTTACAAAGAAGCAGTGTGCATTCACCTTAGTGCCTACTGCCTGAGGCCATATATCATTCAAACAGGGGGCTAAGGGTTTAATAAATCCCAATCTAGTTTAGTCCTCAAGGGAGCAGCAGTCTAGAGTCATTCAGGAGTGGCGGGGAAAAAGGCTGAATTTTGCCCTGTGAGTGTAAGCAGTGTCATGGGAAATGAAAGGGGTTGTAAATCTGCATAGCTATATTGGGAAGATCTGGGATGAAACATAGGGTAAGCCTTAGGGAAAAGAAGTGTGAAAAATAGTAAGACATAGATATGAAGACAATGCATGAGAGAGAGAGAAAAAAAGAGAGAAAAACGATAAAAAAAACATAGGAGAAAAAAAAGGAAAAAAAAAGAGTACTAATTGTAGGAAGCCACATCAAAACCACTTAATCTGTCTACCTTGCAGTCACCTAATACTTTGGGTGAAAGGCAAATTAGTTCCCAGTGAGCACGTTCACATAGATGTGTTTCTCTTTGCATTCATGTCCTTGTCCACTATTTTTTCCGTCCTACCCCTTGGTGGGAATTTTCATTCTGCTGATACATCCAGGATGCTCAGTAGTTGCCCTGGCTCCCAGCTGGGCTCCCAGCAGCCGTGGTGACCTTCAGAGAGCAGCTGATTCACGCTCCGCTCCCATCCCTGCGTTCAACGTGGGTGTGACAAGCGCACTGCAAAGACTCTTTAGGACCTCTCTATGTAGGCTGTAATTAGTGCCTTCCTTCAGGTCCGAAACTGGAGTAAGCACTGAGGCATTGCTACCAAACAAAATCTGGGCAGAGCCAGAGCTCTGTGTCGCTGTGGCTAGACCAATAATCAGGCTGTCAGTTAAAAGCTAGTTTGTGGATGTCTACACCACTACAGAGTCATTGACGTGACTGAGATGTAGACATGCATTTCATTCATTACAATAATTCATCTATTAAGATGATCTGATTTATCAGCAGGAGCCGGAATTACTGTTCATGTGGTTTACGCTCGTGCAGATATTCAGGGGAGAGGCTGTCACGTATGAAATCCCGACCTGAGTATCTGCATACAGCTGGCAAATCCCATATATGAGACAGGAACTAAAGTGGAGAACTTCCAAATTCTCCAGCAATAATGTGGAAGCTGTCAAAACTAGAACAAGTGTTTTTCTGTGTTTCCTCATTTTCCAGAAATCACCAGAAAACATATGTTTCATTTCATCATAAACCTCCAGGGTATTTTCAAGGTCAGTGGAGATAAAGCTCAGTCTCCCATTCATGAGTACTGGTCATGTAATTAAAGTAGAAAAGTACATTTAGGCTTATGCATACTACTGTCTGTCAGAAATCAGCAACGCCTTATTGAAGCACGCATACCCTTCCAACTGTCTCTCAAATGAAAACAGTCTCTACAGCCAAACTCTGAACCCTGTTCTTCAGCTGGAATAAACCTATTGTAATTAGCTCGTATTTAATTTTTAAAAGTACAACCACAGAAGGTCCAAGGGTGTTTTTTGTTTCTTATGGGAGCCGTATCGATTTTTTGTTCTCAATGTCACTCGAGCTCTGTTTTCTCAAATCATACAAACCAAAAAATGCCATTAGTCTGAGATCATCCCTGGACTTACTGAAAGAGCCGTAAATCTGAAAACCAGGTCACCCGTTTTCACCTAGAGCATGCATTTAAGGCTGGAAACCAGAAAGCCCAAATCTCAAGCATTACCTGCTCCTCCCTTCCTTCTCGTTAAGCTGTTACCCCCCTCTCTTCTCCCTAGAACACCAGGATAAAAACTGTTCTCCTGTTGTTCTGGTAACATGCTTTTATCGATGCATAAGGAAGCAGGGAACTGAACTGTGGAACACATCCTCTCTTGACTGGCGGTGCTGCTGGGGGTTGCTTTACCTGTCACTACATGCTGGTGGCACTCTTTCTGCCTCCTATGGCAACAACAGCAAGACGCCTAGAACTGCTGCCTGCCCCAAGCCTGCTCTTTGGTTTTGCGATACTCATCTTGAATCCTCCACCCTGAAGTTCTGGCAACAAACAGGGCAAAACTTTGAGTGAACAGATACCCTGGCAAAATGAATCTGGAGGGAAGGGGTGAAGCTGCGGTGAATCTGTTTCCTCTGCACACAGTACTGGCTGAATGGACTGGGCATGTGGGACCAATGGAGGATGCAGCTGTTCAGGGTAGGAGCAGAGATGCTCCTCTCTGTGAGAACAGCGATAGGAGGCTGCCGAAAAGACACATTCTGGCCTTGTTCCTCACCAACTCCCTACAGCTGTTGCCAATTTTAAAACCAAATGTGGCACCTTTTTAGCTCAAGGAGAAATTCTGAGGAACAGAGAGAAGAGGGGACTCTGAGCTGAGAGAGTCCCCTGCGCTGTCTCAGAGTCATTTTGCTGGCAAACCGAATTACCACACATTGCCTTTTAGTCACTGTGGTTTCTGAAAGATCAAACCCCGATGTTTGTAGTCTAGGGGAAGTTTCCTAGAAAAGCCTTCTATATTTGGTCCCTAATGTCTAAAAAAGCAATACAACTACATCCAAGCACAGAAGCATAAAAAATAGAACCAAGTGACCTTTTAGGAGGTCTCCCAGTCCTGCTTAGAGGCAAACCCATGCCATGCCAAACTAACATGTTTCAACCTGTTATTAAATAATTCTAGAGAGGCAGCCTTAGGCAATCTATTCCATTGTGTCTCCATTCTTCCCATTGCATTTTTTTTTCCCTTAATTTCTATGATTTAAGCCCACCACTACGTTTCCTACAACCAACATTAAGAGTAGTCTCTTTTCCTCTTCACAGCAGCTGTTTACATGTTTATCTTTACCTCTATGCAGGCATTTCTTCAGATTAATGCAGTGCCTTCAACTTTTCTTTGTAACTTCTGTTTCTGAGTCATTCCTGTTCTTCATCTCTCTCAAGCTGACCCACAACTGTCCTCAAGCGCGGAGCCCCAGGCTGGATATGGTACCCCAGCTGTGGCCTTACTCATGCTGAGTAGCATAGTAGGATGATCTCACAGCTTATAGACTGCACTTTCACTGATCTATCCCAGTATGATGTTTGCCTTTTTTTCCTCTTTTTTTTTTTTTTTTTTTTTTTTTTTTTATTAAGAGCTGCATGACGCTGCTGGCTCCCATGGAGCAGTCCACTCTAACCCCTATACCTTGTCAGCCAACTGCTGCTCGCTCTGTTGGCTCTTTACCCCATTTATTTGCAATTGATTATTCCTACCAACACGCAGAACATCACAGTTGTACTTATCGGGTTGCATTTGTCCACTTCTAATACAATCAACACGCTCGGCACCTGCGGAGTTGCAAACAAATACAGCGCTGAGTACAGGGGCCACGCTCAGGTCAGCCCTGCCTTTTTAGGAAGCACTTAATAATCTTATTTTCGGACCTCTTCTTCTCTATAGATGACACGCACTGCCACGGCTGTTGGCCAGCCAGGATGACGGAGAGGGTCTCTCTGAGCCCCCCGTTGTGCTGGCCGTGGGTGGGCAGCAAGCGCACTGCTGCGTGGCAAAACGCCGACCCTACCCAACCCATACCCCCCCAGTCAGCCCGCTGCACCCGAACGTCGAAAAATGACCGGCTGAAGCAAACCCTCACATTTCTCTAAAGAGAAGAAATGTTTGTCTTCTTTTTGGCAATTCACGTTGCCGGGCGGGTGGGAGGTGGGGGGTAAATAAAAAATTATTTACCATCCTGTGAAAAAAATAACTGTTTTCCCCTATTTTTGCTGAACTTGCTGTGCAACATCTGCTGTTATATATGAGGTCTTCATATATAGGGGAAATATGCTTACTCAAAGGACAGGTTTTTTCCGAAGTGCATGAAGCTTTCCACAGATTTGTCCCCAGTCTTCCAAAATCTCATTCTTTTTTATATATAATTAGACTGTACACATACGAACTCTCTGGCAATACAGACCTGAGTGGAGCGGAGTGAGCCCAGTCACCCTACGTACCTTTGTCTGACAGCGGCGGTTAAAGAGATGTGCTGCTAATCACTTTGACTGCAGGTGTCTGGGTGTAGAGGTAAAAAGACACTCATTATTTACTGGTGAAGAGGCAGTAATGAAATTCAGTGACAGTGATGTGGAGGCTAAGCCCAGAAACAACCCAAGTTACTGTGATAGCAGATTAATGTTAAGTGTGTAATTAGATACTGCAAAATGAATGAAAAAGGAAACAGATGTAAACCGGCTTAATAGTTATTTTGTATCTTCCTGCCAAGCATATCTTATTAAGGGTCTGTTATTGCGGCTTTTAAATCTCTGCTAACCAAAATGTATCAGATAAGGAGAGCAATGTCATTTTCCTTCAGGGGTTACAACCCCGAGGTTCTGCCACGCTAAGCTCATTGCGATAACCTGCCAGGGTGCTAAATAGTTAATGAGGTAGCAACAACTACATTTATAAGAAAGAAAAACAGTATATGGCCAATTCCTTTTGCCTGAAGTCTTGAGTTTTTAAAAATTAATGCCAAGGTACTGATAAACTACGTGGTAATTTCCTGAGGAAAGATTAGAGGCTTTTGCAGAAGATAAAGCCCAAAGCATATGTTTGCCCGCCTTGGCTTCCACGTATTAACCGTACATATAATGATGGAGTAATTGGAACAATTCTGTGAGGGTCACAATCTGCTGAGCGCCATACTACAGCTAAGCACACGTTCCTTATTCTCCCACCACCACGAGAATCTGAATATCTCACTACTTTCTCTTTGTTCAGTAATAAAAGGGAATCTGATGCTCACATCTGTCGGCAGGTAATGAAGACTGGATGCCACTGGAGATGATGCCTCACAACCCTTCAGAGTGGTGACCAGGCTGGCTGAGCTTCTCTGTGCTCTGGTTATCAAGAGCAGACACCCCCTTCCCACCAGCTATCAGCCTGAGTCACATCGGCAAGGCTTTCGGCAACCGCGTTAAAGCCAGAGCTGCGGTCTAGACCAGGGGCTCGCTAGCTTCATATGGACGCTGAACCTGAATTCCGTAGTGAAGGCACTGTTGAATAGGTGGACCAGGAACGGTACATAGCTCTGTGTATCTGCTGGTCCACTTACCCATCCCTTTTCGGTCTAATCGTAGCCAGCTTGCAGTAAAAGTATGGGAAAGCAGAGGAGGAAGGTCTGACGAGTTCAGGAAGATACTGGAAAACTTCCCGTGTGAAACACATTTTCCTCTTCCTGCACATCGGTCACTCTGGGGGAAGAGAGGAAAAAACCCCTTTGGGCTGAGTCGTTCACACTATACTAAGAAAACACTTGCAACTGTACTCTACATTACAGCAGAACGGGGCAGTACTAGGGTGAAGTGGGGCTCTTTTGTTTCACAGCAAATGTCACTACCTGCATTTTGTTGCTCATTTCCAAGCATCTTTGTGATTCAGCCTGGGAGGTGTTTATTTTCACAAGTTGCTATTACTCTCTGTTTCAAAAGGGAAACTGGTTAAAGTACAATGCACTACTTTAGTTGCACTGAGATGGGATTGATTTTTTTCCTTGCAGAAATTGGATGAATTTTGGCTCTGAACTGATTAAGGACTTAATCTGGTGCTTAACTTGAAGTAGCCCAGTACTTCCATTGAAATGAATAAAATCATCCACATACACTAAGTTACTTGCCTGTTTTTCTGGACTGGGCGTTTTTAGAGCTGATCATTCAGCTTAATAAATACAACTCTAAGCATAATTTTAGCCTGGTCTGAAAAGAAAATGGGTTTAAATAGTAGATCCTGTGGCTGCTGTTATTTTTTATTTTTTTTTTAAAAACAAAGTTTTCTGTTTCCCTCTTTGTGCCAAAATGCAGGTTTTTTGCGGGGTGGAAATTCCACTCTGTCACAGTTCAAATTTCAACATTGATGGCAACATTTGCAGTTTTGTTTGCAGTAACTTTTAACAGAAGGATTATTTCTCCCTCTTGGATACACTTGTTTCTTGTAAGCGCTTGATGCGGTGCATCCATTTGGCAATAAACCCCCTCGTTGGGGAGTTACAATCTGCCGGTTTTGTTTTCTGCCTGAAGCTTCTCAAACAGAGTAAGTCCTGAGTTAAATTTATCTGAACCGACGTTCACACAGATGTTGAGTCACCGGACCCTCCTTTTCCTCACACCACTTCCCAGGCGTTCCTCCGACGGAAGCCAGTCATAGTCTGGTGAAACAGAGGTGAAAATGCAGCTTCACGTGTCAGCAAAAAGGCTCCTCAGTTAAGAGAGCGTCAAGGCAACCTCCCCCCGAGGTCCTGCTGCAGGCGATGCATGGTGACCCACTTCTCCAGCTTGGGAGGCTTGGCTGATCTTCACAGAAATCAGTGAAACCAGGTCAATTAACCGCAGTGGAAGAGCTGGCCAAAAAAACAAGCAGGATGGAAAAGGGGTGTAAGTGATAAAGGAGCTAAACACGGCTGGAGCTGAAGTGATCAGGGACCGTAATTCATGTGGCAAGAGGGTAAAGGTGAAGTTCAATGACAAGGTTCCCCTTGAGCCTTTTTTCCCTCTGTGTGTGCTATTTAGTGTGACCCAGTTCCCCTTTTGGCTGTTGGCACTGGGGAAAAGCACGGTCCATTCTGACCACGATTTTATTTCTAACTCCACTGGACTGAACGGAGGCTCCCAATTTACAGTAACCAGGAAACTTGGCTCGTGGGGTTAGATGGTGGCTTAACACCGCCTTCCTCTTCCCAGCAGTGGATAGCTCGGCAGGAAAATGTTAGAACAATTAGCTGGGCCAGCAGATGTTCAGCCTGACTTCAGAGGATGAACAAAACCCTGGATCTGAAAACATTGATAGTTTTCTGATTAAAACCTTCCCACTGACATATAGAGAGATTGATTAAAAAAATATGTATTTCTCTAAACAAATGGAGGCCACCGCACAGCCTTGATTTACATGCGCATGCCCAAAAGTTGTCACCGGTTTGATGTGCGTTTCCTTCCCCAGCATCTCACTAACCGCGCAGCGCAGAGCTCCAGCCTGTCCTCCGCCAGTGGGGACCTTCTTGAGATCTCATCACGGCTTCTCAGTGCGGAGGCACCGGGCATTGCCTGCCACGTCTTACTGCTTCAGCGCTATGACAGGAACGGCATTGCTGAAATACAAAGATGATCGAAACGTTAATTGCTTCTAGGAGAATGTCAGCAGCAGCACTTGCCTGGCTGAAGGAGAAGCCCCAGGGCATTTACCTGAAGGTGGAGGAGGATCCTCCTTACGAAGGGGTCACAGCAGAGCGACTCGCTGCTTTCTGCTGAGCTTGTGCTCTTTTCCCCTGGAAGAGAGCGAGCTCAGAATCTCTTCTCTATTCATTAGTACAGCCTGACTTGGAGAAACTAACTTAGCAAGATGGGAAGTCAGCCATGAAATAAACTGTTAATATAAGTAAGGAAGCAATGACAGACATCAGAATTACTGCTGCTATGCTTATGTTTTGGGAGATGACAGAATCCCAGCAGATCATTAACAGGGGGCAAAGGCAGAAGTCCTTAGGCTAAATCTTGCCACTGCTCCCAGTAATTGCCTTTTAAGCAACTGGGAGTTTGTAGGTGAAAGGTCTTGTACAACCAGAATGAACGTTTTGTGACAGTAAATTTTTCTGACCGTAGGTCAGAAATATCGAGAGCCTAAATATACACGGCTTTGCTAATACTAACAGAGCGACGTAGTCTGTTAGAGGCTGCTTTCCTTAATTTTATTGTCGCTTGTACAGCCAATAAACAGATCATGCTAGCTCACTGCAAAGATTTCTTTACACACAGATGGTATTAGAAAACATCCCTGTATATAAAATCCGTAAATATGCAATGAATTAGTTATCCGATATGCGATGAATTAGTTCTTTGCAATACCCCCCACAGGAAGCGAAGCATGTGCAGTGACTAAAAGCAATATTATTACTTGCTTAAATAGAGCAATGCATCCTGTTGTTGTGAAGGGTAAGCTTTGACTGGAAAGGACTGTTATTGCAGCTTCAAATCATTCAAAACACTTTTTTTTTTATTTTTAAAAAAGTAAGTTTTATTCACTTCTAAGCAACAACTGTTGGCATATTTCCTTACAGAAGACACTGTTGTGTCCGGCTATTACTCAACCACTAACATTAGAGCCATTAAAGTTGCAGGAAACACAGTTCATCTCTTGCGTAGTTAGAAAGGAGTTGGCTTCCCAATTACCCTGGAAACTGGGCTTGCTGCTGGGCAGAAAACCACAATTCACAGCGGAAAATAATAGTTGATATATGAATATCTACCTAAAGACTAATCAGCAAAACAAACAACAAATGAGGAAGATGACCAACATGACGTTGTTTAGAGGAAATTAGTCACCAGTACCCTCTTGCTTCTTTTTGTCTTAAAACATTAAATCACTGCCCCTCCCCAATTTAGTCAAGAATGGGTTAATACAATCTGTTGTGAGTAAGAAATCAAGCTGTTTTCAACAGACAGGCTATATTTTACAAGCATCTGTCTGTTGACCATGTGCCTCTTGACTTCCATGGGTTAGCGCTTCAGGCTAGCGCTTAATTCCAGGTGTTACTGCACATCACGCGGTGCTAAGGGTCCTAGCAAGCATCGGCACCATGAATGAAAGACTTGAGAAAGCGGGGGTAGAGGCAGGATCAAGTTTGCTTTGTGCATGGTCCCAACATACCTTTCGTGGTTTCCTGCCGTATTCACTGAGTCAATGAGCACACCTCTGAAAATTTTCTTTCCTCCCACTACTGGCTTCATGGCATGCAATTTAGGGAGGATAACCGGCTAAACAGTGCAGTGAGATAAGCCTTTCTGGATCTGAGGTAACAGCACTGACTCTGACTTCCAGCTTAGTTACGCCAATGCTCAACCAAGAGCAATGGTCCCTCTCATGCCAACTGCGTGACGTACAAGCAGTAACTCTGAAAGTGTATGTTTTTTTCCTTCTTCAGTGAGAAACTATGCGTAAAACATTCTGGATGCCAAGTACTACAGGACGTGCGTAACAAACAAACAAAAAAGGCCACGAGATGAGTCCAGGACCCATTGATGTCAGCGGAAGCTTTTGCTGTTCATTCCACCACGGCCGGTGGTTCTCCTGTCTCCAAGCCCCTGGGAAGACGGGATGGAGTGGAGTTGGTGCTCGGTAGTTATGTGGGTGGTGTGGCTTCTCCTTCCAGGTGGTTAAATGCTGTTTATTTTCAACAAGCCAGTGCCTTTCTTAGTGCATGCCACTCTGTGCGTGCGCTTAGCACTGAGGCTGGCAGCCCCTTTGCTTCTTTGGTTTTAAATAGGCTCTAATCTCTAGCAAATTGGCTTGATTGCAGATGTCCACTTTTATTAGTTGAAGATCTAACTAACCCATTGTACTTAGAGCTTTCTGCCAAAAAAAAGATCCAGACTCATCACTGTTTCACACTAGGCTTCCCCAAACCAACAGCATTTACTAACACATAAGCTTTGGGGGCTGTAGGCAGCTTTGCCCGGTGTCCACTGCAGTGCAAAAGCATGTGGCTTACTGAACTGGAAACCACTGCCAGAACAGTCCGGTTTGATGTGTAAACCAGAAGAAAGGTCAGCGTGCTGCGGAGCAGACAGGCACCGACACCAGTGACGTGTGTAGGAGCTGGAAAAAGCATCAACCTCCGCGGGTGAATGTGATGACAAGGCAGTCTGGTGCTCGGCTGCTTCGGCAGGTCTCATCCGTCACCCTGTATGCTGCCTTGGGCTGCCCATCATGGACACCCATTCCTGTGAGCAAAGAGCAACCCTGGCAGAAGTTCAGGGGTTGTCCACCTCTGGGTTTTGTTTTGGGGCTTTTTAAAATGTAGCTGTTTCACTGAAAGAAAGGAAAGAAACAAATAGAAAGAGAGACTCTTCAACCCAAACTCTAAAACACTGTTTTGAAGCTTTGAGAAAAAATGCTATTTTCTTCCCACCCCCCAGGAAATGACTCAGTAGTAGAGAAACACCAAAAAANATTAAAAAAAACAAAACACCAACAACCAACCACGCCATGAGATGTGCAGCTGGCTTGGCTGAACGAGCCTCCTAGCAGTGGTCTTCCCCTGTCTTGCCTCTTTCTCCTTTGGCCTCCTACCCCACAGCTGTGTCTGCTCCGCTCCCTCTCCTTCCAACAGCTACTTCTTCAAACAAATCAGTGCTACTAAGAGTCGCGAAAAGGCCAAACTCCAGCTCTTCCACCTCATCTCCTGGTGTCAGAAGCTCCCGCAGAGCCGCCTCTTCAAGCTCACCTCCTCTTTCCTCGGCCACGGCCCCTGGGATCAGAGCCGCGGTCATCCTGGTCCTGTAGAAGTTCAGGACAGCATCCAGGCTGCTGCCAGCGGCTCTGCGGGGAACAGGATCTTCTCCCCTCTTTGCCCTGAGGCTGTGATTTGGTTGTCCCAGCAGCAGGTTGTCTTAAGCAACTATTTACTGGTTGTACTCGGTGTACATATTCTTTAAGCCCCATGACTTTTCATGTCCTGATAAACAATGCAAATATTTTCTGTGATCGCTACTCCCCCAGCATTTTCAGCCTTGGCTGTGCAACAGCCACTGCACAAGCCCGGGAGGGATCATACCGGTCCCTACAAATCACCATGCTTTCACACTGTGCTCTGGGTGCAGGGAGATTTCGGAATTTCTCATTTACCCACCAGCACTCCACGCGGGGCCCCGGGGAAAGGGCCACCTCGTGCCTGCGAGCGAACCTGGAGAACGGGCCGGGTCCTTGCCGAGTTTGGCAGCTCCCCCAGCTGCAGATCAGAGCCGCGCACGGTGAGGGGGTAACAAGCGCGTAGCAAAGCATGAGGGTGCATCTGGTGTGGATCACAGGGCTGACTTCATTTCCTTCCTCCTGGCTCCCTTGTCGCGCTCTGCCCGGCCATTTCGCCCAGGTCTGGCTGTTATCCAGTCCGTACCTAGTTTCCTCAGGGCAGAGCCACAGATAGCATTGGCTTCCCAAGGTGTGGGAGAGCTACTCATCACTCGAATGAGCCTTCATGGGCATATTTTCTTTCTCAGGAGCCACCAGGTTACCCCAATGGCATCTGGAGAACATCCAGATGGAGCAGCAAACAGGCGCTTCCCTGTTATACCTGCCCGAACTGGAGACCGCAACCAGTACAACAGTGAGGAAGATTTCCATTCCCTTGTCCCACAAGGCTCCCATAAAAGCTGGAGACAGGAAACATTATCTGTTAGGGACTGATCAGTGTTTGTGCTGCAGCAGCTCTGGAGGCTCCCACTGACATCCTGCTCCTGTTATTCTGGGCACAGCCACCAGATTGAAAACAGGCCTGGCCGCAAAGACTTTGCAATTGAACCCACCTACATGAATAAATAGGACCTGCCCCACCTGCAGACCCACAGCTAAGGGACTTGGCTCGTCCCATCTAGCCAGGGCCACCAGGGATCATTGGATCTGTGCAACCTGCCCAGCCTCGTCCAAGTCCCACATACCCATCCCCGACCACGGAGGATGCTGCCGAGTCAGTACCTGGAGGGACAGCAGCAAAGCTAGAGGAAACCCAGCCGCCTTCAGCCCGCCTTTCCCTCCCCAATAGCTCCTCATTTGATTTATGGTTCTGATGCTTAACCTCTTTAGTAATTTAACTTAATCTCTTTAGTCTTTAGTAATTGCCACAGATAACTCTGTGAAACTCAACCCTGTGCACAGTCAGCTGAGCAACACCACTTCTCATGCTTTACCAGCATGTAAGTCTTTTACTTATGTATTTAGACAAGGGTTCACTCAATTTTTCAATAAATACCTGTTGCTGGTAATGATGGCATTGCAAAGAGTTCTTTGACTGTAGCTGTGCTCCCGGCAGCTTCCTCAAACAAAGGCTTACAAAATTTTTCACGTTAAATCCAGGCATCTGCTCCAGTGACTCTCCTGGTAAGATACAAGGCAAAGAAAAGAGTTTTGATTTAGGTTCTACCAGGTCTTCCCCCTCTTACTCATATCTTTTATACCCCTCAAACCTGTACAGGGGTATACAAGAGTGTTTGTTTTCCAGGAGAGGTTCAGTTGCATTTCATCTCTCCATCTAAAGCAACATCTTAAGTTGGTACTTAATTTATGACAAAAATGGCAAAAAACTAGATATACAGAAAAGCTTTGTCAGATATCCATAGGTATCCATCAACACCAACAATAACCAATCCCACTTTTATTTAATTTCAAAGTCATTGGTTCATGCTTGGCTTGGCTGATACTAGGCTTGTGTTATATTTAGGAGGGATAAGAGGGGGAAAAAAAACGAGGGGAGATAAACTAATCATTTGTGGAATATTCCTGAAGTCTCTTCTTTTTCTTTGTGTTTAAATGACAGGAAAAATGTTTTGTCACAGTAATTTTCTGGGGTTTCCAAACTGGAATAAGAAGCTCCCAAACTCTGCAGACCTATCTATCTGTGAACGTAGCGCTGCTTCTTGATGTTGAATGGGAAAGACTGAGTTAATTGCCAGGAAGTGGAAACTGTGCTATAATATCTTGGCCAAAGTGTACATGATGAAGAGCTGCTTGCTCTGCTGGACTGGCGATGTTAATAACACACATGTGTCTACAGGACCGCGCGCCATTGAGAAGCTGGCTGTAACTGGAGGACCTGCGCGGTGTTGGTGTGGATCAATCATTAATCACAATCTGACAGCTGAGCCCAGGACGGTGCGGTGAGGGGAGTGGGCTTGGACGGGCAGAGGAATATGCGGAGGCTGTCCCCACGCCAAGCGCTGCCTGCGCCCATCCACCCCTGTAGGCAGCGCTGGTACGAGCCAGAGCCAGAGTCAGATCCAGAGCACATGGAGACTGGTGGCTGCCTGGATCTGGCATCCTCCTCTGGCCTGAACCAGGACGCCAGGGCAGAAATATCTGACCTCAGGATCAGCCAAGCACATGCATTAAGTGGCTGTAACAAAATGCTTATCACTCTCTCATTACTAAAGATTATTCTCCGATGTCTGCACCGCTTGCAAAACCTGCAACTGGCTGGGTTTGTTCCTCCTTTGTTCCTCCCAGAAGGTATACACGCAGTCAGCACTATTTAACCATTCCCAGGAAGAGATGAGCTTTCCTGAGAGGAAATCAGTGTTTCATCCCCACCCAGAAAAATCAGCAGGACTGGATGAAGTCCCGGAGCCTGAGGTCTGTGTGTGAGCCCAGCGGCACGGCTGGCGAGCACGGCCGTACCAGCCCTTTCAGTCCAAATGAAACATTCATGAAAAAAAGACTTAAGCCTCTGAATTTCCGTACTTTCAGCGTGAAACAGAGGAAGCCCAGCCTGGTTCAGCTCCCCCCAGTCCCTTTCTCCCCCCTTGGCTTCCTGCCATTGTCGTTGGCAGAGGTGGGGTGGCTGCGGGAGCCCTGGGAAAAGGGGGCACTGTCTTCTCTCACCCACCGTACCGGTTATTTGTAGCCCTTTCAGGTATTTTCCAGCCCATATATATTTTGCTCGAGTGTCTATATACACACAGACATAGGTGTATAGATTTGTACACCCCCCACACACACACTGCAGACATACATTCCTGCATATACGCACACTCGTATGGTGACCTTGGTCCTCCAGAAAGTGGGTCAGGCTCATTTCTGCCATGCTCATATATTTCCATCAACAAACGTACAACTCTCACCTCTTCTCCCACAAAACAATGATGCAGAAGGGTAGGATGAACACGCCATGGGAGCGTAGCCCGGCCCTGCCTTACACACCGGCACCACGATACAAAAGCAGGGGGCAATGGGTGGCCACGCTCTGGCGGTTGTGTAGCACAGCTCGTCACAACTCAGCTCCAAACTGCTGTCTCCACCCAGGAAGGACTCTAAACACCTACACAGCTTTTGCACCAGCGGGCCTTCAGGCTCGTCAGGGCTTTGTTTAGTGCCCCAGAGCCCTGAGCACCCAAAAGCAGCTTTCAGCATCTTCCCTCCCCTCCGGGGAAACCCTGGAGGCACTCCAGCCCCTGGAGGCCCTCACCTCCTGTCAGCAGTGCTGGTCCCCTCCGCCGCCTGCACGCACCGTGTTTTGGTGTCACAAACACATGCCCTTCCCAGACTCCTCTGTTGCTCGGGAGACCCCGGGTCCTGGAGCAGGTTCCTGTAACTGTAGATTTTCATGCTGCTGAGGTCGGCTTTTCTTCCCTTCCCTGTTCCTGGGACGGGCCAAGGCATCTGGCTTTCATTAGTTTTTGGTGCTCGACTCTAGGAAGCAAATTCTAGTTTGAGAAGGACTTTTTGCTTTTCACATCTTGCTTTGAAGAAACTACTGTTTGAACAAAAAATGTTTTCTCACCCAATGTCATCACTGGTAACGCTGAAAGGCGGCTTTCAGCCTGTCGGAAATGGGCTGCAGGGAGACCTGAACACCTGCTAAAATCCTGCCCTGAGCCGGGGCCTCAACAAAAATCCCTCCACCGCAGTCCCCGTCAGCAAAATTCAGAGCCAGCCCATCGTCTCGGACAGCTTGTGAGGCAGCTGGGGGCTCTTCCTCCAGCGTAATGGAGAGCAGAGGAGCCTCACGTGAAAAGCCCGGACTGACAGACCCACCAACAACATCTCCCAGCTACCAACGGGCACCTGGTTGGGACGGGGCCGGTGAAGCACATGGCATCTCCTCCTGAACCTGGCAGAGGTTCCCCAGCCCTCCCGCCCCACGGCTGCACCGTGCCAGGCTGCACGCCCGAGTAAAGCTCAGCTTTATTCCTGGTCTAACGTACAGTGTTCGCTGTGTTCAGTTTGGGGCCCCTCACTACAAGAAAGACATTGAGATTCGGGACTGTGTCCAGAGAAGGGCAACTAAGCTGGTGAGGGGTCTGGAGGACAAGTCTTATGAGGAACAACTGAGGGAATGGGGGCTGTTCAGCCTGGAGAAAAGGAGGCTGAGGGGAGACCTTATTGCTCTCTACAACTGCCTGAAAGGAGGGTGTAGCGAGGTGGGGGTCAGTCTCTTCTCCCAAGTAACAAGCAAAAGGACAAGAGGAAGTGGCCTCAAGTTGCGCCAGGGGAGGTTTAGATTGGATATTAGGAAAAAATTCTTCACTAGAAGGATTATCAAACATTGGAACAGGCTGCCCTGTGGTGGAAGTGGTGGAATCGCCGTCCCTGGAGGTATTCAAAAGACAGGTAGACGTGGTGCTGAGGGACATGGTTTAGTGGTGGACTTGGCAGTGTTAGTTTAATGGTTGGACTCTATGATCTTCAAGGTCCCTTCCAACCTTGACGATTCTATGATTCTACAGGAGAGGCTGAGACCTGCCCACCTGGGTGAGCTGAACAACTCTACTGACCTACCAAGGCCAGGGAAGAGGTTACATCTACTGCATTGCTAACGCTGGGGTTCAGCACAGCCACAGTCAGCCCCAAATCCCTGTGCACGGGGCATACATCGCACTGAATGCGCCCAGAGAGGCATCTGCTCACCCATTGGGTGGGGTCACCCACTGGAGACAAACTCAGACCAGAAAGGGCTGGGGATGAGAAAGGGGAGAGCAAGGAAAAGGGGGGAAATCATGGAAGTGATGGCCCCAGCAGGAAACCCAGATAAGAAATAAGCCATGAACTCTCCCTACCCGTGATTTGCTCTGTGAGAACTACCTGCTGGCAGCCTTGCCAACGTGGGCGTTCTCTTCAGCATCCAACACTCAAACTTCCTTCCTGCCCGTACTAGGCATTCCTGCTTAATTAACACACCTGGAATTTCTGAACCATCTTTCATTTACGTCACTGGGACAGAGATTGCCTTTTTATTTTTATTATCCACTGCCTACCATGATCGCGTGAGCAGGGATCGCAGGCTCCAGCACAATCCCACGAAACAAAGAATGAAAATAATAAGCTATCAATAATCAGGGCCATAGGCTGAGCCGAGCCGGGCGTTTTTGCAGCGTTTGGCTCATTACTTACTGCTGTCACTCAGACTCCAGCCTGAGAAGACCTCTGTGGACTCTGAAGACCCTGTGGGGCAAGCTTGCTGCAAGAGACACAGCAGGGGAAGGTTTCTCTTCCATGCTGTCGCCGTGCAGTCAGCAGCACAGGAGCAGTGCGCTGGATCTCCAGCCCTGCACCGGTGGAGCTCCCCGGGGAACCCGGCTCTGCATCTAACTGCTGGGGAGAACAAGAAAAAATACTACCGATAAGCGCTGCGGAAACATGATACATGCCTAAGAGCAAAGCTGAGCGCCGAGCCACGCTGTCACAGCCTGCTCCTGTGGATAAAGCTTTCCGCTGCTTTAGAGCAGAGCATGGAGCAGTGGGATCAGGGAAATGCTGTCACTTAGCAACTGCGTCAACACCAGAACCTGAACCAAAGTGTTCGGAAGTGAGAAATTCCACTATTTTTTGCTGCAGCTGTGCCCACACGCTGGAGCAAAGGGAAGGGATTTGACTCCTGGAGTCTCTGTGCCACCTACACAGCCAAGAGAAGGGCACTTGGCCGTGAACTAGGACACAAGTACAACAGTGATTTTTCCTTTAAGACATAATGAGTCCTCCTGAAGCCTGAAATATTTGGTCAGAGAGGAAGCAGCTTAAGCACGTGCTGGGGACTTTACTTACCCCAAAACATCACTTTTGATCCTCTTGGAGTGGTAGTAAAGCTTGTTCTTCTGTACCCTGCAACGCTCAGGTGGAAAAGGGGCATTTAAAAAAAAAAGCCTAAAGATCTTTAGTTGGGCGGTTGGACGTGTCCTACACCAGGCAAAGTTTTGTCTTCCTGTAATACAGCCAAAAAGAGAAAACATAATACTGAACATTGAGGGTACTCAGACCTCATTATTATTCAGGAGTTTCAGGACTCATTAACTGAGAGCTTGGAGTCTCACAGCAACGTATTTTCAAGCAGGGCAGAGGTGGTTGTTCGATGGCTGAGGACACCTCGTAAGATGAAGAGAGAGGTGCCTTCCCCATCCTCCGTACCGGCACCAGCCCACCCGTCCCCGAAACCAGCTCTCAGCCAGGAGGCCAGGTTGGAAAGCAGAGCCTGGTAGAGGGGAAAAGGCTCATTGTTCGAGGGGAAATGAACTTGGTCATGTCACCCATAGCCCCAAACATCAACGTTTTCTGTTATTTTGTTTTTCCTCATTTTCCTATTTTTTGTTTGCGAAAATATCATTTTGGAGGAGGGATTAAGGATTTGTGCTTACAAATAAAATAGACTATAACTTGCATAATGGGAGCAGTTCAGTTTTACATGGTTGTCTCTTGACATGTTTACACAGCTGGCCAGATACCATTAAAACATATTTTCTCAGGAGGCAGTGTGGTCTAGTGGAATGAGCACGGGCCGAGGAGTCAGGAACTCCCACGTTGTGATTTTGGGTCACCAGTGATTTGCTTTGGTGCACGGACCGAGTCATTTAACCCCTCTGTGCATCAGCATCCCCAAAAGACATCTCCTCGTCACAGCCTGAATTTGAGGATCAATGCGTTAATCCTGGGGTGGGAGAGGACAAGGTCGCCATGTGGTACTGAGGATCGAAAACACCCCAATAAAGACTGCGGAGGGGTGCGTTGGCTCTAACTTTCTTCTCTGCCTTCACCTCTCGTGGGTTTGGGTTAGCCAGTGTCTGAATAGGAAATGATGCATCTGACACGGACTTGTGCAAGTCTTTCTGCTCCAAATTGAGACCACCTGTAAGCACGCTGCAACAGTTTGTCACTTTTCCTAGCAGTAAAGGAAGACAAACCTTCTCGTTATGACCACCACAGCTTTGCAGATCCTTAGCGAAGTGAAAAAGTGACGGAGTAGCAGTGCTGACTTCTAGCCCAGCAACATTAATGGTTAAAAAGCATCGATTTCCAAAAAGCTGACGTACATAACAAATATTACATCCGACCAGGAGCTTGCATGGCAGTGGGATTGTGAGTACTGTGAAATGACTGGCTCTAATTCTAGCTCAGACAGTTAAAAATCAAATAAAACCTAACCTGATACCGAACTAGGGCCTATGCTGTGACACCATTTGAAATTACAGCCTGCCTGCTTAGATTCCTTCAATTCAGGATACTTTTGCCATAGCATCGAGATTACCGAGTAGACTTCGCATTTGACCCAGAAAGTGCACGCGCACCAATCCATATCGCTTCTGGGTGACGATGATGGAAATAATCCGACCAGAAGGTATTCTAGCTGGTAGCTAAATTGTGATCTTACCCATTTAATATCCTCGTTGTTTACTTCTCCCGCTGTCGTTACGTCTGGTAACTGCCGTGTTTGCGTTTCACTCTGCTGTTAATAAGGGTTTTATTTGATGGAATATTGGAGATAATCCAGCAAAAACCATTCCAGATCAGGCAATAGCTATTTTGTTGCTTCACTCTGGTTCCTTTCTCCCCTCTCTCGGTTTCTCAGGGCCTGTAATAAAAAAGGAAAAGTTGCTTGCAAAACTCGGGGCCCGGCCTTGCTGATGGACCGTCTCTCTGGGGTTTTGTCAGCAGCTTGAGGGGAGCTCATTTTAGAGAACTGCTCCGCTCTTTGTAAGGCGGATTCCTGCAAAGGAGGCTGGGTGTGGGAACAGCCACGCGGCACGGCAGCTGACAGGCGGTGTGGTAGGAAGCGCTTTCTCAGGGCTCCTGGGTACGGGGAAAGGATTCGTCAAGGCGTGAAGGTGGCGTCAAGGCAGAGCTGGAGGTGGCTGCAGCCCGAGAAAGTCTTGCGGCTGTGCATCTTGCGGCTGCTCTGGCTCGCCGAGGAGGCCAGCTGGACTTTTTAACTGACTCGGGGTCAGTGACCACGTCAGGGTCATGGTGCCTTCTCCGACTCCGCCGTTCTTCCGAGGGCTTGAGCTGACCCCACCGCATCCCAGGAACGCTGGAGGTGCAGGACCCACCTCGTCCACCCCCTGGGCAAGCGGGGCTCTCCCCAGCTTGACGCCTGATCAACCAAGGCTCTGTCCAGCCAAGGACGGAGACAGCAGGACCCCTCGGCAGCCTGCTCTGTTCCCACACGGCACAAGCTCTCTGAGTGAAGAAGTTTCTCCAAATGTCCAAACTGAACCTCCTGAGCCAAAGGCTGTGGCTGCAAAGCCCAGCTGTGACCTGCGGTTTGGGAATCAGACCTTCTCCCCCACTGCTGCTGAGGCAACAGAGCATCCAGTGCACGTTCTCTTCATGAGAAACAACTGAAAGAAACAGAAAGCCTTTTCTTTTTTTTTCCTCCCAGGGAGAGATTGTGCTTTTCTGGATGGCAGACTACTTTAACAGCAAAGAAATCTGAGCCTTCAGGGTATCTTTAACCCAATTTTAGAACCTGCTGGAAGCAGGAGTTATTAATGGAGTTGTTGCTGGAAGCTCAGCTCCAGTGTTTTAAATGGCTGTGAAACATACTCCTGATGGGAGAATGAGCTCGAAAACAAGAGAAAAACAGGAATCTGTCTTCTGATATTCCCACCTCTGCTAATAAAGTTCTCTTTTCAATGCTGATGTCTTGGTTGGTTTTAAAACAGTCTTGTAAAATTGCCTTGACACCTTATTAACATCGGTACAAAAACCCACTCACCCGCCCTTTACTGACACAGTGGTACCAGGGATTTTAAAACGGGGATTTTACAAACCTGTCAAAGGAAATCTGTTGCCTGAGCTCGGAGTGGGTGTACAGTCTGCGATGAAGTGTCATGCATATCCATACCGGTCTATAAATATCAAATATTACCGTTTACTGAATTGGGGCTTTTGTCTTTTAGTAGCCTTATTTATATAATTGACACTTGCTTTAGTGGGTTTGCGCCAGTATTTCATTACCAGCTGATATATCCAGGTCAGCCTTGGTAGGTTAGTGCAGAACCCCACTCCCTCAGCAGGACCTGAAAATTTAGGTCAGTTCGCATAACTTTGATGAATCTTTAGAACTAAAATGATTAAAGTGACAACTTCCATTGACTGCCCGCTGAGGTCTCTGACCTTAAATCACGGAGGTCACAAAAAATATGCTAAGAATCTAAATAAACTCCAATTCAGAACTCCCTTAGATTAAGCATCTCTGTGCAGTGGGGACATCAATATGGCTTAAAAGAAATGCACAACACTTTATAGATTCTCAATAATTAAAATTTTTCACAGGAACGTCACAAATTTCAGTGCATACCTTTTTTTTTCCTCAACCCCATCAAATGCCTTTTTTAAAGAGACAATGGAAAAGGTTAACCACTTCCAGTTAAGAAGGTATCAGTTCTGCAAATGCTTCATAAAGCTGTAACTGTCTCATTTCAGGGTTGCATTGAATAAAATCAAGACATTTTTCAGTTAAAGGGTTTGGTATTTTTCCACGTCATCTCAGGATAGATGCAAACGTTGAGTGTTTGAGCTCCATGGGTACAATGACGAAGGCCCCTTTCTATGTCACGGAATAAATCACTGGGCAAGAACTTTTCCTGAGTGCACAAGACAACCACGATGACACATGTGCTTGGTATTAAAGGAAGAGGCCGTGATTAGTTGATGCTGTGTAAAATCAGTGTCCAAACCCAGGTTTTCTTTTACTGTAGCATAAATTGTTCCGTTTTGAAGAGCCCTGCAGGAGCTCCAGGGGGTTGAGCAGTCGCATACTGGGGAGCGCTGGGAGCACAGGGGGGACTGCGAGTCCACCTCTGTAAGCTGGTGCCAAAGGGACACTGCGAGGGGGGTCAGGAGCTGTTTTTTCTGACTACATCTTTTATGAAGAAGCAAGGATGCTCCATGCGTATTCGTGCTTCCCCCAGCAGACCGTGCCAGGACAAGCAGACTGCATCTTCCCCTCGTATCCACAGACCAGCCCAAATTACCTCAAGCAACCCTAAATTTTCACTGAGAGTACTCCGCACATTCTTGATGGCTGGAGAAGACGACAGCAGGTAACGGAGGGAGGATGTGACATACCTGTCGAGTTCCTTTAAAAAAACCCAAACAATTAATTTAAGTCTTCAGTCACCGGCATTGCACAGTGTTGTCTCCCGATGTCTTTTGCTCAGAATTATGTGAGCCAGAAACAGTCGTGACATTTCTTTGAGTGAGTGTGATTTAAACGAAGGAAGGAATCCCACAGCGTTTCTGTCTCCTCTGTGAGTCATCTTTTGGTATCCCTCGACCTGGGCCTTCACATGCTGTAATTGCCTGTAATGAGGGAAATCAAGGGAGAGGAGGACTGCTTTTGAGATAAATCCCACAGTACAAATTCCTTCGTTAAGTGGAAAGTATTCCGATCCAGTCTTCATCCCCTGCTGCATGCACTGAAGGGCAGACGGTGTGGGTTGTGCGTACACGCGCCAGGGCAGCATTTTCTCTCGTGTGTTTATTTAGCAAAGTGGAGGTCGCAAAACTACAAAGAAAGCAGCAACTTAGGCCTTCACAATCTTTGCTCCTCAGTGACAATGGGTCTATCTGGCCAGTAGTTCCAGCGTTTAGCGGAAAATAACCATGCTGGGATTTAACTTTGCAGAGCAAAGCTGCTTCAGGGTCACACAGAGAACTGCCTTGGGGTCCCCGGGAAGGGTCATTAGCCACAGCAAGGAGAGATGGGCAGCACCAAGGCTGAGGCTCTGGGAGCCACCCAAAACATGTTTGGGATGATAGGGCGCACCAAAGTAGTTCAACCTTGCACTGCTTCTACGCTTCAAGCCCTCTTGTTTTTAAAAAAACACCTCAAGTATTTAAAACCTCACCTTCTTAGCTAAGAAGAGGAACTTACACGAGGCCGCCGGCGCACCAAAGCGCTGGGTGGTTTAGTCTTGCTAACAGGGTGCGTGCGTTGGGCAGGTTTCCAAGCCACGGCTGGGGCCTTCTGCTGTCCCTCGGAGTCGTGCCGGCGGATTTGTAATCACAGCAATGTGTGCACAGCTGTTATATTTTTGTCTGCAGGAGCCATGGTAATTGCACTGAAGCACTGCCGCATCTTCCACGCGTGAGCCTTGGGTTGACATTTTTTTCAGTTGGGTCCCAAATGGCACATTTTGTATATTAGTATTTAGTGCCAGTCTATAATTAGAAGATAATTTTTTCCAGAGCTAATGAGAAGATGCCCTAGCAACCTCTGGATCTGATCCCAAATCCATTAAAACAGTTCAAGTGATTCCATTTTATTTTATGTGGGACAGACCAAGAAGTTTGAAGAAAGATGCTGCCAAGTACTTCCAATCAGGAATAGGCTGAAACTTGGTGAAAAAGGATGGAAGAATTCATCTTGTATCTGTCCCTGTTACATCCAACTTGGAGAGAAACTGGGAAAATTGAGTAATACTTCCTGAACTATGATGGTATATTGATGGAAATGTGGCTAAGAATTACCTCCCATGGAAAAAATTAAGAAAAATATGTTTCTAGCATCATAATGAAGACTTAAGCTGTGGCTAATAGTCATTAGTGCCAGTTTATAGAACCAAAGATGATAAGTGTAGGATACAGTGACCCTCAACTGCATTTCTTCCCTGGGCGCCAGCCTTTGTGTGTGGATTTCTACCATGGTGTCCCGCCACGCTGAGCTGCAGCGACTATCTGTCACCAAACATTTGGCTCCATTTCACATCCAGTATCTCCAAGCCCAGACTCCACACCAAATTAACAGCTCCCAGCACTTCCATGCCCTTTTGTACCCTGGTGCCCAGAAGTACTTGATTTAGCTCATGAGAGCACAGGTTAATGAGGATCAGGCTATAAGGCGTTCTAGGAGGGATCCCAAAACAGCCCAATCACACCATACTCTGCTCGGTGTCGGTGCACCACCCATTCTGTGTGCGTCTTTCTGCTTGGATGACGTTCTTCAAAAGCAACTCATAAAATGCACTGAAAAAGCACCAAACAGCTGCCATGAGGAAGGTACGCTGCATTTCCAAATGGGGCTCATGGTCTGGGGCATATCCATTCATCACAGATTTTCACAAGTGTCTGGGGAAATGCCAGAAGAACATCACTTCATTGAAAACCCAATTTTCACAGCAAACCAGTGGGAATGGGACATTTTTCACTGACCAAGCTCGCTCTCTAGGATGAGCACTGAGTGAGCGGAGCCCAACAGAGCCGGTGGGGCTGGTGGCTGCATCTGAGTAAGGACGTCCCAGCGCCCTGCTGTGACTGTGGGTTCCCTGTCGGGTCCCAGCAGAGCCCACGTCTGCTCTCCACAGGCAGAGCCCTGCAAATGGAGTACGAGCTGTGAAAACCACCTACCCTGCACCAGGAATGCACGCCTGAGAGCACAGCGTCCTCAGCTCCTGCCGTGGTCCAGTCATCAGCTTTTTGGATTTATTAGCAAGGTAAATCCCGCTCACAAACTATCAGGTCGACAAAGAGATACAGTAAAGGGCAAAGGCACTTTGCATAAGAAAGTCTGAAAAGGTCACCAGAATGTTTGTGGGAAGGATACAAGTGGTTTTTAACTTTGAACAAGGAGACCAAAAGGTGGACAAAGAAACGACTGTGTTACCACCCCAGGGAGTGAATAAAAATTGCCACAGACTAGGAATTAATTCTAAATCAATTGTACTCTAATGAAACCCTCTACAATACAGATACTGATTCACACACCTCAGGAGAAGAGGGCTGTTAATTAATGTTTTTCTGGAGCTTCTTTTAAAAGTTGAAATCTCAAACTAGCATTCCTCTGCCGCTCCCTTGGACAGCCTTTATACAAGACAGATAAAAGGAGAACTTCCCGCCCACGACCACACAGCATAGGAGGAGATTTCAAAGACAAAGATCAATGCCTAATCTTCTGATTTTTGGCACTAATCTTACAATTCAGGGTTATTTCCTACTTGATGGTTCCCAACAGCGTATCTTATTTATTTACAGAAAGACAGGAATTAACAACAGCTCATGACATTTTTATTTTAATGAAATTTAAAAAGGCAGTTATTAGTTATACATACACACAACTGATTCTGTACTTGTTAGTCATAAATATAGAACATTCAGAAGTACAAAATACACTTTGTCCACAGCACAATTTCACATCAATATGAAGAGTTTAAACAGATAAGTAACCAAGTGCCTAACAATGACAGAAGCCCATTTTTGGAGTTTTTTTTTCTTCTTCTTTTTTTTTTTTTTCTTTTTTTAAAGACCATTAATCTACACAAAGTAATCAGTGCCCACAGTCGTCAGTTCCATGAGATGCACTCTGGTTTGGAGTAGGAAAAGACTGACCTTTTAAAGACAATTAGATGCCATCACCTTTTCTTTGCTCCATTAATAGAAACAAAACAAAGCCCACATTCTCCTCTTCTCACAGCTAACAACTGTGAAAAATGGGACTCGGGCAAAAATCACCTGAAGCCAAACTTGAGCACTGCCAGGAAAAGTGAAAATATCCGAACTAGAAATTAGTCCACGCGATACCTTGCAAACAAAGAGCAACAGCAGTATGACACTGATAAGGCATTAATGACAAAATGGCCGTATTATTCTCGAAAAAAGAGTACACCTATGTATAAAAATATATGTCATAGCAATTGGGTAAATCCAACACTATTTAACACTGTGCCAAAAGTAATTAAGAGTTAAAAAGGCAGTACTGCAAGAAGTATTTACAGTTTCATACTGTACTTCAAAAGAAAAAAAAGGCAACAAAGCTACAAATGGAACGATCTGGTTAAAGCATCACCGTAGGTACTGCCAGTAGCACTTGTAACAAGTAATGTGATGGAGTCCCTCTTGTCAAACAGGATTGCTTGTCTGAATAAATGAGCATCAATATTTTAGTATCTAAAATCTTCTCGGTCTACATGCCTTCTCATTGAAATAACTCACCCAGACCCATTACTCTTTGCAGTTTCTTGCTCCATCAGTTTAAAACCCAAAAGATTCAGTTTCAAGAAACCCTGTGCCACACAGTTTGATCAGAAATCACAGCTTTATTTCCAGCTTAAAAAACACAAAAGAGACGAGAAACCCACCACCCGTGAAATTCTGGAAACCGGCAGCCAAAGTGCCAGCAAAGCCACACCAACGGCACGTAGTAAAAACGTTAGCATTCCAAATGCACTTTACAACTTCAGCTCTAGAATAAGTAAGTTGCTTTTGTAACGAAACACGTGACAAAAAGATACAGCACAGCCAAGGCTACACAGCTTTTTTGGCCACAAGACCTGGGACGAGGCTGTTTCAGAGGAGCAAGCCACTGACACGACGGCAGCAGACGGCGCGGGCAGCGCAGGATGCCCAGCAGCGGTAGCAAATGCTGAACTTGCTCGTTTGCTCGGTCAGAAGCACAAAGTTGCCAAACTTTAAGCTTATTAAGCGCTCCCTCCTCGCTGGCTCGGGAACGGCAACCCAACGCCTCCCACATGGGCATGGGAAAGCGCTGAAGAGACGGGATGGCCGGGAATGGGACGGGGGGTAAGGAAGGGTGGAAACGGCAAGAAGAAAGCACTGGCTCGGGATGGCAGAACAGAAATGAGGGACAATAACGGCTCACAGGGAAAACCCAAACCTGGCACTATCCGGACTGCCCCTTAACAGGGTAGCCGTCCCCTTCCCAAGCAGAAAGGCAGGAGTGGTCTACAAGGTGAGCAGCAGTCCATGCTCTGATGCCTTAGGCATATTGGCTTCAAAAAAACAATACTGTATTTAAAAAACAACAAAAAAAGAGATGTGCTTGAAATTCTGCTAACAGTGCACTTCTAACTGCACAACCAAATTCTGTACACAAGAAGCCTTCTACAGTAGTATAAAAACCACGACACACTGAGGAAGTTTTCATCGCTGATGTTAGGAGAAAGAAAATTGCTTTAAAAAAAACTATTTTTAGATTGAATTCAGGAACAAAGGTAATTACAAATATACTTAGAGCAGTTTGTTGGGCAAAATACAACAGAGGAACAGTGCTTTTTCAATTCATTTTTCACTTTAGGGAGATTTTTTTTTAAAAATTTTAGAAGAGCTGACACTTAGCATGTCACGCACCTTCTGCGCAGAGACAGAAACTGCTCATCTGCAGCTCTCTCCCTCATCATCAGCCCCTTTTAAAAGCACTGTACAGCTGTACAGACACTGACAACCTCGCTCCAAGCCGGCGCAGCATCTAGGCACCTTTTACAGACATCAATGAATTTCATTCTGGGACAGCAGAGCTTTGCTTATCTAACTGAATGAGCAGACATTGGTCCGAGCAGCGTGAGCAGAAAGGGAGAAGGCTCCAAGAGAATAAACATCCATGTATTTAAAAGAATAGTGCGTAAGCGCATGGCTTGCTCACCTAAGAAGGTATTTTCCCGATCTCTGGGAGAGAAGAGATACGAGTTTTTTTGTTTGTTCTCAGCGTGATTTTGGTGAGGCGAGTACAGCCCAGGAGATCTGAGGCCTCTCCAGTACTGCATCTAACACGATAAAAAAATTTCCTAAAANCATGTAGGGCAAGAGATTGGTCCCAGATTTAGTGCGAGAAACAGTAGGAAGGACCCTTCCTGGATATTGAAAACTACATGCTGTTCTCAGAGATGGCCGGGAAAGCAAAGTCAGACGGGAACACCACCATACGGCTAACGGTTACAGCCGCGTCCCCAGGGCGCGTTCGCTGCAGCCCAGCGCCTGCACTGCTCATCAGCATGAAACCTGTGTGGCCAGAGTCGGCTGCAGGACGGGGGCCTGCCTGCTTCTCCAGATATTATCCTGACAAGATGGACTGCAGCGATGAGCACGGTGCCTCCCGTCAGAGGCACCCCAGAATTCAAGAGGAGCTACGAGAAGGCAGACCTTAGTGCTGTGAGGTCTAAGAATTGCTGCGGACATTGACCTTCTAGATGGGGGCTATGCCCTGGGGTTACTGTTTCAAGGTCCGTGATGGCCCCTGGGCAAAGCCACCCCCTTCCTCCTCCCCAAAGGCTGGCTACCACCGTCCAACCTCAAAGGTTATGAGCAATCTGCACGCGGGAACTCTGGGCTCCTTGTCCTTTGTGAGCGATTCCTTCTCCTCCCATCCCAGAACAAATGATCTGGATAAAAATGCTGACCTTACAACCCAACCTCTGTAACTCATCATGCATATGAAATACTGAATAAAAAAAACCTTTCTACCACATTTCTGATGAAGATGTAGGGTAGGTGACTCGGCCAAGAGGAAGGCGATTAACTTACCTCTGTAGAAAAGCATATAGCATTCCGAATAGTGAAGAGTCCTCAACATACTTGGTAAGCTGAAAATCCCATATTTAACAGAATAGGGTTAACAGGGCTTAACAGAAGCAATTGCTTGGGAATCCAAGCAAAAATTCAAGTTATCACTGTGTACGCAGTGGACAACAGTCCAATTGATATCTATTACCAACTCACTCTAAAAAAATCATACACTACAAAACCATCTCACTGCTTGCAGCAAATGAGCTTGAATGATTTCCTAGTAATAGGCCACCACCTTGCACTGTTAAAATGTGAGGTTTCACAGTATAAAAAAGTACTTCACAGAAAGAAAATGCAGCTAATATAGAAAATTTAACCTTGATGTGTTTACAGTCATTTCTTACGAGGCAATACTTTTGGGAAAGCAAGAACAATAGAAATTAAAGCAGCCAGTGAGAAATGTACAGAGTTATAGGCCTCAATTCAGTGCAAAACCAGACTAATAGCTTATGTAAGTAAATATTTGTTCTGAATAGAGAACCACCTGAATTAAAAGTAAGAACACCTATGTGAAGTGATGGAGACTCCCATGATATCTAAGTCCTCCACATATTTCGTCAACCTTTTCAGCACACTTCAGAATGGACCGTTCATAAAGGTAAAAGAAACCAGTACAGAAAATCACTTCATACAGCACAAGATATACATAAAGTACCAAAATGTACACACATTCAAGTTTAAGTTAGAAAAGGCAGAACTGAACCTTCTGGTGAGAGAGGCCTATGTTATGTTGCTTAATCTCACATTTAAAGTGACCTAAAAACTACAAGAATCAAAGAAAACAGAATATTGTGTCTGCTTCCAGAAACTTAAGCTTAAAGCAAGGCATCGAAATTGAGCGGTAGGCACTGTAACAAGACATTACCTTACCTTTTCTCTGTTAGTCTTTGTTACTTTGTTATCTATTTAAAAATTACCATTCAAAGGAAATATTAGGTATCATTCACATTCAAATATTTAAGACTCAGAGATTTATTTTTTTTTTTAAATCAAGCAACGTTTTTCATCTCTGAGGTAGATGACAATAAAATCAAACAAAAATAAATGGAGCTGTCAATGAACACTAACAAGTGCTGGAGCTCCTCTGTCGGCACCGACGCAGCCCAAGGAGGAAAGAGCAAGCCCTACACCACTATCTGAAACATGAGAAACGTGTCTTCTGATTTAGTAGCTTCTACAGAAATGCAACACAGAAAAAGCAGAGCCAAAATTACACTGAAATGGCCTTGGAGTAGAACTTCAATTTCTGCTTTGCGAGCTACTCAGAAAATGGTGGAAACATGCCCAGGTCAGCAAAATCTTCGATGTTGTAATTGCCAGTACCCTGCGTTGGATCTCCCGGCATCGGCAGCATGTCCTGCGCGATAAGGAAAATTCAAAGTGAAGTGTCACTTGCTAACACGTTATCCAGACATAAACTGTTTCCTGTTCATCTTTTCAGTGTAAAACCAGAAAAGGCCAAAGGTCAGAGAAATAAGGTGAAAAACAGATCTGTGGAGGGGGTGGGCTAAGGTTTACGCGCTGCTGATGTTTTGCTAGAATGTTTCTCAACGGGAGGTGGGACTGCAGCAGGGCAGAAGCTTTGGATTGCTCCTCTGAATAAGGCACATTTGAGCTGCCCCATACTCTTCCCAGGCTGAAACAGCTCCTCTTGGAATGGGTAGCTACGTATGGAGAGAAGCAAACTCTCTGGTTTCACTATATGGGAAGTATTCAACACCCCCCACACCCCTGCACCCTCCAGAAAGGAGCTCCTGCTGTATAAGCATGGGTTTGGGGAGGGTCTCACCTCCGCGCCAGCACTCTGTAAGTTAATGTATTACTGCTCTTCGTCGTCTGAGGAACACTAAAGACTGGACATCCACCCCCACCCCAGCTAACAAGATGCCCAAGCAGCCTTCATGCATGTACAAAGGCAGAAGGAAGTAGCAGGAACTTTTCAGGAGAAATGGCATTTCATGGTAATTGCTCCCACGTGCCTTAAGCCACGTGAGGTCCCTGCAGGAGGCTCCAAAAAATACTCAACCTTTCCTCTCAGCCGGAGACCAAAGCCACAGGGAAAAGACATCCCTTGCTGAGAAAACCAGAGTTTACGCTGTCTTTTCCTGTCAGTCCTTACAATAATAAGCTCTTACTGCAAAGCCAAGTTTTGCCAGGGGTGGCTCATTATCCTTACAATAAAACAAAACCTAAAGAGCAAATAAGAAAGCTCACAGGATCTGCTCTGTGAAGGAGTAACTATTGAGAGCTGCTGTGTACTGAGAAGTTACCCCAAAATAAAGACAGATTAAAGCCCATCTGAGGACTCTGTAGCATCCCTGCCGCTGGTGGTGAAAGGAGCTGTGAACACAACGGGCAGTTTCTCAGCTGCCGGGATCAGCCTTCATTTGCTGACCAAAACTTGCACTTAATTTTATGTTATGTTTTCCCACATTCCTCTCCAGCCAAGGGGAAGCTGTAGCTGCCTCCCCCATTTAAATTTCCATCTCTGAAGCCATTTCTGCTGCTGGGGCCTCTGAGGCAAGGTCACCTCAGGTACAGACCCAGCAGGGCAGCTCCCCTGTCGAGTATGCTTCTCTCCGAATGTCCAGCTAACCCAGGGCTGCCTTCAGGCAAAAACAGTCCAAGCAACTTCTTGGAGGCCTTTGAACTGAGCTCAACCAAGTTTCTCATCACATCCAGCTATTATCCTAATTCCCTCCAAATGCATGGTCAACTCCAAGAGCTCTGCCAGTGAGCCCAGTTCTACCTTTCTCCCTTGGCCCTCCTTCCCACTCGTTCATAAGACGTTTGCTGGGACACAGCGCTTGCTTGAGACACAAGCAAGACACTGCTCGGAGCCCCGTGTCTGCGGGCCATCGACCCACGCTGCCATCGGCTCCACTGGAACTACCTTGAACATGCTTTTGGGTTAAAAGTATGTGTAAAGCAATTAAACTTTGCTTACAGAGCGAAATGGAATAGAGTAATCTTGCCTGGGCCATGGGGCATGCAGACAGGTAGTTAGTTATTCCAGACGTAGTGTTGTTATTTGTTCCTGTGTGAAGCAATGGTTCGTTCACACAGGAATATTTTCAGGCTAACGTCTCTTCTGCAGCATTCCTGCGAGCAACTGAGCACGAGCCCGGTCTTGCAGGTGAATTTACTTTCTAAAAAGATAATGAGGTGCCCCACTTCTAAACCTTGCTTGGGGCTTGAATTGTCTTTTCTGCATTTATCTGCATTGTTTTGTTGCAAACTGTCTTCTTGATCTAATGTAAAAACAAGTTATACAAGGACAGAGCTAACTTATAAAGTCCCCCTCCGTCTGTAGTGAAGGCCCAAAATTGTACTTAATATTACAAACTTAGGTAGTTGAAGAGGATTGTTTAACAGCTATCTGATATCTGACTGGGTTTAACCTTAAAAAAATTATTGGCCACTATCTTCTGTGCAGTATCAGACTCCTTTCCTGCTTGAACTATCAAAGAGAATTCCACTGATGTCTAATTGGACTTGACTGGGATTTTAGAGGCCAGAACCAGGACAAGAAAGACATTGGGGCTATTTCGTGGCTTCCCTGCAAAACATGTTAGTATAGGATGCAAAGAGAAGGGAAAACAGCATTTAAAATCAGCAAAGATGCTGTTCTTCAGCAGAAAACAAACCCAACTCAGCTGTAGCTAATGCCAGTGCAAACCTGTGGCAGCACGCAGCAAGAGGGAATTGCTCCAAGCCCTGCTAGCATCCTGGTCATCCAGGGCCACGGTTCTTCAGCTCAGCAGTGAGAAGCTATCAGAGGGACTTTGGGCTCACTGAACTCTCCTCACCTGGAACACCTCGGTCTGGCTGGGCTGCGGGTGCGAATGCTGGTCGCCGCTTTGCTGGTTGTGATGTTGGCTCTGCCACTGGGACCAGACTTCGGAAGGTCTCCCCTGGAACTGGCCGCTGCTCTGGCCACCTTCAGCTGGACGGGGAGAGGAAGGGCAGAAGTCAGAGAGCAGCTCCTTCAAAACGCCTGCCTGCTTTTGAGGCTTCATCCATCAACGTCCCTGTTTGCAAATGAGTCTCAGAAAAAGACCCCGAGTGACAGCCAGCCCCTGCGGGGTGGAAGCCGAAGGGCGTTGCAGGGTGGGGGCCATCCCCAGAGCAAAGCGCATTGCCGCGGCCGCGCAGGCACGGCAGGTGAACTGCTCGCAGTCAAACGTACAGTGACACCACAAGCCAGGCACTGGAAGACAATTTTCAAGCATCCCATCCACCCCCGACTTTTTAATCACTAATAAACAATATTAGCCATTTCACTTAAAAAACAAACTGCATCATCTGAATGCCCTTTCTCTTTAACAGACTAATTCTTGCAGAGCAGCGGGTGCACAGTCACCTAGTCATCTAAGAAGCACGCTGTCAGATTTTGTAAGCAGATGTAGAAACAGTAAGATCAACAGACAACAGCCTTGCTGTATTAAATGCAGACATTGCTGCATTAAGTGCAGAGTGTTGTATGCTGGACTATCTTGTCCTCCAATATTACAGCTGCAAAATGATTTCTTTAACATCCAACTTATAGCGAATTATTATCCTGTTCGTATGGAGATGGTTTCTTAAAAGTCTGAGGCCATTTAAATTTCACAGACAGTAACGCAAACAGCAAGGTTTTACGGTAAAGACACTTAAAATGATAATTTCAGGGAGATGGATTTCTTCTAAATAGTCCACCAGAAAAAAACATGATGCCCCACACACACACTTTTCATGAGTACAGTCACAGGTCACAGTTAAGCTGCACTCGTTTTACCCTGTATTCCTACAGACTGGCCCCAAACGTGTAACATTTTTGAGTAATTTTCCTTCAATTATTTTCAATGCCTCCTTCTAAGACTTAGCATTTTAGAAAGCTTGCCACCAGGCTTATGCCTTGTCTCCAAACATTTTCTCTCCTTTTTTTTTTTTGCTTTTTTTTCCTCTAGAACTACTCTTACTATTTTTGCCTATTTTCCCCTCACTGCAGAGAACCAAGCTGGGTACATTTCATTCTCCCTGATTGTCAGCCCCCCCTGCCAAGGGTGCCAAACTTCCCTTGCCAAACTTCCAGAGGTGTGCTATGTCAGATTTCTGATAACCAGACTCGATCAGTCACTACTCATAGTCACGGCTTCAGAAAATACAGAAACATGTGCTTAATCCAATCCTTTTGGGTACCAGCTAAACCATGCAAAACAGCTAAAGTGAACATTTTACAGGAAAGTAAACAGGCTGTAGTGACGTATTTCTATCACATCTGAAGTAGATAATTACAGCTCTTCCCTTACTGAAATTACCGCAACCAATAATTCAGCTGACTCAGAAACCCTGCAGCCATTTTATGGGCCAAAACGAAATTCATCTAAGTTCCCCTTCAAAAGAAAGCTGCAAGGTTTTTTTTTTCTTTTTTTTTTAATTTTATTTTTATTCTGAGAACAATACATTGAAATTAACTCAGTGAGGCAAACGATGCTTCTTTTCAGCAAAACGGTTACTGCCAGCCGGAGGTTCAAGACACTCATCTCTGTGAAGGCTGTGTTATTAATAGTATCCAAACTGATGTAGGTCAGGAAATGTTTCTCATTAGGTGAAAGGGTTCTTGCCAAGTAGCTTAGGCCTAAAATGCAAAGCTGTCTCATAAACAAATGTAGAAAGCCTGGTGCAAATGGAGGCATGAATAAGCACTGTGGGAAGAGCTCCGTTTCAATGCACTTCTTCTAGGCGACGCAGCGCAGGTCTGCATTTTATTGTCAAGGGATAAGAGAAAAATGAAGCACTTCAGCACACTGCTACCTATGCTTTTTGGAATTGTGCATTGTTATCAGCCAGCAGTGGATTTTGCAAAAAGATGAATTATTATCCATGCAAAAATTCGTGGACTCCACATGTGTTTATTACTGACGGATTCATAGGTTTTTTTACTCTCAAATATTATTCTGCTAGTGGAGTGTGGAAAACTTGCCAAGGGGTCACCCACTGGGTCACGGTCTGAAAGCCACTAAATTAGCATGTAATAGGAAAAGAAAACCAGTTCAAAACACAGCACCTACTCTGATTAGGTTAGTAGCAGTGTGGGTACAAAAAAATCCTGTCTCTAGCCAAACTCCAACAAGCCAGCTCTGGGCAAGAGGACGCCAGTGTGCAGTCAGGGAAGTTGAAAAATGAAAAGAATGTAAATTCGTGCCATTTAAGCATTCTCCTGAGAAGTGAAAAGAAATTGAACCTGCTGACTACAGTTTGGGAGGACGTGTAGTAGTGATGTAAGGAGCTTTTGAATCTTTCATGACACCATTTACTGAAAAAAAAAAAAAAAAACCCTCATACCATAAAATGCCACAATATCCTGAAGTGTGTTGGACGTGGAGGAGACACAGCATGGAGGGAACAGGTCACCTCAGGCCACTCTGCTCAGTGGGAGAAAGCAAAACCCTTTCAGCCCCTGGGCTTCCCAACTGACCCACCAAAAGAACAGGTTGGAAGATTTTTCATGAAGTTAACACTGGAGAGTTTCATTTTTATGTGCATTTCTGTGTTACGTCATTTAAAACTTACCAAACCCTGCACTTCGGTTTGCTAAGCTAGAGTAGGCATTCCCGCTCGGAGAAGAGGTGGCCGGGCTGGAAAGAGGGCTGTATGATGACGGGTCGGCTGGGTAGGTGTGACTTGTTCCAATCCCAAAGGGAGATGACTGAGCCTTGCCAGACTGAGATGGAATTTGCTGAGGAATAAGTGGTAAAAAACAAAAGGAATGAGTTTTATTGTTGAGGAACAGCACAGCAGACTCATTTTTTAACAATGTAAAGTACAGACTAAATAAATTCTGCGGATGCGGACAGGCACGTTATTCCTGTCTCAGCCATATTTCACCTCTGTCAAAGACAACTTATTGCTGCATAAGGAACACAACAGACTATAAACCAATACTTACAGCTCTCCTGCTGATTAACTTGCCTTTACTCAGTATCAGAGCTATTTGGAATAACAAGATTTCCTTCACCTCTATTACAGGGATTAATCTCAAACTGAACAGGTATAAAGAATTCACCTTTATTTGCCAGGTGTTTTGATTTTGCGGTGCCACAGTAAAATCACGGTTATCTGAATATCTTGCAGAATATATGCAGTTCTTTGAGGACCAGAGTCTCCAGGGCTTGGGGGTAAATGGTCAAAGAAGTTTCAAAGCTAATGAGCTGCTTTCTCTCCCGGCCTAAGAAGTACAGGCAGCGAAGTTATTTTGCTTTGTAAAACGCTTGGGAGGGAGTGTGAACCACCAGCCGTGGGAGGAGGGAAGAAACAGTCTAACTTCGCTTTAACGGGGCAGCTGAGTTAATTCAAGCGTATTAAAAACCAACTTGCTGTCATTTTCATCTACATAATGGCTTCATCATAGAATCTCCAGGAATGTTACCCAAATGATTAAACACTGCAAGACTGCTTTGAGACACGGACAACATGTACACTGAGACTAAGGGAGGTGAAGTGTCTCACCCAAAGTCATGTGCTACAGCAACATATAAAGCTACAGACAGAATCTGCTTATAAACCATTTCTTGCATTATGAACAAATCCAGCAGTTCCAAGAAAAACTCACTGCCTAACCAATTCCACAAATAGAAATTAAGGGTGATTACATCTCTGGATACTTTTAACAAGGTGCACAGGTATTGGCAATCAATGCACTCAAATGAAGCTATTCTCTTGGACAAATGCAGGGGAGCAAAACAGATCCCAACATGCACACAACATGATGAAGATGCTATTAAGTCTTCAGCTCGGTTCCAAGCTAAGAAATTGTACATTTCTAAAGCTTTCCACAAAGACAGCGAGAGCATGACGTGCCGCTTCTGCAAGGCTTAACTCTATTTTACTGTATTTATGATGGATGAATTAATTCTGATTTCCCTACACTTACATACAAATGCTGTTGACTTGGACAGAATTTGGACAGTAAGAGGAATGAGTAATTTTTTTTTAGTCATTTTCAGCATCCTTCATATAGTTGCAAAAAAATTTTAATGTTACAACTGGATTTCATTAAACAGGTGTGACAGAATAACCACGGCACGCTGAGGGCTGGGCAGGATAACCGTGATTAATGTGGAAACAACTCAGTTACTGAAAAATTATTTAGTGCCCACCCCAACATGCCATTCTAGCCTACCGAACAATGGAACGTCAAGAGTGATTAAGAGCAGCATTAATGATAGACCAAACATGATTATTTCGTATTATTTGTCTTTAAGAGAGTTTCAAAACAATTCTTTTATTGTTACACGAAGCAAGAGGTGATTTCTGGGCTAACATTGTCAAGCGCAGGGCATCTGATGGAGGGACCAGCGCACGACACAGCGTGAGCTACACTGGGCAGTGCTCACGGAGGGGCAACAGGCTAAGTAGCCTCTGCTCCGAATTCATGCCCGGATTTGTAAATGCCGCTTTCTGATTACATTGCTCCCTGCGGGTAACATCGCTGAGTGCAAGGCCTTGGTCCAAGAAAGAGTCAGTGCATGGGCTTAATACTAAAGCCTAACAGCTGTCCTCTTTTATTGCATTCAGTGAAGATACAAAAATAAGCGCAGGACCGAGACCTTCTACTGGGATTTATGTCAGCATAGCGACTGCCGCTATTATGAACCCTATTACAAACTAAATGCAGTTACGCATAGGGCAGCTATCTCAAATTATTATAACCTGCCAAGGAACAGAAGCGGGGGAACAGATTTCTCTCCAACCACGAACGATAATGACAAAGTACATTTAATCACGTTATAAATGGGGTTTACTAATTCTTTTGTAAAACGCACAGAGATTGTAAATCTTTAATGACCATGAAGATAAAACACCTTTAATCAATACCTGTCCTGGAAATGGTGGGCGATTTCCTGTCCAGGCAACCTGACTCTGATTTAGCTGGCGAGATATCTGTGTCAGATTCTGGCCTGTTGATGAAGACGACTGGATGTCGTTCACACCAGGCACATGTACCACAGAGGAACTAAAGGAACAGAAACAGTGCCTCATTTGTAGGATACATTCTCGATGCACAAATAGTATTCCAGACACGGAAATTTTGATAATCACATTAAAACTAATTGTTCAATCTATCCTAATGAAAAAATGACTTAAAACCATTATAAAACTATGAAACATATTGGCATTCTAAAATGTCAGTTCAAATAGACACAGAGGGCAGAATTATTTTGAATTAAACTTCTATAATCTCTTGGAAAGGTCTTGCAAGAATAAAATCAGTCTGTCACATGGTGCATAAACATTTAGCTCCATACTAGTTCAATACTTAATGCAGTCAAAAAACCTGCTTGCAGAGAGTATTCAATCAGGTTCTTATTTAAAATTTGTGCTTAAAGCCAACAGTATTTAAGCATTTACTTAAATGCCATCCTAAATGAAGATGCAAAAAAAATGATACTTAAAAGTACTTCTTTATTTGTTTCCTGCCTGAGAATGAAGAAGTGTGTGTTATATACAAAAAATGTGAGTTTTTAATTCCTATTTTCACCAAATAATGCTAAAGAAAAGCATGCAGTTTCTACAACCAGGCAAAAGAATAATCAAGACAGAAACTTAAACTAATGTAATAGCTTTGGAATTAAAAAAGAAAAAAAAAAGTATTTCCAAAGGAACTTGTTTACATGTTAGCTGTTTCCTAGTTACTGAATTTCACTACAGAGACATTTCCCAGAAATTCCTAATTAGAAGGAAAATTTTATGATGGACTGGTCCACTTTACCATTTTATTCTTATGGAAGTCTTGAACAACTGAATCTATATAACCACAAATTGTGAATGTGCTTTTATATATTTTGTAATATATAAATACATATTTATTATTTTACATATCATATATAAATATATAAGTGAATATAAATGAAGACACAACATATAAAAATGCTTTTGTGCATCAATTGAAACGGGTTACTCTTTTCTCCAATCCCTTCCCTATTGTCTATTTTCACAATCTTACAGAGAAAGAAGAGAGCAGATTGGGAAAAGAAGTAAACAAAGCTGTGAGCAGAGAGGAAGGAGGGATCTGAATCCTCTGAGAAGGCTGGCAAAATCCCTCCCAGAGTGGTAAGCAAAACCTGGCAAGCATTTGAATACAGGAGTTATTATTCTGTCTTTCTTAAGCTGCCCAAAACCAATGTGTGTGTTTAGAAATTCTTTCTAGAGTATCTTTTCTATTTTTTTTTGTAATTTTATTTTTATTTTTTACTACCACAGCATCTCCAAAGAGGAAAACATGGACCAGAAAGTCTATCTAAATCTGCCTGAACTTGGAAGTGCACAACAGCTGCTGCAGGGGGCTGGCCCTACTGCCAACACCTTCCCAGATGGACTGGCAAGTCCCATCGTCTAAGGGGCTTGGACTGCAGCTGGAATACACTCTTTGAAACCAGGAGTCTGCAAAATAGCGCCTAAAAGCTGCCCAAGCTCAGTGACTAAAGGGATCAGCCTGGAGACCATGCAGGGAGGACAGTTCATCGAGGATGGAAATGCTAGCAGACATGTCATTACTTGATGTAATAGAACAGCAGTAGGAGAAAAGCTATAGTTAAAACATCAGGAATTAACAAAGGAAACGAACAAAACGCACACCAAACCCCAAGATGGCAAGTCAACTATTCAGTACTATACAATATCCAATTAAAAGACATTTTAATTTACTGTCATATCCCTCCCCCAGCTATTTTTGGTTTTAATTTGACAAAACACGCACAGGGATTTTATTTCTCTCCACTGAGATTATTAGCAATTATAACTTTTAAGAAGACATTGGTTTAAATACAATTATAGTTTGCAGATGTTTCCTAATTCCTGGAACTGACAGCCTCTGAATGGCTGTTCTTTCGCTTTCACAACCTTGGTTGGTCTAAAACAGGAGAATGAAACTTCAGTATCACGGTCCCCGAACAGTGATATGAAGGGCATGTAGCTAAATCCAATCACTGTTACCACACTCTCAAAAAGTCACTGGATTACCTCAAGTTAGCGAAATGTGTGTTGCCGGCTGGTAGGCAACGCCATGCGCTCTGAATAACTCAAAGATGCCTCAGAAAATGCTGGACCACCACCTTGTGTGTATTCAGAAGTTGCCTTAGAAAACTGTTCATGCCCATGTGCCAGCCCTCACTGGGGACTATGGACGAAACATCCCTCTGTTCCCTTTAATAAGGTGTCCACACCGATGCCCTTCAATGCAGCCATCAGACGTACTGACAGCTGTTAAGTGCACAGCAAATCTTCGCACCTTCCTAGGTTGGCTGAATGTTTCTCCGACATCTGAGCCTGCCCCATCACCTCTCAGATTTATTTCCTTTCATATCTGTTGCTGGTTCTTAGCTTTGTCCAATTACATCATCACAGCAACAAGTATCTACTTACCAGCCACTATTTTTAACAGAGACATCCAAATCTTCTCAGCCTGTAAGCCTAGTCCAAGTGCTGAGACATCACGTAGGAGTGAAGTGTACACACAGCAAAGTTCATTCACATAAAGAAAGCCCTTGCACCTTAGGTTGCTTTTGTTTCCACCAGATCGAAGGGGAACAGTCCCCCGCTCTCTGACAGAAACGTATAGGTTCAGGATTTGGACTACAGTACCTGAAAGTCTTTCCTGAATGTCCTGGCTGAAATGGGCTTCCCTGGGAGTAAAGCTGCTGGTTTCCTGCTGTGGATGCCGAGGCCATCATTTTTTTATCTGCTACAAAAGAAAAAAAAAAAAAAAAATCACAGAAAGAGAAAAGTTTAGGGGATGAGAAAAAGAAGGCAAAACTATTTAATGAGCATTGCAATGTATATATGCAGCAGGAATTTTTCTTTCCTTCTTAAAGATTTATGAATAAGCCCTGTGGAACACATTAAGAACGACACAAAAGGGCTGTACGACAGTTCAGTACGAAACGAGAGGCACAGCTGGTTTGTGTCTACTCCATACCCTCTTCCCGGGATGTACCTCATTTATGCTATTGTTTGCAGGGAACATAACACTGGTATGTGCCCTCCAGCCACGCAGCCCAGACCTTCTCTGTGCCCACCGCAAGCTGCTCCCGACCATGTAGGCAGGAGGGGGAACGGGAGGCCGAGAGCGGGGAGTGATGGGTGCGCGAGTCCCAGCTACAGACTGGAAAGGGGAACAAAGGTTTTACGGAAGAAAGATGGGAGAGTCTGCCCAGGGGAATGGAGGAATGCCACATGAAACAAGCCTAGTCTGAAGAAGGTCTGATGCACGTGCACCTCTGTGGCCCACCTGGGGACGGCCTCAGGCGAGGGGACGTTTCTGGCTCCAGAAGAAGCCCTCCAGGGCTGCTGCTGTTATTGCAGCCTCTTTGCACTGAGGTAGTGGCTGCGAGCCCTCACCCCGAGGGGTTAAACATCCCAAGGAATGGTTTCAAAGAGACCCTGTCCTAATCAGCTGCTACCCTACTTCCCAGAGAGGAGTACCTGCCTCTCCCAAGCAGCTTGGTGGCACCCCTGCAGATCTCGGGGTGACCACCTGGGTGATCCTGCAGCCCCTACCTGCATTTCAGTCTCACGGATGGCTGGAGGCACTTTGCTCCTGAGCATCTGCAAGACTTATGCACCTGAGCTGCGGCAAGGCAAAATACTGGTCTCTCACGGATTTTGCTGTCCTGTACGTGGCTCGAGGGAGCCATGAAATAGGAAGCACGCATCCCATGGGGGTGTACGACAGACTAGCGTTGTGAATAACACACACATGGAGATGCCATTAACATTTATAGTCCATTCTTAATGGGGCAACTGGAGATCAATCTCCAATTGAATGAAACAAGATTGGGTGAACAGTGCCATTCGGTCCCTTAATTTAATTTTCTGGCACTGGATTATTCCAAAGCCCAGGGAAACCTCACTACTACTACTCCTCTTAAAGTAATTTAAAGTCTTCTAAGGCCACCCTTTACAGGAATACTGAACTCTCAGGGTTGGAAGAGACTGGGCCAAAATCCTGCAGGTACTTCAGATATTTGAGAAAACTCACCAGCAAAACTGAGAGTGCCCTAAATGAACTGGAATTCCTCAAGTGGAGCAGAGTTGCCATGGCAGCTACTGAGGTCTGTGCCGCAGGATGAGGCTAAGACAAAGGGAACGGCTAAACTAATTGCAAGCAGCTAAATCGGCTTTTAGATTTCTTTCCTGAGTTACACTAAATGCTCTTTGGCCTCTGAATCTGACCCACATCTCTCCCAGCTGTAGTCCTGCTCAGGACTTTACACCCTATTTCTCTGCTCTCACCTTCGGTACAGCACCGAAGACCTATTTTGTTTTACTGTTTTACCTGCATCCTTAGACCTGTTTCTCTCTAAACCCCATCACTTTACTGGTCAATGATAGGCCCTTCTCCCAGTAGGACCTGTGTTTCTGCTGTAGAACAAAGATCTGTGTAAGAACCACATCATTCTGTGCCTCAAGGCACTTGCTTCCTCTGTCACTTTTGTTTTTTAATTATGTGTGGCCACTGCATGCAATTATGGCAACAATCTCCCTACGTCTAACCTGCATTTTTACAGAACGTAGCAGAGAATGAGATTGGGTATCAACGTAATGCAAATGTCTCGCAGGCAGCGTGCAGGTTTGTCAATATTAGTTTTGGATGGCGTGTCTCATCTCTAACTGTGAACCATCTCTTTTTATCATTCAGAGAAGACCTTGATCACAGCTCCCATGAGAAATTCAGACAGGGAGAATGTCCCAAAAAAAGCATAGCCTGTAAATTGATAAGAATGAGAAGAGAAATGGCATTTCCAAGAACATAACCTCCCAGCTACCTCACAGCTTGCTAGACCCTTAACCCCAACCCCTCCCCACAAACAGTTGAGAGCTGCCTGAAAGAGAGCCAGTAAGGCAGCCAAAAAGCAAGATGTTCTTGCCTGGAAAAACACATTCTGGTGTTTAAGGCTGGAGTCTTGCTACCTTCTAATGGACCCCTTTTATGGCCTCAGCTGTTGACTTCACTGTTAGAGTAGACAGACAAGGATGAACAGGAATAACAGAGAAGTCCCAGCAAGAGGAGGACAGAATATCAAGTCTATCCCGCGGTTACAATGCCTTCTCCATTTGAAAAGGCCAAGCCAGACATAAGAAACCAACACAGTGAGGTCATCTCCCAACACCCCTGGAGTCAAACCCTGTGGGTCATTTCCTTCATGCACTGCGTGACGCTTGCACATTGATTTATTTAAAACAAATGTAAAAACTTCTCTTTTTCTGTGAGGACAGTTAAGAACAATAAACAATTAACGAGTTCTTCCACGAGCAGTGGAATTAATGAGCCTGGTTTCCTACAGATATTTTTCAGATGACCACTTCAGCTGCCAGCCTTCTCAATGACTTCTGTCTATTAGGGCAACAGGCAGCATAGGCTGGGGCTAGTTTGAGTCAGCTACACCTGTCCAACCGACAAGTTGGCTGCTACTTCTTGGAACAGGGCTGGGAAATCCTTTGGTGAGGGCACTCAGTAAGGACTCTCTGTCCTCGCGGTAATTTTCTCAAAATATAGAAGAATGTACTATTTCTATTTCCTACCACTTGTATAAGAACTTGCCAACAAGTTAAAAAGTTGTGGGGAAAAGAGCAAGGACTCATGGACAGGTAATGTGACTGGAGATGCCTCAACTGACCAGAACACAAGTATATTATTATACCTCAAGGCAGCATATGCCTCTGAAAGCATCGATGCAAAAGCTGGTGATTCGATAAAAAATCGCAGGCCTATCTTAAAACTACATGGTAACTTTCTTAATCCATGTCTATTTAGAGCAATGAACTCACATCTGCTGTTTAAGAAAGAAAATACATACTTTAGAAACAGCAAGTTCTGCTCAGTACATTTAGTATCTATGAACACTGCTTAAGGTGCCCCAGTGAAATGAAATGAGAATCAAAAATAGGTAGCTCTGGTGACACAAAAGCTGTCCTACCCTCCTTGAATTTACTCCTCACCATCTTTAGGGGAAGTATCAACTTAAGGCAAATTCTAGGAAAAGTCCTGAAGATTGATGTTGCTTGGAAATTTCTCTGCCACACTGCAGTTTCTCTTCATTCTCTCGAAGCTGTGCTCCACATCATGTAACCAAGCTTAACACAGTATTAAAAATTAAACATCAGAGACATTCACTTACAAGCAGTTATTCCGGCAAACATCTCAGCAAACCTAGGATCTCTCTCTTGGGAGAAGATAGCATCAGGCTTTTCCACAGACTTTCCACCCTCATGAACGTTAGCTGGTATACTTGGAACAGGCACCTGTCGAGACACACAGAGGAAGGTAATTCCCTCCATCATATTTGACAAAAAGGAATTCAGGGACAGTCACAATGAATTCTTAATTTTGCTGAAATCTGCCATTGCTTTACGTTTTAAAAGATCAGAGGCACAAAAATAAAAACTTGAGAAATTTCACCTGAGATAAGTCATAGGATGACAGCCCGTCTCTTTGATGTACTTCAAGTTCTGCTTGCTGCTGCTGAAGTTGTCTGCAAAGGAGACAAAATGACATCATTTCAAAACCCAATGAAGATAGAAAAAGGAACAGCCATGGTCTCCTATTATATACTCCAAGTGAAATGTCTCACAGATGATTTAGTAAATCCTTTGCTGTGAGATCCATCTGTTTTTAAAGCTTTCTCGCTGAGAAAACTTGCACCACCAGAACGTAACAGGGCACATGAAGAGTTTTGCTGTAATAGCACAGAAACGTAGGTGGGTAAGTACCGGAGGATGGAATACAGCCTCCCTAGAAAGGATTTAAGAATTCACTATCAAGACACCGAGAATGTCTTCCTCAGGTTAACGATGAATATACAAGACCCCTTCACTGATCCTACTGAAGTAACCAGGCAACCTCCTGTAACATTAACACAGAATTATGCCAGCCAATAAGAAAAAGTGATCAGAGCTCTGTCTGAAGCACATCAGACGAAATGGAACAACCTGTTGAGCTAGAAAGGACTGCATATAAATCCTTCTCTGTGATAAAACCTATTTAACATGCTTTGATTCTACTCTTCTCAGGATCCAAGTCCAGATTCTATTCAATTTCTGAAAGCTGTTAAGGCAGTGAATGTCCAGAAAGAAATTGCTTGCGCTGCTATATAAAACAAGAGATTACATAAAATCAATTTGTGTTGACAAATGCTACAGAAAACACAAGTCTCCTTTTCATGCTAATCAGAACTGAACAAAAAATATCTGGTGCTTAGACGAGACAAAAATCACTGCAAGTAATATCCTTAATCCAATTATATGAATTTAGGAAAAATTAAATGTGCAGCAGCAATAGAAAAATACTTCAACGGAAACTGCCAGAGCCAATAAGCTTTAGGGGCCATATGCCAGAATGAAGAACTTTAGTGTTGAAAACTATGCAACCCCTTTGATTTGCATTTAGTGTCAGGTGCTGTTACTTAACTACGACAATTAGCCAATATCAACAGATAAAATCATTGAAAGTCATGAGAATTAACTGACAGGTGACCTGTAGGGACAGCATGTAAGCAGGGATAACTCAGGCATATTCACATTCTACATGTGCAAATATTGCCTATTTATGAAAATGTATAGATCTTTTATATAGTTGTAATATAGCTCTCGCAGTGATCTTCTGAATCCATGTCTTCACTTGCTGTTCTTAATTCTGAAAGGACACAAATTCAAAGCTCCTAATTTAAAAAAAAACCCCAACAACCAGAGACAGTTATATCAATTGTTTCTACCAGAAATTTTGAAGTCACTGTAACGAAGCAACTTTTACACAAAAAGCCACTGTGCAGAACAGTCTATCATAAATAAACCCAATCCTTTTGAAATGAAAAAGTGCTACTGAAGCATTAAGACCAGAATTTTACAATTAAAATGCGAACTGACGCTTTCTGTTTTGGACTTGCACCATCCCCACATTGGGCCATTAGGAACCTCCCTTGCCTCAGCACAGGTTTGTGTCCTTGTTTGCAGACAGACAGACCCAGCTTTGTCCCATCGCCCAGCGGGGACGGCAGAGCGCGAGAGCCACATCACCTCGCCAGCACAGCGCCGGCTTTGAGCTGTGTCCCGGCTCCAGCCTGGTCAAGCAGCAGCCTTGAGCAGCACGGCCACAGCATCACCCTCACTTCACAGCTTCGTGTTGAAAGCAGCTCGCAGGCAAGAGGCCAGCTGATATGCAGGCACAACTGGAGACTTCCCTGCAAAAAGGGAAATCTCCGTGGCCCTTGTCTGAAGAAGCATCACTGCCACGGAGAAGGCAGAGTCCCTTGCTCTGGCATAGCCCAGTACCACGAAGGGCACTGAACCAGTCTCTAGGGTGAAGCTGGGAGCTTGCCGGTTGCAGCGCCCCGAGGCAGGCTGCCTGTGTAACCACAGAAAACCTCAGCAGCTGCGAAATTATCTAAATGTTTTGCACCTTCCATTAACAGTTGCTTTCTGTCACCTGGTGACAGTTAGCAAGATTACCTCTGGCCTGAGGACGCGCAGGTAGCATACCATCTCTGTGAGGCTCTTTGCTCAGTTAGCAAAGAAGATATAACCCCCTCAAATTATCCTAATCTCTGAGTTTTGGCATAAGATTGGAGTTGGACTAACCAGAAAGTAAGCTTGATACTTGCAAATGGCACCTGACAGTGGTCACGGTTACTGTTCGCTTCTGGCCTTTTTCTGAAGGGAAAAGTCACCTAACGGACAGGAATTACACACCACGTGGGTTTTCCCCCAGAGAACGCACTATAATGTGACAGGTGGTAATAGATGAGATTTTGCAAAACAGCACAATTATGGATCTGAAACTCTGGAAAGTTAGGATACATTTTTGGCCAAGGCTTGAATTTAAGATTTTTATCCAAATCTTCTTTTAAATTCTGAACTAGATAGATTCCAAAGACAGGGACTGAGAGACAAACTTGCAAAGTCAAATGACAAATTAGGCACAAACTGATGGGAACGTGGGGGACCACTCAAACGAGCTACTGAAGTAAGTAACAGATTTCTCCATCCTTTGATGCTTTTCCAGAAGACGCTTTGCTCAGACACCAGTTACTAGGCTCCATGGCAAACTGGACAAAAATGTGTGACCTGCAACAAACAGAAGATGGGGAAGTAGCTGGCCAAAAGCCTTCTGCTAGCCTTATGGTGTAAGGACACAGAATACACAGAATCACGTTTGTGCTATGAGTGACATGCAAAAAAAAGTCAGTCCTCCAGGTCATTAGAGCGCCATGGATTTTTCACATTATTTTAGCCAACAGAAAATTCCTAAAAATTACCTCTGGAATGCAAAGAAATTCTTTGTTCGCAAGCATAAAATGCATACTTTCCCAGCAGAACTATAGGAGGTAATTTAATAATGGCAAATCTATGGGGAAGTTTTTCTAAATACCACCCTGTGGACAATAAACACCCATTAAATCCTGTTGTTAACGTGAAAGCTAATTACACTGTTTCATTTGTTTTTATTACCAATGACTTGGTGCGTGTGTCAATAAACAGCACATTAGGTCTCTTCTGTTCCGTATAAAGTATGTTTTCTTGATTCAGCCATATACATACAAATGAGCCAAACAAAACAGCGTACTTACTCGTTATTTGTTTTGTAGGCACTTCTCTAACTTAGTGCTCCTTCGCCCTTCTCTATCTTTCATCTCTAATACTCGTTAAGCTGCAGTACAATATAAATACCACATTGTGTTAACAGCGCTGAACTTTGGGAACTACCTCCCAAAGCCATTTCCTATAAAAACCCAATGCTTAAGCGTATCTTCCCTGAACTCTGTGCGAGCTGTGTGGCACTTAATTAAGATTGCAAGGTAAAGCCAGCTTAGCGTTTTCTGCTGTTGTTTGCTGCTATGGTATAAATAGTCCAAATGATGCTTGAAACCTGAAAGAAACTGTGCAGTAATCCACGGACCAGCCAACCAGGGAGAGCTGAGCGCTGCTGTCGTGGTTGCTTCAGACCCTGCAACCGAACCGGCCTTCTTGACTGAAGAGTCAACATGTGCAGGTCCCTTCAGTCATCCAACTGCTAGATGGTTTTTGTAAAGATGATACAGAACAAGGGATTACTATCACTTTGGGCAAAACTCAAACTGCCTTCTGACTTTGAAACCAAAACCCAAACTATCCTTGGTATCAATTTCAATTTCACAGCTTCAAGGAGTAAACGAGAGAGACATTTCCTGGCTCTACAGGATACCCAAGGTAGCAAGTAAGGTGTTGCCTGGGTCAACAGAGGACTCTGCCTCTACTGCAGGAACTCCTGCCTCACCCACAGGTTTGGTATGAAACTGGGAAAGCCCTGGGCTCGAACAAGGAATGGTTCAGCGAATCTGAAGGTTTTGATAGTTAATTCAAATTTACTCCAGTAAATGTATTTGGAGGAAAAGGGAAGATTCTGTGAAAGCTCTTTTGACATCGGAGAGGATTTCAGTCAAACTAATCTCTGTCTATGAACACTGAAGTCATTTATTCCTTTTCCAGGCATCGGAGGAACCAAAAAGATTTGAACTTTAAAATTTACAGTCTCTATGTTGGGAAAGAAACAATACTACTGTATCCCTACCAAGCTATTTTTATGTAATACAGGCACACGTGCTTCCTGCGTCTGGTTTGGACAAAAAGGGAGTAATAAAAGCCTTGGGGCCGCCGTTGTAAAATCCGCTTTCAGAACCTCTCAAAATCTCTCTCTTTTAGCCTACAGCTTTGATTCACTCCTGTGAAAGGGTCTGTCTAGCACCGGCCTTGAGGGATCAGATAGCCCCCAGATGGCACGGAGATCATGAGAAAGTAAGTCTTTAGCACCAATACCATAGACTGGAATTTTATCAAAATAGCTGATCTCTTTAGTGTTTTGGCCCATGAGAATCTGAAACAGAAAGCATCTCTCCCACAAGCGCTGCCAACCGGCAGCCTCCAGCAGTGACCTGTGCCAGCTCACTCCGAGACAAAAAGTCTTGAGACTCAGGACAAGTGCAGGATTCATAAATGCATGCAGTGCAACATAGGACTTTGGGGCTTACCAAAATGAAACATCAGAATTTCCATGAAGGTCAGGAAAATACCTTTCTTCTGTGTATACATATATATGTGAAGACTTTCATATAGTTTTATCTGTCATGGTGACAGATTATTTTATTCAAACGCTGCTCTATGCGTACATTAAATAAACGTTGATCACATTATTATTTCTTTTTGGAAATCAAACAGTCCCAACTACACAGGAAGATGTGGTGAAACAGGGGACTCTTCTTTTCAGCCGAACACAGCACAAATGCTAAATGTTAAATGCTTCATTTCTCCAGGAAGTTTCTCTTGGATGACTACACCCAAGTGAAACGGCGAGAAGTTTTCTTTTCTTTTTTTGCAAGGAACTAAGTGAACATTTGAACCTAACGTTTCGTTATCCTTCCGCACCAAAAGCAAGTTTGGAAAGTTGACCATTTGAAGCTCCAAAGGAGTGTCTTTATTAAAAAAAGGGGGAAAACAAAACAAACAAAACAAACCAACAAGAAAAAAAAATATTTAATTAATCCCTCCACAACTGGAACCACCACTGCCCTCTACAGTCTTTTGGGAAAATGCTGTTCACTGACCAACTCAAGAGCTATTCCGTTAACAGACCGACACACAAAGACGTACTGTGGCTTTAAACTACCCTAAGTTAAAAAGCGATTTAAACCTAGATCTTTTGGCTTTACAATTTCATGCTGAATTTTCAGCTGCCTCAAACCTGTATTTTATGGAGCTGGCCAGGTTATCACAGCGACAGACAAGTCAGAATTTGTCTCTGTGCAGAACTGCCTACAACTGCGCAGTGGAAGGCACCCCTGTTTGGTGTCCATCTGAAGCACTTTGCTGGACGCAGAGCGTCTGATACTTCCACCGACACGTAAGGACAGCCACGCACACCAGGGTCGGTGCTGAACACCGGCCCCAGCAGGAGCGGAATGAGGAGGCGGAAATCAAGAGTTACCATGACGTACAACTCCCCAAGGCATCTAGGAAATCAGAAGTCACAACATGACCCCAAATATGCAAAAAAATAAATAAACCCAGAAACAGGCAGGAACACCAGTACATTACAGTAAGTCCTCTTTGGAAATCTGTCTGAGAAGTAGGAGAGAACGGGGGAAAACCAGAAACAGTTTGAATAATGCATTCTTTCTGCTATTCAAAAGCAGACCTATAATGGGCTGTATCTTGCCATAAGACTAGAACATTTTCAACATGACAGGAAAGAGGGAACATCCTCTGTCAAAGTAGCAGCAGGCCACTTCCATATTAGGTCAGCATTTCTGGGTTGTTATTCAAACCTAGCAAGAGAGATACAACAAGAGCCAGAAGTTGGCACGGCCCTATTCATCACACTAAGTGCTGCGATGCCAAGCTGAACAGTATAGTAGATGCTCAGAAAAAAACATTCCCAGAGTCGGCACAACCTAAGTCTACAGCCCCACTTTTTGATCTGTGGACTCCTAGGAACAAAGCACAATTAAGACAGCCTGGGACAGACTTCAAAAGTCCCTTTTTATTTTGCAGGCCTGTTCTTCTGTATACAAATTATTTGGAAAAGAAATATGGGACAGCAGAAATGTGGAAGTATCTATTTTGATGCACAGTGAAGACAGGGAGATTTTTAGCTGTCTGATTTCAAGGCACATTTGCTTGTTTTCAATGAGCTTAACTATTCAGTCGTTTAACTTTGGGGTATGCAGAAAAAAAGATTGTGAAGATGGGTTTCAAATGAGCGAAAGCATAGCCCTTCGAGCCCAGTTCAGTCTCATGTCCAAAGGAGCAAGTCAAGGAACACCCAGAGACACTTACTAGCTTTCTAAGCTCAACTGCCGAAGTCCCAGGGGTTTGGTTTTGCAAGTGGAGCTCTCAGCATGCATCTCCACTAGTAGATCACTCATTCAGCACTTCCATTATACAGTCTAAAAGGTTCAGATCTTAAAACCAATATGTCCCTCTGAGCTAAAAACTTGGCAAAAAATCTTCAGTTAGACCAGAAGCAGATTTGGATTTAGAAATAGGTAAGTTTATACTGGAAAGAAAAATAAAAAAAACCCCACACTGTAAAGCAGTGGCGTTATCAAGGCCAGATTAGCTCCTTGCAGGTACTGGCTCAGAACTCAGGAGGCTCCAAAAGCTTCTCTGCTCACACAGTGATGAACCTCCACTATACTCCTAGGGTGACCTCCTCCTAAGAGGTCTGATGACAGATTTTTTAAAATATTAATTCAAAGACAGGATGATTCTCTTCAGATAAAAGGTTGGATCTGTCCCCGTACTTGGGGATGTTCCGCCAGATCTTAACTGACTACCAGAAATCCTTCCCACTCAAGCCTACTAGGAAATCATTTTGCCAGCTGTAGGCAAAATTTTGTAGGCTGTAAAAGCAGACACAGCTTCCAGGAGAAGATACAGAACGGTACGATCACCATGAAGAAGAGGGAGGAGTCTGGCTTACTTGCGTGATACTTGTTAACATGGACACAGAATTTTCTCTTTGGCTTAGGAATCAGGCTAATCGTCCTCCAGAATCAGGACAGCCGGTCTGCTGTTGGAAGCTCCGTGCTAGTTTAAGGCAGCCTGGACTGAGATCAATGGGCTTGTCTAATGACATAACAGATAAGTGATGTTTCTCCCCCAGTGCAGCCAGGCCCTGGAAGCATCACAGGATAATGACACAGAGAAACAGCTACGTTGTGAGATCTCATGGTGCAGAAAAACCCTGTTACAGACTGTACTGTTATAGAGAAACAAATGAAGCCGGAAACAGGCTACCAAAAAATTGGAATGTGCTTTACAGCAAAAAGCAATGCTTAAATTCTTACAAAACCACATAAGCGAGCATCTGGAAAGGCACGTACTTTACATTAGTGTTGGTGCAGATGATGTATTCAATCTCATCGGAATAAGGATTCTGAAACGTGAAGCTGCTGGTTCTGATCAGCATCCATTCCCGGTTTTTGGTACGAAAACGATACATCACAGACAGGACTTGACCTTTCAGTTTCACAACCTGCAAAACCATTTGGAAAGGTTAATAAAAGGAGATTGCTACCTGCTGCACAACTGAATAGTAAACAGCAGTAACTGGTGTGTTTTAAACTTGAATTACAGAGAGCTATGGACACAGCGGGGAGATTCTTAATTTCAAGAGAATAAGCAGAATCTGATTCATGTTTGCAGCTATTTCCTTCAGAATGAAACCCTCACACTTTGTGCTATAAAATACCATTTTCCAGCCTGCATAGAACAAGGATTCAGGACAAGGAGCTGTTATCCCAACAGGAGCACTTTATGAAGGTCTTAATGTGGAATGCTTATTGATTGAGAGACTGACAGAAACCAAACTGAGGATCTTTCAAATGTTTGTATGTAAACCATAAAACAAACACCGCAGCTGAAACAAAAGCCCACAAGAAAAAGCATTTTTGAGGTTGACTATCTGCTTTTCTGCTTGGGTACCTAGCTATACAATTCATATCTGTGACACACCAAATCACACATCAGCATCAACATTTACAATAATACTTAAACACTTTTTTATTTTTTTCTTTTTTATTTTAGAAACCATACCTGGTTGGGTTCTGCCCCCCGCCCNACTAGCTTCTGGCTTTCAAAAGAAGAAAGAGTAAGCCAGTGTTTGAATGGAGAGAACACCAATAAGCGACTGTATATTTTAATAATATTAATGAAAATGGAGAGCAAATTCTGTGCTTTGACAGCCAATTTGTCTATAACGAAGAATTCAGATGTCTGGCAACACTCAGTTCAAATTCTGGTTTTGGTAGCTGAAGTTTTGTTGAAGTCAGTCATTGGCCATCAAGTAGGAAGCAGAAGCAGCCAGCTAGAGAAGTATGCTCAAAACAATACTTGCACACTGGCACTGTAACTGCATTTTATGTGTTATCTAACAATCTTGGTTTAAGCCAGAAGAAAACTTAAATGGTTTCAAGTCATTCAGCTGGCACTTACCTGGGCTATCTGTGTTTATTTTTTATTGCTTTTCCACTGAGCTATCTCAGGGGTGCCTCAGGGAAGGAAAGGGAAGGTCTACTGCAAATAAATGCCACATCTCCTATGGCTTCTTAATGCTTATCCACTGGAATTTATTTTTTATTAAGGTATCTACAGCCTGTATCCTCTAAAATTAGAAAACCCAGTATTTACCCTTTGCCTTTGTTGACAAGCCGTTTTTTCCAAATGTCTGCATTTCAAATTGATCAACTGGATACAGGAGTAAATGGAAAGAATGCAAACAGAAGACACAAAAAGCTTTAGCAAAGCCCAGGAAAGTTCAAAATAATACTGAAGTAAATGTTTTGTTTTGTTTTAAAAGAAAAAGCTTTTGTAGTTTGAATTGAGTGAGCTACATTCTTTTATCAGCAATTTTCTACTACCACACCCAGGGTGAAAAAAAACCAACAGCTTGTGTAAAAGTGTCCAATCTGAATAGCATCCTACTGGATATCAAATAGCTGTATTCTGGATCCTTTGATACTAAACTCTATTTGTTGATCTTGGCCTTGAGACTATCTTATTCTGGCCTGATTTTCCCACCCTGATGAATGAATTTATCTTCCCAAGGAAGTAAAAGCTTTGAGATGGATACTGGCAAATGACCAAAAACTGCAAAACCCTCCCTCCCTCCTCTGTTATGCACCAACCTGGTTCTGATACTGTCAGCAAATTAGAAATGTCAAGTTTTCAGAGGGTTATAGAAAAAAAAAGAGTTTATTGGAAATCACAGTTACCTTTGTAATGAAGAGATTTCTAAGGCCAAATCAACAATAATAAAACAAACTGCAGTAATCTATTGTCCTGAAGTCTGAATAAAGCAAACACTAATTCTGTAATAATATATAAAGCATAGAGATCACTGGTGGGAAAATCCTGAACTGTCTTAAAACAGTGCACACAAACAAGATAGCACAAAAATTTTCAAAGCTAATGTTTAACCTTTACTTTCTTACATTCTTTGGAAATAAAAAACAGCTGGTGCATAGCTTAACTGTTTACTTCAGTCTTTTATTGCATGATTGAAATAAGAGCCTCAATCACATTGCTACTGTACTGAACAAAAATATACTGAAAAAGGAATGGCCTACTAAAGAAACAGCACAGTATTTTCATAGATTGGACACAGGTCAAGCGAGGAACTCTCTGCATTTTTTCCCCTGCTGTCTTTTTGTATGACCTTAAGCAAATCATGTAGATCCCTGATTCAGCAAATCATTTATGCACATGCCTACTAGTGAACAGTGACAGTGAAGTCCCCAGTAACTGAGTTCAGGGGAAGCCTCACTCTTAGTGAGCAGAGTGAGGACCAAGTCATTAACTCGAATGTTAGTTAGTCAGCCCTTCTGAGCCCCAGGCAATCACTTCAGAGATGGAGGTTTGATGTGTTATTATCCAGCAGCTCTCTGTCATTGTCTCTTGGATAAATTAGTGGAATCAATCATTTGAGTATTAGAGAAAAACAGCATATGCGTTCTTGCTACTTTTCTTGCACCACTGACGCGATCAGGCGCAAGTTCAGGGAGCTGAACCAGCCTGTCCAACGCAAAAGCAATTAGTCTCTTAGCTAGTCTACCCAGCAAGTCCGTCTGTGCTAGTATCAGGACAGCAGGAAGGGTGGGGAGGAGGTCAGGCAGGAGAGAAGAGGGGGAGTAGGACCTTACTGCTGGTGACAGCTACCCATCAGGTAGGCTCAGCTGCAGCATTACACCTCCAACCAAAGTGGGGCAGAGAAGATGACTGGGTGTGGTGATATATTTCAAGCATCTCTCATCGGCTCCTGCCTGCGAATCTTGAATTTAAAAGGTCTTTAGCTGCTGTCTGAACTCAGTCCATTCAAGGGACATGATGTGGATGCAGAGCGCTCACAGCTCAGCAGTGGGGTTGGTAGTCTCCACTTGAGGGAGGGGGTGGTGAGAAATAGTTCGACAGTACTAATATTTTACACTATTTCAAACGTTTCTGTAGAGACCACAGCCTCAGTTTCACAATCTATTCTATGGACACGGAACAGCATTTAGTAGTTTTCACCAGAGAGGCTTTTCAAGCTCCACTTCTGCGTGCCATGCCTGAAGAAATAGTTGGCTATACAAATTATTTTAGAAGTCATTTTGTATCCATGTTTCACAGCTGAAAATACATCTCAGCATCCAACGCACGATGGATCAACAAAACTTGGTTGAGCTATAGGCTGTTGTCAGAAAATCTGGAACCACTTAGATCATCTGATCCTCAGTAATCGGTTAAACATAGTATACTGCGTTTTCCAGTGCAGCAGGGAAGGTGCTGGAAACACCAGCAACAAGCAAAGCCTTGGGGAAAGCACTCCTTCTGTATGTCCCAGATCAGTTTGAAACAATAAGCTCTACAATGGAATAAATGCCTTTGATATAGCCGATGTAAACACGGCCCACTGTAAAAATGAATCCAGATCAGTAACTCTTTCCATATGCTGTATTTCTTTTATTACTCTGTCTACATTTCAATTCCTAATGGAGAGAAGGGCCAAATTCTCTGCTAATGTAAAGTGGTGTAACTTCATTAAAGTATGAAGCATGTCACCTATGCTAGCAGAGAATTTAGGTCATGAACAATCCAGCATTACAGCAAGGTGTAACTGCTTTCAAATGAACAGCCCATCTTGGAAGCTAAATACTTTTGACTACCATTTAACATAGTGGGATCTATAAAGACACCTCCAAAACAGCTCTAACTGTGCAGTGAACACTCATTTCATTTTTTGTAAAAAGAAAACAAAATGTATAACTAGGTGGCTTGCTTCTGAAAACACAGCAAACAGATGCTGCAGTTTAAACTACCATTTATGCAGCTTAACTGATTAGTAACTGATCAACAAATTGCTTATCTTGCCAGTCCTGCATAACAGAAAAAATGCCTTGAAATGAAAAATAAAAGCTACTTCTCTGAACAAAATAATAACAAAAATAATAAATAAATGACAGAAGGAGCAGGATGCAGCACCTGTTGGAAACTCTCCCTCAAATGGCTTTGATCTTCAGGATGGCAGAATTCTAAAATATCTTTCCCCAAAAGATCCTAGAAGAAAACATAAAGCTGTGTAAAAAAAAAAAACAGACCACAAGACAAATTCACATGCAGATCTGCAAGCAATCCTTGCTAGATCTACTGCCCTTAATGGGACTACTCAGTTAATTGGGGATGAATCATACAAACAAGGTTTGTAGGCATCAAGTCCCACATTATATTTGTACTGTTGCACAGATATGCGTATTTACAAACAAATTGTAAGTGTTTTTTAATACCCGTGAAATGGTGTCTTGAAGAGACTGACATCCTCTACTACAGCTCATTTTATGGCACTAATTTTTGTAAAAACAGTTACTGTAAAGCTACCTAAAATCAAAATAAATGGGAAAATCTAATGAGCAAGAAATTATTTTTGCCCGTAAATTGCAACTGTTGAAGAGTTATCTGACAGAGAGTTGTGGTAGTCAGGAGTTCATTTACTTTTCTGCTCAGTTCTGTGACTAGCCTCCTAAAGCCTAAAGGAAAATAGATGCCATAAATGATGCTTGCTTACTGTTAAATAGATTGGCAGAAGTACATATCTACAGGATTAAAACTCTCTCCAAGCGCTGTTAACTTTCTATCATAGAAATGTCTTTATTGGAAAGTGGTGCAAGGTTTAAAGCACAAGGTTTAAATTCTGGCTGTTAGAATTCTAATTGGATCTAAAAGGTATAAAAAGATAGCCCACATAACAAAGGGGAAAACTACAAACTTTAGAGAGGCATGGACAGGAAAGAAAAATGAACCTCATTTAGTGCATGACACATGAATTGTCAGCTAAAACTATTTCATGTTTTGCTGCTTTTGTTTTTAATGTGGAAACAGAGTTTTCTTCAGTAGCTGTAATCAGTCCCCACGTTTACATGACTCACTGACCTGGGGCTGGTAGCCAATGACACTGATGCACCTTGGGTCGACAAAGGTGATGACTCCATCAGAATTGTGCCTAGACAAGAACTCAGTTGGGACCGACATGCCATTCATGTCCATGCACACTGGAGAGCTGGTTACCTACGACCAATGAAGTCCACAGCATTTAGTCCGCAGAACAGTCACCTTAAGCCAAAGTTGATTACACATCTAAAGAATATAATCTGTTGGCAGACCGCTAATTACTGGAGGAAGCCATAAATAAAACAACAGCATGAATAAATGACACAGAACAGCCTTTGGTCTAGTTTCCAGTGCAATTATCTCACCCCACGGCACACGGCTTAACAGCATAGCAGGGAAAAAAAAATACCAGAAGTTCCCAACAGGGAGGGATATAGTAATGATATAAGTACGGCTGGAATCATCTCACTCTGTGGGACCACATTAAAGTTTGGCATCTTGGTTCCTACCCTTGTCAACCAAGAATGGGAGACTTCCAAAGGCCAGTTCAACCTACCCATTTTAGGATGGGAAGGTCAATCACTCTAAGAGGACAACTTTTTATCTGTAAACATATCCAATAGCACTAGCTCAGACTTATGCTCAGCTTTCAGATAAGGATCATGTGAGAACATCCAGAGAACCTGAACAAAGTTCTCCAAAGATTAAGGTAGGTGATGATATTGGACCAGCAATGCTCCTCAAAGCTCATCAGAATGATGCATTTCCAGCCCTCTGCCTGAAACCTGTGCAATCAGGCCACTCTGTATCCATTCATGCCTGCTGGGGCTACAAATGAGACCGTTGTTTTACAGCTTTCATCTCTGTTAACAAGGTCCCAATGCAAAAGGTGCAAAATCTCATTTGTTGCTGTCTTGAAGCAGGTTAGACAGTTAACTGTATGCAAGATTTCAATTTGCTGTTACAGAGCAGAGTTTTTCACTTGGGCACCTTGACTTCTTTGTGATTAAATCCATCCCCAGAGCCTCCTCTCGCCCTCCCTCGCATACCCTGCTGCCTCTTCTAACACAACAGATGTTTTGACGCTCCACATGTTACTAACGTGATTTTCTCAGAAATTATCTTTCTTTGGCAGCTGTAACATATGAATCCCTGTAACTTCCTTCTCTCCATCAACGGAATATATTACCCTTGATTATAAAAGCATGATTAACCTAAAAAACAAACAATACGTTTGTAACTCTGCCGTCACAATGGAGACACACTCTGCAGAAGCGCTAATACTTGCAGTAAAATGCAGGCTGTTCACCTCAAATAAGATGGGTTTGGCACTTGTGCTCTAATGAAAGGGTCATTCTACCTTGTAAGAAGGAGCGATGCCATCCTAGCAGATGGCAACGAGTGCAGGCCAACAGGAGATCGGGCAGGCGGCTCAAACATGTTCACCCATGGCAGAATTCCCAGACCAGGAAGATAAAAAATCAGCCTCCCTGCTGCGGTGAAGGAGGTTCACCGCCACTGGTCTAGCTCCTGCTCAGAACCCTCGTCAGCAATGGACAAAGGAAGAGAATGTATATACATCAATTGCAACCATGTGGACAAAAAGGAGAGTAAAATTTTACTCTCACAGTTCCCCCAGCTGACATCACATCTGAATGCACACTACAACACACACTGAGAATAAAGCTATTATTTGTGAAGCGCCTCTTGAATGCTTTATCTTTCCCATTTTCAGAATAACTCCTGCAATCACAGTTTTTCAAGTAGTTGATTAGCCAGAGAGAGAAAGAACAAATGAAAGAATAGCAGGGAGCATGTCACTGGCTTTGGGAGCCACTTTAACCTACCATCTGCAGCACCTGTGCTCCCGTATTTCTCACAGTCTAGAATATCCCAGCCCTATGCACCCTAGAGAACAGCAGGTCTGTACATGCTCGTGCTCCAGGAGCATCTTTGCCGCTGTTGTTGGGTTAAATACACATACGCACCAAAATCACACTTTCATGTTGTTTTGTTAACATATTCTAAACAAGTCCTGCCCATGGCAGGGCAGTTGGAATTAGGTGATCTTCAAGGTCCCTTCCAACCCAAACCATTCTACGATTCTATAAACCACTGGCTGCACACCAATGTCAAGGCGCTTTGTATTTTGGATGCATGTTAAAAGTTACTGTCTAGTACCAGAACTTTGCACAAATCCTTTACAACTAAAGCACAAGTCTGATTATGCTTTCAGAAGTAGTTTATATAAAGAAAGGCTGGCATTACCTGAAGCCTTCCTATTGCCACGAGGCAGTATTTACTACCTTGTCCCACATCAGCGTCTTCTTCTGGTATAGTCATTCCTAGAGTAAAAGATAACAAACACTGTTATAATTAGGAAATTTGGATGAGCAGAAAAGCTGCTGGCCTGGCTCTGAACTATTCTAGATGCTCTAAATCCTACAAAATAACCTTATTGTCTTCTCTAGGATTCAGGCATTATCTCTGGGTTCGGATCAGATGATCTTTCTCAGTTGTGTTTAATCCTACATACCTCACGTGCATATACAGTACCCACGGCAGCAATTTTGGCTGCCAAAGACAAAGCAGATACAAAAATTCCATTATACGTCGAGATGGACAGTAACATTTCCATGAGTACTGCTCCACAGGATGTTACGGGAACCATGTGGTCACTTAATACGATCAGTGAATGCATGCTATGTTCGGTTTTCTTTGGGAATATTATATTATAATGAGCCTTAAAAACAAGGCACAGCCTAGATTATTCATTAACTTCATGCTCATATTTAACAGCCGGTTCTACTTTTTTCTATAATGGACTAAATCTGGGTCGTTACGTTGAAAGACAAAAAAATGCGGATGCTTTGCTAACAGTGCTTGTTTCAGTTGTGTAACAGAAGTGACTATTATAAACACAGGAATAATTTCAAAACATACATGTGTACTGTTTTCCATCTCAGTGTTTCACAAATAGGAACATTTGGATTAGCTCTGTTTACTTGCTAGTTGGCTAAGCCTTTAGTTAAGGCTATTTCCCAACTCCAATTTTGAGATACCAATTTCCTATGAAGCACTTGAAAAAAAAAATCTTCCAGGAGTGACACTGCTGACTTATTTTAAGTGATTCGTAAACTCTTTCACAACGCTTTTCAAGGAATTCAGTCACAACAGGCAGTGAATCATTTAAGAGGCACTTTAAAGCATTAATGAAATTAATTGCAAAGCAGCTACAACTATGAAAAAACAGCCACTTTATTCTCAAAATTTATAATTCCCAATGTAAGTCAGTCTTTGAACCGCGCAGAGGATGACAGCATACAGCTTTCTCAAATGATGCCTCTGAAAAATGACTATAAATGCTGCTGAATGAACTGAAGTAGTCTCTGAAGGAAGTATTTTGTATCAAAATAATTCCATCTTATCTGACAATCAGTTTCTAAATATCACTTTACAGGTATTTTTCAGTTCCCATTCAGCTATATAGTAAAAAAAATTAATATACAAAGTATGAAAGAAAAATATATTATAGAAAAATATGGGGTTAAGTGTTATCATCTCAAACTTTAATTACAATGGAATTCACAATTTCAGGGGGGCAACTTCATTTGCAGCCCCTAAGAGATAACTAGGATTTCACCAGGTGATCCCAAGAGCTTTACAAAGCTCTTGTCCCTTCTAACAAGGGGGAAATTGAGGTGCAGTAAGAATTTCTGCGTCACACACAAGAGCTGGGCAGAAACACCTTGTGTTCTCCACCATGCTCTTTCTACCTGGAGACACAAATTTGGCCCTAGATAAGTCCTTAGCTTCTAAATCTATGTGATATCCCTCATCAAAAGCCAGGACACTCCTTTGAAATGTTTTCTTAGAAGCTGTATGAGAAGACCAAGGTGGCAGTATGTGACCTTAGGAATACATTTTAAGAAATCAATCATTAAACACATAAGTTAAAAATAACATTGGGTAGAATTGACACAAGTTATTTTTCAATTAAACTTTATTCTGTGCTTCCGATAAAGGTCCCTCTGCGGTTTACTAGGGACCCAACTTTCATTCGAGATCCTTCACGTGACTTAGAACATCCTTGAAATGAAGACAACCTGCATTTATCCTCCCTGTGGGACTGGTCTGCCCTGCCTGCAGTTTATCCTTCAAGTAGTTAAATTACAAAGCTTTGTTTCGTATTTCCCACACCGCTATTCCAGTCTCTTTTCTGCTACACACTTGGCAAACCACAAACTAGACCCCAAACACCAGTAAGTCCCCATGCTCTGAGACACCAGCATACCACAGAGAGCATAAACCACTGACATGAAACTACAGTTAAGAGATTCATATTACAGAAGTATTTTGTTTTCCTTCCTTGCTGTGTTTACGCAGTTATTTCTTCAACTTAAGACTTAGTAATTAGCTAACGACAGCTCCAATAGGCAAAGGAAGTGAATTTGGCTGCCCCCTGAGACGAGAGAGAAAATTACCCTGAAAAAGCAGCACAAACATATCTGTGCAAAATTGTGGCCACTTAAGAAAAAATTTGGGCAGACACGTGGCTGCTATCTGCTCACATACACATGGGGCACAGGGAAGGTCGAGCTCCAAAAACGAAACCTAGATTCCTTCCCATAAACAATTTGAATTTTAAATAGGTAGAAAAAGGTTAACTGAAAATTGTGTGCAGTTTGCAGGGGATGAGAAGTGGAATCCAGCAGTTGCACGTGACAAAGCAGAGACTGGAGGTGTGAACCGAGAGCAGGAACAATTAAATGATGCAGCAGTCTAGGAAGGAGCACGAGGATGCTGACTGCTGTGAAAGAAACGCAGCAGTGCACTAAAACAATGCAAGGGAGGAAAGAAAGCACCGGCGCAACTGAAGAATTGACCTGGCACTTTGGCTGGAAGATGGCAGCAAGGACTGCATCCCTCCAGGAGACGGATGAGGAGTCTCTCGCTCCTCAGTCCCGAACTCCACAACCAACAAGTTCAACTGTCAGCCGAAAGAACAAACATTTTAAAAGCAGTTGCATTCAGACAGCTCGGTACAGGTGGCCTGATTTCAAAGCTGGTGGGTGATTCTAGGTCCTACCATCTTCAGAGGATTTTCTTGGTGGATGCCTGATACTTCTGAGAATTAGGCCACTGAAATACAGGGGCCTAAGTGCTGTTCTAAGGAAACAATTCTAGGCGTTCCAGTTGGATAACCTTAATGAAAAGGTCCCTTTAAAATGGAGTTTTCCATTTGAGAAGGACAAATTTAAAATATTTTCCCTTGACTTCAAAAGCTTGTTCAATAGTTTCCTTAGCAGCACAGTGTGTTGCAAAGGACAGCAAAGATACTCAGCTGGACGGCTTCCACTTCACATCATCTTTTTTCTGCAGCTTTCAACAACGCTTTCCTTTTTAGGAACTCGGTCCATTCTTGCTACTGCCCAAATGAACTCAAAGCAACATAAACAATTTCCAAAATTAAACCTAGCTAAGAAACGCCATTTCTGATGTCATTCTGTTGGCAAGGGAGGCTGTTGTTCTAATTTTCACCTTTTTTTTTTTTCTTTTGCAAGATGGATTACATTTGGTCTGTATAACGCACTGGAAAATGTATTAGTTGGGTTATCCCACAAGACACCCTATGAATAAAAAACAATCTGCCTGGAATTAATCAATACACGACCCAGTGAATTGCTAACCCTTTCCCAAAAGTGCCTAGAGTAAAAATATGCCAAAACGATTGTCTGCTCATCTGCAGTTGTAGGTGCTATTACTGACAGCATTCCATAGAGGGAAATTATTTTCTTTATTCTTTTGCTGATAGTTACAAAGATTCAACCGTGGCTGTGCTTATATATGAGGATGCATCCATAGAAGAGATTTACTTTTGCTTTAGCATCCTTCCTATCAAACATAGTACAATATGGACAGGTAAATAAAGATACGTGCACTCCGCAATACTGGTTTGTTCAGCTCTTAACATAATGTAATAATGCTCCTTAACATCACTAAGTACCATCAGTATCTCCAAAAAAAGTTGCAAAAGCCTCGAGGAAAGCAGCCATTAAACTGATCTTTAGGGGGCATCAACAAAATAAACATACATTAGTTATTCACATTCTTTATGTGTAACCCTGTGAAAGGCTTTATTTCTCAACACCAAATAGATGCTCCTCTTGAATAATAAATACAGTGCTCTGCTTGTTCAAGTTAATATCAACAATTTGCAACGCTAAGCCTGCAACTGAGCATCACAAATAGAATGCTGTGCTGTTAGAGGTTACATTTAATTTCCAAGTGTCCTTTTTGCCAGCAAACAGTTTCCCACAGGGTAACGGCATGTGTTTGTGTGGACATAAGGAACTTTTTAGTTTTCCCAATAAGCTTCCAGTTGGCTCTAACAACAGAACAGCTTCAATTTATGCCTTCTTTCTCTATACGTCTGCCCCGTATTTTCTGCGAGGCACAGAACAGTGTTAGTGGATTTGTGGTTTTACATCACCACATTGAAAACTAAATTATTTATGAGTCTTTAGAAGGACGTAATTTCAGTGTCTGGTGGTCACTAGCAATCCCCTTTTAATGCCTATCTCCATCGGAACCATTACTGATAGTTAATCCCTGTGCGTGAAACTGCACTGTGTGACTTTATCTCCCGTACGCAGCAATGGAAAAAGGCTGTGGATGTTTACAGCATATGGAGAAAAAAATCTCATTAAAAGTCCCAACAAAAACTAAATTCTTCTTATTAAAAAGAAAAAATAAATAAAATAAAGCCTTAAAAATGAAAGCACTGCAAAGACTATTCAAGCAACTATTTTGTTTTGTATTGGATGAGGGAGTACTTTGCACAAACGTCCAGATTCTGGCCAAAACTTTAAAATAACCTAACAGCTTTGGCATGCTGTGGTTAAGACGTTACCGTAAGTCTGACTTGGAAGACTAAAATGTTTCTTTTTTAAGATTAAAAAACTAAGGAGAAAAAAAAGATTTCAACATTACTTGAATTTAACATTATTCTGGGACTTTTTATTTGAAGTTTTCGAAATAAGTATCTAGCTAAGCCTTTTCTTCACTATGTGTTGTTTTTCTGCAGGTCCTGGCTTTGATTTACAGAAAACTAGCAACATCCTGACAGACTGTATCTTCTCGCTCCACTAAATATTTTCCAACAATTGTTATGGCATGAAAAAAAACTATTAGAGAAATATCATATGGACCACATAAGATTCATTTCCTTCCAGGAATGAAATGCTCAGAGAGGAAAACAAAATAGAAGAAAAGCAAATGCTTGCTGAAGTTGAAAAGTGAATGCCCAGGAGAAGGTCAGGATTTCTCAGTTTTGTGAGTGGTTATGGACTTGAAGCATTGTCTAGGCTAAGGATCACAAGCTGCTTCACCGGGAACAGAGGGACAAAGGCTGGAATTGGTGCTCGGTCAGTTCCAAACCAGGGGTCTTTTTACCTCATTCAAAAGATCCAACCCTGCACTGTCATTATTTAATCTAATATACACTCCACATAACAAATGAACAACGTAACTGGTTGGAACACTGATCTGGAGTATCTGACTCCTTTTTCTTTGCCTTCCACTCAAAGCTTACCCTGATGCAGAGAGTCTACTTGAGGCCAATGTATAATTTACAGGGATATAAGCCTGCATGTATCATATGGTGGGTTTTGTACTTGAGCTTAGTTTTACCCTTCTCTTGCAGGCACAATGGAGGAAAACGAACAGACCATTAACAAACTCAGCCCGAATGGACCCGCTCCTCAGAGAAGCTCTGTCTTTTCCCCACGGCTCACTCACCCAGAGGCAAACACAGTGTATTAAGGGAACAGCCCAATAGCTCTTTTTCCACGGGAAGCAGAGCGAGCACAGGCTGCAGCACGCCTGGGTCTGCTCTGCGAGGAGCCACGGGAGAGACAGGTGCTGCCCATGGGTCCTGCATGCTCTGGGCTCCATTCTGTGCGGAGGACAAGGCATGATGCTTACCATTTTTTCTCTCCAATTTCTCAGTGAAAAAGGAGCTAAAGACAGTCTGCCAATAAATGAGCCTTGCTGCTTCAGTAAGGATAAGAAAAAAAACAACAGTCAGGATAGATGTGCAAAAGCATTTTCACGCCGACCACAGACCTGAGCCACAACAGAATTTGCTTTCTCCTTTACATCTCTGAAAAAAAGACAACCTAGTCATTAAAATATCCCACCATACTGATGCCAGCTGTCATTTGTTTTCACCTGTTTAAAAGTATTTGAATTAAACTTAAGAGATGTAGCATAGACTACTCACAGCAGCAGCGCTGTCAAACCTGATAGTCTGTCACACTGAGAATGATCACACAAGAGTTCTAGATATTTCTGTATCAGTACTGACTGTGTTATCCTCAGTGTGGGACTAAACAAAATTAACACATTGGCTACAGGCAATGCAATACAACCCCAAAAGAGAAAATACCAGGTGCTAAACAAATTATATTAAGTACAGATTAAGTGCATTTGCTAAATATTTATTTCATTTATGAAAGTACATTTTATGTGTTGCATATTAGTTGTATAATGCACGTACCACATTGCATGCTCTGAAAGAAAAGGATATGGAGTTTATATTAGAGTATCCACCTGGCAACTGAAAAATAAATGAAAATGATCCTTTTCATAGCTGAGTTTTTAAACTGCTGCACTTTAGCATAAAGCCATTCATTCCCAAGAATCCAGAGACGATGAAAAGGCCAGGGGGACTTGCTACTCTCGAACTGATTTGAACACAAGTCATTTTATTACAGGGCAGAAAAGTCTTAGCAAATTCTATTACTGCTGCAGTAATTTCATTTGCTTTGCAGATTATGGTTGAATTACCATTGAAAATGAGAACAAATGCAGTGGCATTGTCACTTATTTACCCAAACGTACTGGGGATCAATTCAGACCATGGATATTCCCATTCAACTCTGAAAGTCGATGGATACATGACAATCACTAACACAAAATGTGGAAGACTGGGAGAGCAAATAAGCACTCATGAAAGAGGCCCAAATTCAGTACTATACGCCCTGAAAAAGGCACTCAGGCATGACTATTATGAGTAACAATTTGGATGGTAACATAAAAGACCACTGAAATTCCACATACGGCTCTCAAAATCGAAAACATCCCTCAGGATTGTGCTATAGTTGGGAGGCATGAACATCGTGGAGGAGCAGTGGGATATCATAAGGGAGCACCATGTGATTTTGAGGAGTGGAGTAATAGAAATGGGATGAAATTCAAGATTACTAAATGCATAAGCATGCACTTGGGGACTAATAACAGTCATAAACTACAGCAACAGAAATAGGATGAAACTTCATATTACTAATTGAAAGATCACACAATTCAAAGCTATTTTTGCTATGAACTGGAATATCTTGAGTTGACAACTGAGAAAAAGGCAGCCTGATATCTATACCAGGTGATTTAGGATGCCAGCGGGATGCACCATAAAAAAGAGAAGTACGCTGTATCATATACTGCCATTCAAGACAAGAAATATCATCTTTATTATACATCACTACAATCTCATCTGGAATAAGAGTGTATAGTGCCAGTGACCCACATTTTGAAAAGTTAAGTGAAAACACGAACAAGTGCAGAGAAAAGAGACAAGGATAAAGAAGAGAATGCATCGTGAGAATGCAGATTAGAAGAAGTGGGCTGGTTTAACTGCACAGAGTCAAGGTTGACAGGATATGACAGCCTTCTGGAAATGCACCAGAAGACTGGAGGGAGACAGAGGCACAAGGCAGGAAAACTCCCGCTTGATCTTCAGTGAAATATAGTCCAGGAATACACTGGCATAAACTTCCCATAAACTAATGAGGACTGGAAATTAGAGAGGTTGTTAAGCATAGGAGAGCAGTGAGGTTTTGGAAGAGCTGGAGATGGGGAAAACACCTCACTAACATAAACTGGAACTTACAGCGTGACACCTGGCAACCGGGCACTCAAAGATCCAGAAGATCCTTTTCATCCCATGCTCCTGCACTGCAGTGCCTGCTCCCTGCGGAAACGGCAGCTGGAAGTCATATACTGCTGACGTTGTAACCGAGTGCTGACATGAGTTCATGCGTTTGCAGCTCTGCATTAGCAACATATGCCCTGGAAGGGTTTGATCTCTTTAAACGTGCCATAACATGCGGCAAGCTTTTCACTCAAGCTTTAGCAAGGAGCTGAAAGAAATCTCATTTGACCTGCACCTTCCTGAAGAGACAACCCGTATATCAAAGCTGAATTCAGTTATGTTTAGAATTACCGATAGAAAAGTTAGTCTTTTTGTGGAAGAAAATGAAAAAAACTTTCATTTTCATAGAGCAATTAACACACACTGTGCTCTCACGCTTTTGAGACAGAAATTAAATTGCAATATTTTGACTCCTACAGCAAATATATTAAATCCTATTAGGAACAAGAGGGGAGGTTTTCCTCTTCTTCCGAAACTGCAGTTCAGCAGGAAATCAACAAGAAGTTCACATCCGCATGCTGGTGTCTGCCCACCACTGCACAGACTTGGTGCAAACCACCTCTTAGCATTCATAATCCCTGGATAAATGTGATTTATGCTTGTGGTATATGACCGCAAAAGGGCAGGACAACTCATGGTTTGATTCATGCAAGCAGGCGCTGTCACATTGCAAACAGCTTCTTCAACTACTGCAAACGCCAGGGTCAACTAATCCAGTTCATGATGATGTCTGGATGAGCTCCACTGTCTCGTCTTTGAATTTTTCACAGGTAAATACTCCTGTATGCAATTCTGAGTTATAGTAGGTAAACGTTTTTCTCTGTAGTTCAAAGCAATGTATCAAGAATTTTTAGCCAGAAAACAGCCTCAAAACAGAACTTATCTCAAAGACTGCACATCCTCCGATCACTACCACTTTGAAGTGAAGACCTATCCACCTACATTGAGATTACACATTTTCATACACAGGTGCTTGCAACTGAGTACTTAAATATAAAATACTAGTTGGTGTTTTCCAGAGGTACAAATGCTTTGTGTTTACCTTCTTAAAATCAGGCCACTTTTATGTTGGTTTATCAGACTGAAAACTTTTGGTCCAGTTGCTGGAATCCCGCATTACTGACACTTCCTACAGCTCTCTGTGCCAATGCAATTGAGAAGGGTTTCACATGGAAAAATGGGGCCCTGGGTGAGTAACAACAGCTAATTTCTTGGTATCAAAAGCTTCTCAAGATGAGACCGAATTGGTTACCGCACTAAAAATTCAGCCTGGTTTTGTACCAGCAAAGGAACCTGAGCCAAGTTTTCAACTGTCTTGCAGACAGCGTGGTATACATCACCTTCAGTGACATAAATACATACCTGCTGGTGGCCAAGCCTTGATATAGCCAGTGCAATGGACAACGGCATACTGTGCTTCACCTTCTTTTACTGGGCCAAGGCCATTCCTAGAAAAGGAAACACAAAAATATCATGTTGATTGACATGCAGAATAGCTTTATGCTTTTAAACAATGACTACTAATGATTTACTGATAGTTGTAAGTTATGTTAGAAACAACCAATCATCAGCCTAGGGTTCTGTACAATGTTAGCTCCATTGCAACACTATTCAAGCTTTACTTATTTTCCTTAATATTTATCAGAGAAAGATACGGAAGCTTATTTCAGAGATGGAGCTGGTTAAGACAAAGAAGTTGAGTGACTTGGTCAAGACTTGCAAAAAGACCCAGTGACTCCGCCACAGTTGAATTTAGCAGTGAGCCCCCCTCTCCTGAGACCCAGTGCTATTTTACGCTGTGTCCTAATGCAGAAGTTTGTCCAGGTAGTACTCCTTGATTGAGCATGAGCCCAGTGGAAAATGAGAGTGCTTATGGCAACTGACTGTTGCAGTAAATTAAGCAATAGTACCTGTATCTTTTTCTCATGGTGGTTATCCTGTTCAGAGGTAAATGATCCAGAGGAGCATTTCCACACCTAAAAGTAAATTAATATTTGAAAGGGCTCAAAAATTAACATAAATACCCAAGATGAAAATGCATTTTAAGGTCTTCATTAGTATATACAAGTACACAATAATGGAAATTTATTTGACAGAAAGTTGCACATTCATGTTTTCTTAGAACTTACTGCTTCCACAGGCTGAGCTCCAAATATTTTCTTTATTTTATAATGAAAAAATAGAAGAGACTACAAAAAGATTCCCTCACGCCCCCCCCAAACTTAAAGACTATTTGAAATGGGTATTCCAAGAGCACCTAAAGAACAGATACACTTAAAAATACTACAAAACAAGGATGAAAACCAGAAGAATGTAAGTCACGCCCCCAGATATCCACACAAAACAATCTCAGTGTTCCAGTAGTTTCCCTGGACAGAGCGTTTTGACTGCCACACACCAGCTACAATGTTAGTAGATATTAAACTAATGTTTGCAAGTACAGACTATTTACACTGTCAAGTAACTTTATTTAACACTTGTTCATGTATATTTTGTGATATTCCTAACTACGCCTAACTGTATAATTTTAACAATCCATTTGAAGCTAAGTAAATAGTTTGAAGGGTAAAACGAGTTCATTTTCAGTGGAAAAAAGAACAATAACAATGAAAGAAGTAATCACAAGGAAAGTTCACATTATTTGAGGCTCATTCTTCCCACAAGTTTTTTTGGAATTATTATTATTATTGTTATTCTTTTTTTTTTTCCTTTTTATACCAATCACTGCCAAGGAGAAGGAATGAACAATTAAAATAAGATTTAGAATTACAAAAACAATGGGGCTACTGGCATGTATAAAATTACTCTCATGCACTGGAGTTTACAGAATCAGGGTGCTAGGAAATAACTGCTGTCTGAAAAGTTGTTATAAAAGCTGGGGAACAACTGTAAACGGGACATTAGGCCTGGTTTTCTTTGCACAAAAAAGTCTTCCTCACATGACCATTATGCGCAGCTTGGAGGAAGAGAAAGCAGCGTTCCAAGTGTCTCTCTGCCAGGCTGTATTTCTTTCCACCCAGCTGAGGAGGGAAAAGGAGCTACAGCTTAAGTCTAATCTTGCAGGTATGAAGTATATAAACCCCTTACAAAGGCACTCAAGAGCCATGCATTCACCCTCCTCACATGACTGGAAGAATTCCACCACCTAACAGAAGCACAGGGATCTCTTTTAACGTGTCCAATGTTTTGCTTTGCCTGTTTTATGCCTTAACAAATTTTGCATCATCGGTTTTCAACACATATATCGGATATAGGTTGCAGAGGCAATTATGTACTTTCGCCCTCGTAACCACACAAAGAGAAATTTATTGCAATAGCAACAGGCATTTTATCCCGTTAGCGCTACAACAACAGAAGTGCCCGCAAGCCCCAGTCAGGAGCACTGGGCAGGCAGAGCTCTTTAAAGAAGCACAAGCAACGCAGGAGAAGTTGGAAAATTGCTAAATAAAAACCCTCTAACAATTACTCATTTATCTAGCATCAACCAGCTGACATTTGGTTAATTCATAGCAGACTTAGGTTAATTCCTACATAGCTGGCAAGTTTGCAACTGAATTCCTGTTTGTCTTCAACATTCTTTTAATACTATTGGTTTGCTGAAAAAATACACAGAGTTGGGCTTTCATTACACTTGCGAAAGCTTTCTTCCCAAAGTATTGATTGGAGTAATTTGACTAGAAGAGACAATGGCTTACATTCCAGGGGTGAAGTTGTCATGAAGTTCTCTGGGGAAAGCATCCTACACCCCACACCGATAAAAACAACTGCAACACACAAATGTGGGGCTGTGTTGTCATTAATCATAAAGGAAGACAGCTTTCGGTTTTACTCCAGTTCCAAAAGCAAGAATTCTGTAAATGCTTAATGGGAGTGTGTTGTTACAGCTTCATTTTTTTAAGCAAGGTCAAACTAGTGCAAGAAAATGTCTGAAGTCTAATCTGAGATGGGACTGGAACCATCACAGGAATACAAGGTAAATGCGTACCTCATCCTGCAAATGAAAGAGCGCCTTGATCCCATGCACATTCTCATTGAGGACTGCTGACCCTCTTTCTTTACTGTTCCAGTCTTCAAGTCCAGGATTCGTCCTAGAAAAGCCAGGGAGAGCAACTGATGTTCAGTACATAAATTTAATTCCATTTACTACCAACTGAGATGACAATAAGTTCATAAGCTAAATGCCATTAGCCCAGTTACAGGAAAAAATACCAACAAAATATCTTGATCCTGGTCTCACATCAGTTATGTTCTGGCTTAACTCATGATTTCAGCAAAGCTGACTCTGAGTCACAACAGTGATGGCTCTTTTCTCGGTTGGCCCAAGACCAACTTCCAAGGCAGGGTCAAATGTCTGGAGGCAGAGAAGACAATGACAGCAAGCATTGTTTTTTGACTTGATCTGCTCACTCCACTCTTTACCAGAGCAGTGGATGAAGGAACACACATCATTCCCCTGACAGCTGCTCCTCTTTCCCTGTGCTCTCAGGTCTGTCCAGAATCCTCTCACCATAACACCACCTCACATATTCAGAGCTGCAGCGACAGTGAGGAAACATAAGACCAAGCGTTCCTCCTTGATGATGAGATACAGGATAGGTCACAGCCACCCTTTCAGAGTTGATAAAAACCAGTCATGTCAGAATATTTTTAAAGTTAATTTTCAGCCAGATCAGTGAGATGATCTGACTCACCACACAGCAACACGAGTCTACACAAGGTCCACGGCCGGACCCTGCTGATCAGCAGAAGCTGACTGCAAACCTCAGAATCTCACCCCACAGACACAGCACTGAAAAGGGATGACAGATACCAAGTCATCTCAAGAGAGGACAGGACAGAGGGAGCACTGAGCTGACACTCCCCTGTTGGGGGAGGTCTTTATTAAAAAACAAAGGTAGCATGGCGGTAATGATTAATCTTTCCATTCTCCTGAGACCAAACAGAAGGCAGTGATTACTATGGATCGGTTCAGCTCAGTGATGGCAGGGTACCGGGGATCACCTAGAATCCTACTGTTTATCACCAAAGAACTAAAGAACGGACTCTTGCATCTACAGCGCAATTGCTAACAGATGGCTATAAAATTTTGCACATTGGTAACACAGACTAGAAATGAATCGCTGACCCAGATCCACAACGCTTCAGGGCTGAATACAGCCATGGAAGTGATGGTGGGCAAAAGAAACGCAGTAGAACAGCTGCTAAACAATTAAATGACAGCCACCAGTGCTGACGACACACGGCCGTGAGCGAACCTACATATTTAAGGTAGGTACAGTATCTTTCAATAACTGAAACCATACAAGCCTAAGCCTTCACCGTGATATAACTAGCCAAGTTTGCAGCAGTATAAGATACCATACTCTGACTGTGCTACATTGAAGAAACTACGCAGAATACATTCAAACTATCCCTCATCAGACTTCCCCAAGTCTTTGTCCAAAAATTAAGTTCTGAAATAATTCTACTGCCAAACATTAATTTCAGAATTATTTTAACTGAAAACACCTCCATCCATGAATGTGAATAAAATCACTACAAAACAGTTTAAAGATCAGTATTTTAGATAAGGAACTAGGAAGTAGCATTTTATTCTTAAGGTATATTAGATTACTTCTGGAGGAAAGCCATCCTTGTTGACAGACTGTGTCATTTGGTGTATCTCCAAGGTATATCTCAGATGGTTAAGAAGTTAGCGAGCCTGGGAGCAATTTCTAAAGATGCTTCAATTCAGAGCACTGGGCTATATATTAATATAGATGTATGATTCAGGTGTGAGCTGGGAAAAATCACACCACCATATTTCCCAGCTCAGTTACGCTGACCCTATGATGTAGGATGGATCTGAGGTTCTACCACACTTCCCTGCCCTGCATCAGAGAGTCCGTCTTTCTGTCTCATTTTCTATATGCAATGCCACAGTCTATTTCCCCATCCCCTCAACTAATCAAACAATTTTGAGAAATAAAATATCATTAGGCAGGAGACAAACTGACTCACAAATGAAGGCAATACATGATGAAGCAAATAAAGACAGCGTATATGTGCAGGACCCAATGGCTGTCCATATGAGCGTACAAGCCAAATCAAACCATCAAAAGCATTTTTCTCTTTGGACACAATAACTTTGTTGTACACATGAACAAAAGAAAAGTTTTGTGCACANGCACTGACAGTAAACATAACTCAAACAGCTAATAGAGATAGCTCAGTTTTTATCATCCAAGAACATCCATAAAAATAAGTATACTTCATAATTACGTTGCTGCTAAGCCTAAAAGTGCTGACATGTGTTCCTTTGGCATGTCTGGAACCCCCGATAACAAAAATCATAGTTTTTAAATTTAGCTTTTTGTTTGGCAATGTCTTAGAAATATGTACCAGATAACAAATAGTAGTCTAAATTTTGCCCTGACTTACAAAATCACTGCAGGGGGTGTGTGGGGGTATGAGTCAGACAAATCTTTGGTACATAGATATTACAAGAAAGCGCTCTCAGCAGCTTGTTTCAATAGTCCGTCATGCATGTGTTAACCTTGCAGAGCTTTAACAATACAGTACAGATTTTGATAAAGAACAAGCAGTTCGTGTCTGCTATATTATTAGAAGCTTATGTCCAAATTACATGAAAAAGGGGAAGAATTACAGTTGAACAGACTAAGGACAAAGCTTCCCACTGAGCTCAAACAAGCCTCTCAGTGCACGCCCTGGGATAAGAGGGATCTCCTAAGACAGGGCATACCAGGGTTTGTCTCTCTGTTGGAGTTTTTAAGAATATTGGTGTTGCCAGGTGTGTAGAGCATATCTGGGAGAGTAAACTGAGGTCTGTACACAACCAATGCAGCCATGCAGCACAGGTAAGTGCTAGCTTTGGAAAAAGGACCAGTGTAATACCCCCAAGAGCTCACTCCCTGTGTCTGCCGGCAGTATTGCATACACACCACTAAGCACTTTCTCTGTTTGGAGACCTCTCTGGTTTAATGATGGCAATCTGGATGCAGTGTTACCCCTTTTTATTTTTGTGCTAACTGCTCAAAAAAAAAAAAAAAAAATCTTAATTTCCCGACCTATTCTTAGAGGATTTAGCTTTTACCAGATAATTTTAAAGAAGATGGAAGATGCTGAAGTCAGGACAAGCTGGAGTTGTACCACAGTATTTGTCGTGACTACTCATTGTTGTGACAATCCATGACAGTACAATGCCACCTGGTCTCAAGACAAAACTCACAGCTGTTTTTCCCCAGGCTCCTCGTCCCTCCACACCTGACCCTGAGAAGGGGATGGACCCACACCGCTTCGCTTCTGCCAGCATGGAGTTGCACATCTTCTACCTGCTTTTTTATCTACGGTTCGCTGCAGCCACTCATGTGATGAACCTTGGCAGGTCCCACACTGCAGTCAACCAAACTGGCATAAATCGCAACTCAGTGTCATAAGGACAGCTCAGTTCAAGGAGGTGGCACGCTCTGATGATAGCTCTGTCACAGAACCATAAAATACTCATATCTCCTTGTGTTCCTGCATCTTTTACGCTGCTGCTGCTACCTTGGCGATAAATGCTTCCTTAGGTTTCTCCACAGGAATCACACACAAAGTACATTTGACGTAAAAGTTGGCAATTATATACTTACTAATAAGAAATGTACTAGGATGCTCTGAACACTTCTGCTAACTGAACAGTGCACATGTGCATTTTTAAAATTTCTTCTTCTAGTTTCTTCAGAAGCACAGTTTTAACAACCCAGTGCTACCACCAGCTGGGACTCTTATGAGCTTCCCCATAAACTGGCAATTGCATGTAGTTCATTTTCACGTTAAATTTTTCCCCCCTCCAGCTCCAGACACAACCCTCAGACACAGCAAGGGCAGGATGCGTGTCTCAATCGCAGCACTACTGTGGCTGACACTGCTGTCTCATCACCACTTACAGCAGCTGCGCAGCTCAGCGGAAACCAGAGTTTACTCTGCTGCGAAAGAGAAAGCAAGTAAATGAGCACAATGCTTATTAAAACCAGCACATAAATCTCTCTGGTTGGTCTGGGTATAATTAATAATTTGTTGAAATCTACCCACTACATTCCCCGCTGAGAAGGCAGTATTGCTTAAACCTGTAATAAACCAGTCGTCCTCTGAGCAGGAATCCACCATGTGACTCAGGAAAGCGTTGTCAGAGGGGACCACAGAGGTGAGGACAACGTGCAAGAGATTCATTATTTGGGTAAAATTAGAGAAGCCACATAAAGCTCTTGTCACTAAAGAGATTAGCTAGTATTCAATTCAAGTACTAAGGACACACGCCAGAAACATCCCCTTCATGTTATGCTGCAGTGTGTTTTCAAAGATGCTCTAGAAACGTTCTCATAATGATCAAGGGGACAAATGTTCATATTGGCACTGATATGCCCCGTGTGTGTGGAAACAGTGGACAGACTATGCACGAACCTTCCCCTTTGGATCTCCAGTTGCTACCGTGAATGTTCAAATACCTTTTCTGTGCTTGCAACGTTTGAGATGAACCTAAGCCAAGGGTTGGCCTGGGCCTACTGAAGTTCATGGGGTTTCAAATCTGGGAGTTTGGCACAAATCCATCTTTACACAATAGCACCAGCCTGTTACAAAATTTGTTCCTCCATGTTTAAGCACTCTATGCTAAGGTTTATAGCCTGGTAATCAAACACAGTCTGTTCTTTGTTACTTTTTTCAGTTCTTTTTTTTTTGGTGAATTCAAAACTCCATAAGCTGCAACACCTAATTCCACCACAAGTGCCTTCTCTGCTGGATTTCCAGTTCCTAAGAATCTACAGTCTGTACTTAGAAGGGTTGTTACACGAGGGCAAGTTGAAATGGCTGTCTTTAAAAACAATCATATGGTATTCACATCCAGTTTGCAACATGGAAATACCTCTCTTTTGCAATAGAAGACTACTACCTGTTTACAAAGATCAGAAGAAATTTGTTTTGGCCTCATGCACACAAAAGTACTGCTGGCAAAGTACATGATACAATTTTCCATTTCCCTCTAACTCATCAGTAGATGGACTGCTATCCTGCACAGAATCTCGGACCTGATAAGGAAACAGTCTGAATTAATATATGGAAGTTTCCCCTTGCCCTCAATACCTTCAGCAACCCAGCAAGCTTCATACTGTACTTGATAGTGTCTTGTCTTACAAAGAACAAGTTAGATATTTTATAATTATTCTCAGCCACCTACATATTTCTTTCCAGGCAAAATAAAATAAAGGAAAAACTAAGTTTGGTTTGGACAAGATAACAAAAGATGACTTTGTGCTCATCAAAAATACTCCACAGGCTACTCAGGGAAGACAAACAGGACACAGGAATACTGCACCCAAAAATCCTTATGAAAACTAAAAACATCTTTATCTTACTATAAAAATGGAAAAAAAGAAAGACAGGGATGCAGGAAAACAAGAGGAAATAATTAAAAATAAAAGCGAAGTGATGGTCAAGGTACTAATGCTTCTAGACACAGCTCCAAATGTAAGCTGACCCTCAAACTGCAGGATCAGAGAACAAAGGACTACTTCTGTGGTGATGCTCTCTATCAGTACGTTAAGTCTTTAGAAAGTAGTGGCAGAGATCAGCTTAAAGATGCACGTTCTCAAGTAAAACTACTAGCTGCCAGCCCATCACACAGAAGTGCAACACTGCAAATGAACTATTTATCATTTGTAGGGAGGCAGCACAGAAAAGTCTTTATCACTCACCAGTGCAACATCAAAAGCCAAGTCTGTCACTGTCCCTCGGGATACGAAAGGTGTGCATGAAGACAGCAATGATGGTTGGACACTGACTCCACAACAGTTTGTACTATTAAGACAGAGGTCACTGCTTGGGATAAACAATAAAGTTCCAGAAAACAAAGTGAAACTTGTCCATTTTTTAATTTTTCCTTTATCAGTGTACACATATGCACTGGCTACAGCTGAACACTCAGCTTTACACCAACTGAGGTATGCAGCTGGCAGAGTTCCTCTTGAAAACAACGGATGCATTATGAATACATAAACAAAATGTCTTCGATAAGAAGATTGAATAGCCTAAATTTGATCAATTTATATTAAATTAATCTTGATAAGCTCATGCCAGAACAAAGCAATTATTCTGCATTAATTCTACAATTAAAAGAAAATAAAAAACTTAAAAAATGTGCATGCTTACAATTTTAAGGGATACATTTGTATCCCATGTTTAATGCAGCTCAGCAAGTGCTTTAAGCTCTATTAAGTTTAAAAAAATATACATCTGCCCTGTGGAACCCAATATAAAAAAAAATTACAGATGACCTAAGAACACATTAAGAATCAAAACTGAAATGCAAACACAGTATTTGAAGGCTCTCCTTCCAGGAACTCATGTTTACATAAATCAGAAGCAGCTCGCAATATATATATAAAACTTTATACATATTAAAAAAAAATAAATCATGGTCACACAGGTCTTCTCTCAGCATTCTGGGTTTTATTATTTACATAAAGGTAACGTTCAGAAAAGCACAGGCATGTCTACCATGTAGATATACATATTAGAATACACAGTCCTTGTCCTGAAAGCCCCAGTGCCTGCCCTATAAATGACAAGATATCTACCATAGGATTGGTGAGACTGAGAGCAACTGCCATAGCTCAGAAATATGCTGCTGGTCATCCAAGTGTCCTCTAAAGCCAGAGCATCCCTTCGGCATCACCACACCAAAACCAGGATCTACGTGGAGTGAAAGCACAAAACAATATAATCCTAATAAAACTGCACCCACAAAAAATGGATCTCTCTGGCCCCTCATTGAGGGGAAAGCAAATACATGAGCAATAAGAATAGCCTGGACACTCAAAAAATAGGTGGACTTCAGACCATCCTAACTTCAAATTACAAACTGAGGGCAGAACCACGTGACTGGCACCAGTTACACTGCGTACTCAAAACCAGCGCTGATTTTACAGGATGCCTCCCTCACTCACATCAGTGGTTACAGTGCAGCTCTCACAGGCAATGCCCGCTAACCTGTTGTTTATTTTAACACTACTACTTCCTATTTGCTGTGTAGTTACTGGTCTTTTAAATCTATGACAAAATAAGACACCAGTTCTTGATAACATTTGCAACACACCGAGAGGCCATGAAGAAAGAATGCACAGTTCTAGAAAGTAAGAGCCTGATGAGGTTGTTTTTACGGAACAAATCTGCAAACTCGTGATGCTTAACTCATTCACCAGAAACCCCTGCTCATTGACAAACAACCCCGGCGTGTCGGCGCTGGCCCTCCCCCTGCATCGGCCGCAGCACCGCCAGGTGGGACCGCTGCCAGGGCTCACAGTGATGCAGAGCAGATGGACTCCGACCAGGCAGCAGGCTTTTCTCCTTCATACTTTGGATTCATGCAAAATAACTATCAGAGCCACGCTGTTAGCGGCACACATACAGTTTTAACTCACATGCACAAAGGGTCTGTTCTCCAGACTGTCTCCCCTGGGGGTGCAAGAGCCCCTGGGTTCTGCCTGAAAGGTGTCTGGTAGCACAGGTTGTCCCTTACTGGTATAACAGCCTTTATGGACCATAATCACGACTTCACGAAAACTCAGGACATGGTCAGGGGAACATGTTCCTGATCACGTGGAGATGGCTGATGTGATCTACATCTTTCCTGATATTAAAATCACGATCCTATCAAATCTTTCAAGGAGTGGGTCAGTAGGACTTTGAGGGACACTGCAGGTGGGAACAAGGTCTCCCCATGCACACTTCCACCCTTGCTTCCCACGTGGTCCAACTGTACAGAAAGGATGGGACCTCCGCACAGGGGACTGTACCCTACCAGCAAGGCTGTACAGCAAGCCAACATTTATACCTCTGTCCTCTGCCGTATAGGAATTTGTGCCCTGGCCCAACCTAATCACAGAAGCATAGAATGGTTAGATTTGGAAGTGACCTTAAAGATAATCTAGTTCCAATCCCTTGCCGTGGGCAGGGACACCTCCCACTAGACCTGGTTGCTCAAAGCCCCATCCAGCCTGGCCTTGAACACCCCCAGGGATGGGGCAGCCACGGCTTCTCTGGGCAACCTGCTCCTGTGTCTCATCACCCTCACAGTAAAGAATTTCTTCCTAATGTCTAATCTAAATCTACAACTGCTCCAGAACAAAGCCACGGGGACGCTGGTATACCAATACCCCTTGAGAATACAGTTCAACTGTAAAATCGGTCAGCCTCACACAGCCTGGAACAAAATCAGGGACCACACAGGACTTCCCAGCTGTCATTTTACTGCACACATATCAACCAAGAAGCTTGTGGGATGGCAGGGATAAAACACAGTTGTTCTTGCTCCAAAGCTGGCAGCACCTTCCACCCCAATGTTATGAGACTGCTTTAGCTCTCACAGACTGGGGCTTATCCGCTCTCGTGCCTGTTTCATCATGCAGTAGGAAACAGCACCGTATCCCTCCCCCACTGCACCACCTTACAAAGAATTGCTAATACAATGATAAACAAATATATCAGTATACAAAATAAATAACTGGCTCCAAGCATGTACTTGGTGGTGGCAGACATTAAAGCAACTTTCAGAGGAGATCTGCACCTTCACTCCTCTTTTAAAGATGAGGACACTGAAGCCCAAAGGAACGATTTCTCTCGCCTGTGGTCAGCCAGCAGCAGAGGTGCAGCTACAAACACAGTCCAAGTTCATATAAGCAATATGAGTTCTCAACCCACAGTAGCTGTAGATAAAAATTCTCAATATAATAATCCACAGTGATTCTCAGAAAGTCCATAAAAAATCTCATGATGACATAGGCATAATCAGCTAAAATGAGAAATAAACATGATTATGCTTTCAAAAGAAGACTATAGGCTGGGTGGCTGATTTATCTTTCTTTATATCCAGTGATAACTTCTTGATGTATCAGTATAGAACCTGAAAAAAATTAGCCCAAATAAGGGAAACAAATTTCACTTGAATCAAATACTCCACTTTCACAATGCTACTTAGAACCAGGACACGCTCTCTATTGCTCATTCTTCCCTCTGCACTCATGAAAAAAATCCTGAACTACCTATCCCGTAACGATGGCTAATGTTCCACTTATAAACATAAACCATCAAAGCTCACTCTCCTCACTAGCCTAGCTTCTCAGGGGGACTATTTGAACCTCTCTAAATATGTTAAGGTTTACATCATCTAATTGCAAAAGGCGTTGTATAAGCATTAGAGTCAAGTTATGACATTCTTACAATAGAATGAAGAGTCGATCCAATCAACAGCAAAGTTAAAAAGTAAAAAAAAGAAGTAATGCAATTGAAATGTAGCTATTTTTAAATATCTGTCTGTCCCCTACTTACTAACTGGAGACACTGACCCACAAAGGGGGAATTGAAAAGCCTTCTCACCCCCTCTTGTTTTTCAATAAGAAACCCCTCACGTTACACAGCTGTTTGCTTAATACAACTTGTTCTTATAAAAGCTCATGAGGCCAAAAGGTCTCTGCTGTGCCTGTCTTCATGTTTGACTAACCAGTCTGTAATTCTCCACAATTTTGGGCAAATATGCATCATTTTAATTAAATTGAATAGGAAACTATGCGGGCTTTTGAACCTTGCTATTGAGTTCATTTTAAGGGACTATCTGAAGGGATACTGTTACAGATCACATGCAAGTCTCTCTGCTGATGGATCTGGAAAAACTGGACATAAAACTCCATGAAAATAATTCAAAGCACATGCTGAAAGTTATGTTATAACACACACAAAAAAAAAAAACAAAACCATTTTAAGGACTAAATGTATTTTAACTTAACAATGTTTAAGTTAAAATACATTTTAAGTCTCAACAATGGTTATCTTATGTATGGGAAACATTGAGCATACTAAATAAAATAGCTTATAGAAGTCCATACAGATGTGCAAGCTCTTCCTAGACATAAATACAACGGCATCTATCTCCATTTCCAGTACCTATAAAGCGGGATGATGGTCCTCTCTTCTTTCACCCTTGCATTGTCCATTTCAGGTTTAGCAGCAGAAGCTTTATCTTGCTCTAGGTTTGTATAAGTTCTGACAGCCACATTCTGATTGCTGCAGGCACTTTCAAGCTCAGTCACTAATCAAATAAATATCATGAAGTTCGTGGTTCCAGGAGCTGGGCAGTTGGGATAGCACTTCCGTTACAATTATCAGATGTATTTGGAGGGAAGCCTGAGCTGGGGAAAGTTATGATACTAAGGCCTGCCAGTGATCCAAGATACAAAGAGCTCCTCAAAAGACAGAGAAGACTTTCTATAACTAGAAAAAAGATGGAAACAGTTACTCCAAACCACCATCAGCAGAGACTCCCATGACAGGACAGCTATCCAAAATAACTCTGCAATATGTAATTTACTCTTTTACCATTCACAGCTGCACAATAAATCAATACATAAAGGCTGTAAGTAGCTTTTAAATTAACCTATTTTTTTCAGTTGAATGCTCAGCAGGAAGCTTTACTGAGGAACACTTCTGCCAAAAAAGCTTCAGCTCCTGGCATTCTGTATTACTTGTACTTCATTATCTAACTCAAATAACTGGGATATATGCTTTATTAGTAAATACTAGGATCATCTGGTTCTGAAATTTGGCTGTGGTGTGTTCCATATGAGCTGGTGACACACCATGGAATAGTCCAGTAGAGGAAAGAAATAATGACTGCAAGATGAATTTGTGAGATATTTTGCTGGGGACACAATTAAGTTTAAACACATAAGGAAGAAGAGAGAGAGAGGAGAACAAAAGGCCCAGGGATGCTGTCTGGTTGTTTTTACAGGTTACTCCTTTAGTTCAGTCAAAATAAGGTTTGTGGGGCAAAACATCATTATAGGTTCTAATTCTCTTTTTGAAGACGCAAGACGCTTACAAATTACATGCAAAAGTCTCCATACTATGAAAACAGGAAAAAGAATGTTTGATGACGTAAGTTCAGATCTAAGGTACTATAATAAAACAGATCAAACCACAGAAAACTGACGGTGGGCCGTGTTACCACTCTGGTTATGTGCTGCTATATGGGAGACTTTTCCCTCCATGCAGCTCTGTGTAGGGTATCAGTGAGGAGCAAGTGGGTGCCATGGTCTCAGCAAGCTGGTGGAAGACCAGGGAAGGATCAAAGACTGTGGAAGTCCTGCTTCTGCTGTCCCAGTGTTATGAAATAGGAGAGCTTCAGCTAAGGAAAGAGAGATGGCAGCAGCTTGGGATAAGTCAATTGCTCCCCTTTCGAAGCAAGCGGACACTTGGGTGGAATACTATCACTCCCAGGAACCACTCCTCCCTCTGCCTCCCTAGCCTGTTGCTACAACTCATCACATAATAATAAAATATTTTAGTGCATTGTATTAACTGCATTGAGACACCACGACATTCAAATTAGGCTAAAGGAAAAGCCTTCCTTTAAAAAGCGATCCACAGGGCAGATGTTAAGGCTAATACTGCACCCTCCCAGCATCCATGGAGTTCCCATCAAAGCGGTGAAGCACCTGAGATTTACAGAGAGTTGCAAACAGGGTCAGGGCCAAAAAGCTCCAAGAGGCATGCTCTGACTGCTTTACTGGCAATGGATTAAACGAAGAAGCTGGTCAGGTATTTGTGAAACACTAGTATTTTTTAAAGGGGGAAGAAAATCACTAACTCCGTATATTTCATCATGTTTAACAAAACAGAGCATGTTGAATAAATATTGAACATTTAAAAAACCCACCACCCTTGAAACCCAGCAACTGAAAATGATCCAGTCAAACATCTGTGATAACAGACCTAAGTACGTGGCAGTTTCCAAGTGAGAAACTCATGGTGGTGACTGAAGAGAAATAACAACCGCAAAACCCACTTGCACATGCATGCCCAAACACCTGAAAATCCACCCTAAAAGCATTCCCTAACGCTAATCAGGTGTAATAAGTCTGTCTCAGAGTTCTAGGCTAAAGCTGCTTCCTTATTTTGCTAAAAACATGTACTGGCCTCTTTAAACCACCATTATAATTACCAAAGTAATTTTTAAAAACGCAACTTATTATCACTGGTTTTCCTTCCAGTACGATCCACCCAGACGGAGTGTCTCAGCAGCAGGGAGACCACTGGGTCACTGTGTTTGTGTAGGAGTTGCTTTATGAACTGTTTTATACATAGCTGGCTTCTCCCAACATTTGGGATTTTTTTTCCCCCAGAAACAGCCCTAGAGACCAAAGCAAAACAAAATTCTCTTGGAATAAGTTAGAGAGATTAAATGTACCATACGTTTAAAATATGATCATTTGAAAGCACCTATTTTTTGAGAGCAGACTGGGTTTTTCCTATTTCTGTGGTACTGTCTAGTGTGCCAAAGGGCAGGAATGGCCCTCTAAGGCCTTAAAGTCCTCTTTCTCACATAAACAACACAAAAAGCCAAATTCCACCCTCCACGTTACCCTTGTAAGATCACGGGACCATGGTAACTGGTCACACAGCCACAAATGAATGAATGAATGAAGGATTTGTTTCATTCACTTCAACTGAAAAACATGGCAATCCACTTGCAAAGGAAACATGAAGTCCCACAGGTGTAATTTAATGCACAGAATATTTAAAACTTTCCTTGTCTTCCTTCTGGAGAGCCCAGAGCATTCACAGACTCGGATGGCTCTCACTCACCCACTAAGCTTTTCTGTTTTGTCACACGGAGTTGGCAAACTGTGCTTATCAAACCAAACAACAACAGAAGAGAAGCTGAAGCGTCAGAGGCTTTGGGCATCGATTCTAAGCACGCACAGACGGGACAGTCAAGATGTAGATGCCATACACGCGCAGCTTCCTTGTTTCCTGCTCCTAAGCATCTACTGCACTAATTCATTTGCTTGCAAACAGAATGGGGATGGAGGAAGCAGAACATCCTCCATCCTACAGGTAAAAACCCTGCCATCTGAAAAAAAAAAAAACACCAAGCTGAAAACCCACAAATTCCTGTGCTTGGCACTGCCCAAGTTCACAGGCTGGCACTGTGACCTTCCTGCTATGAGAACAAACAGTCCACAAAAATGTGGGCAGATTTTCTCCTTGGAACAATGGCAAGGTAATGGGCTGGTGTGTACGGAAAGTCTTACATCTGAAACATCCTCTTCACTCTCCGCAATGCCGGTGGGACCACATAACTTTGCTGAAAAACAGGTATCACATGGTGATTTGGTAGCTGTCAGCAACGAGCCAAATCTCTTCCAAGACTTCACACTTAAAATAGGAAAAGATGCCTTGCCAAAATTGGCTTTTTCTACAGTAAAACCAGACTGAAAACTGAAATACTGTGTTCACATGAATCAATCATATATATTCTATACATGGCAGTACATTTCAAGAATTCATGTCCTGAAAAAGAGGGGACAACCTCAGTCTTGAAGTTTCTATTTTCTAAAATCTCTCTGTTCCCTTCCATTGCAGGTGCAACAATCCTGGCACAGCAGTCTCCAGCCTCCACCCTTCTAAAGACTGAGGTGGGGGGTGTGGGGGTATGCGTGTGTAGATGGAAAACCTCATAAAATACTAGGAGTCAAGTTTCAGACAGTCCTGCACAGACATAAAAGATTTCAGACCATCTGATATCATGTATATGGAAACTTTCTCTCCTCCCCATCCTGCCTGCTTTGCTGTGTGTTGTTTAGTGGATGGTTGCCTGTCTTCACCCTACAGGTTGTTTCGTTTCATGGACATTCCGTGAAAACAGCTGATGATGAACCACTGTTTTATCCTGGGATAAAAAGCACAAATAGCTATTAACTCTCTCTATAAACAAAAAATTATACAACTCATTCCCTACCTGCCCAGAGGCTAACGGTCTTACTAGGTCAGTCGTCCTGTGCTAAGATGTTAAAATCTAAAATACTGAGATCTGGTTTTAATTCTCTGTACTCTGACTTGCTAAGCTGCTGGGCTGGGCACGTTTCAGAGACAGATGGTTCTTTAGGGTTCATGTACTTAAAAGAGTTCACAGACAGAAGTAAAAAAAAATAAAGAAATCAAATGCTGTCAGTTGAAAGAGCCCTTTACACGCAGAGTACCTTTCCGATGTGTAAAGCTCTAATAAATGTGCTCTTCAGAACCAAAGGCCAGAGAACAAAGCCCCATAGGAGCTTTACTACAGCTCCTTATTTTGTTGACTGTCTCAGCAAGGACACACTTCTCTGAACAAAAGGGATTTTTAAATTTTTTTTCTTTTCAAGGAGAGTTAAGAAGCCTGTGTAGAAAGACATCCATCTTTGGCAAGTATCTTAATTTCTACAAAAGACACAGGGCATCGGACAGTATATTTTTGGTACAAGTTTTTTGGCACCAGTACCTAAAATAGACATTTTTACCATTTTGATTGTTTGTTTGTATTTTGGGTTTTTGGTTTTGGTTTTTAATTTAATAAATAGGCTGATTCAATTTTCAACTGGATGAGGAGAAGCTCCCTGGTTTGCTAATAAAGTGCAAAAGCCACCTCCTTAATTAAATGTTTTGATAATATATTACTTTTTCATTATACATGAGCTTTACTGTTACTGATGATGACATTTAAGGCATAACAGCCAGGGCTGAGTTTCTGGTCATGCCTCAAGTTAGTCTTTGAATTAGAATTTCTTCAGAGAATTTTGCACATGAAGCCAAATAGGAATCTCATCCAGCTCTTGTCCATATCAGTTGGAGTCTCTCCTAAATCGTTCATTGAAGTCAGGTTCAAAACAGTGATCATGAATAAGAGCCACATTTGCATTCACTGCCTACGTGTATGAGAAGGCCTTTTCTTCTAAGAAAGATCACACAGAAATCAGAGTTGGAAAACTGACATGGGAGCATAAGACTGCTCACAGCACAAAAAACCCTGCGCTGATTTTCAGGAAGAGTATCTGTTGTAGGGAGAAATTATTCCTAATCTTCTATTTCACATGGTTATTTACCATTTGCTGAGCATTTCCTGTCTGTTCAGTGCTGGGGAAAGCTTTACTTTGCTCCTCCGCTGGTCTTTGGCACTGCCCTCTTGAGTTTAACACTATTTTTTTTATTTTTACAGACAATTTGACTCTACTTACAGCATCCGGATTTTGTGGCTGTGTCTACAGACTGTGCTTGGTAACAGAAAGCTTTGCAGTTGGACAGAAAACTGCACACACTGAAACCATCACTGCAAGACAATATACTATTTGAAGGTTCTGTGAGACAGGTTCCCCAACCCAAATCTCTGCTTGTGTAACACAGGCATGTTTCCATAATATTAATGAACCACAGTGAATTGTCACATAATGGTCTTTTCTTCTAAAAAGGTATCTATCATCAACTTTTGCTGTGGTCAGTCACCATTTCCATCATGAAGTTCTACTTTTTTACGCTTATAAAATATGGCAATAAAATATCATGCCAAGATTAAACTTGGCATACAAGTTCTGTCCAGAACTAACCTCAATTAATCTTTCTCAGCTAGCAAGTAAACTGACTTAGTCATTTTTAAATCACTTGAAAATGAAAGCTGTAGAGGTTCTGGTTCTCATCATTTTCTTGCAGTCAGAGGTTCGCAGTTTCAGCACCCCTTAACTACTCAGCTAAAACAGTTTGCCAGGACTCCTTCTGATCCTGAATATCCCGAAGAGGCTTCGCACCACGGACGGGATTACATATGCTGCTCCCTGCCTCGCCTTAGCGATAGAGAGTGAGGCTGAAGGAAGACGTTACAGCTGGATTACTATGTGCTGTTTGGAGGTCAAAACTGAATATAATAAACTCGGGTGTTTCCCATTTGCAACACTGGAGATGCTGGCTGCAGGAACAAGGACTCACAGCCTTGACAAGCATATCTCAGACACATCATGCAATCACTTGGAGTATTTCCAGGCAACCATACAGAGGTACCTATATTCCTCATTCTACTCTTTCATGAACCGCTTACAGAGAATTAGATTGGTAGAAACAGTTTGGCAAAGTGCTCTGAAACACTAGATTTTAGCAGAAGGACAGTCTACTACAATACTTGCTCAGTCATTTTTGGACAGTAAATGTAACGAAGGTATTCTTCAAAAGTTATTTTTCTTTGCACTTAAATCTAAGTTTTGTCTGTTCTCTGTGCCATCAGAGATTTGTCATCTGCAGCTATTTAGACGCTCTCGCTTGCATTAGGATTCCACCATGTTTTATGTGTTACTCAGCCCTTCACAACTTCCAACCCTGAATCTGCATCTGAACCCAACATCCATCAAGCTTCATCAGTGCATCCTAAGGGCAAAGAGGTCTTTGCTAATGCGTCCTACTGTGAGATCTGATCTTCATCCATATTTGAAATTATCTGCTTTCCCATCTGTGGATGTCCAAGAACAAAGAGGGAAAATAAATTATTACTCTGAATATCTGCCCCATCCTGATTAATCATGCCCATGACGCATATAAAGACTTCTTGGGAGCACTATTTGTTGCTATCGTCAAGTCTCAGCTGCTGTCTTTTCTAGAGCATTTCAAACCATACATATACTTCACAGCTCAGCTTTTCTGTTGCTACAATGTGTTAGTAATTAATGTACAATAAACAAGCAGACAATTGTTCCATTTCCAGGGAATAAATTCTCCAAGGATATAAAATGGAATAGAAACTATCCATCCTTCCCCATATCCTGAGAGTTAAAAATAGAGCAAGCAAATCATTCCCCAAACGCACTATGTGGTTTAGGCCACAGTTAAACAGCCACTTCAATTTGGCATACACTTTTACTGCTCCTGAAGCCTTGACCTCTCCTTACCTTTAACTATTCACTCCTTGCTTCTCCTTGGTGTTAGCACACCAAGCAGCAAGTTCAAGCAACCCTGTGATAAGGTGGGCCAAAGAGCTGTCTCTACCAAACCCAGGGGTTTTTTTGCTTAGCTTAGCTTTTGGCTGGGTCAGCCCCCTTGGTGTGACTCATTGTAGTACCACGCAAATGCCAAAGGAGGAGAGGGTGAGATGAGGTGAGGATTGCATAAGCTGGTGTGACTGCCAAAGAAACGCTCATGCAACCACAGCCCCAGCCCCAGTCTTACTCCTGGGGGCAGAAATGTGAGAGGGAGCCTGCTTTCTCCACCAGCTCGTTCCCTGTCGCTCCCCTTTGGCAGTGGCAGCCTCCCAAGTCCTCGGGGTTTGGAGTAGCTTCTCTGGGTAGCAGGATTGCTGAGAGGTGCTGGGAAAACCCCAGCAACGCAGCGCTAACGATCAGCGCTTGTAACAGGACAAATAAATATAACCAAAGGATATTGCTCCGACCTGATGCAAGGCAAGTGAAGTTTCTCGTTTGCTAAGATGCTGTCATTGCTTCCCCAGTTCAAGGGCTGAAGGTGGAGGTTACAGGGTTTAGAAAATAGACCCTGAGAAGATGATGAAGAGAGCAAAATTAAAGATCATAACATATAATTACACCTTCACCTGCAAATCTCTTCATTTCCCTAAGCAGATCCTGTGCCCAACAGCCAGAGGTCACTAAAAGATGAGGATTTTCCTGCTGCCTGCATTGAACTTCACTTTGAGCAGGAAAAATGTCGAACGCAGCTGGCTGGCTTGCAGTTTGCATCTCTTTCAAGCTGTGCATTGCCCTTTGTTCTGCACAAAACGTAACTCTGGAAAGCCAAGAGAGACTCGGGGCTGCCCAAATGGTTTGGTAAACGCTGACTTAAAGGAAGTGCGTTTGCCTGCTTGACTTCTTTTAAAATGTCACTAAGGCATCCATTATTTCTGTTCACTGCAATATTTCATTTTATTCCTACCTGTCACAAAGCTGCTACTCTCAATGTGGCTTGTGTTACAGAAAGGAAAGTGTAACTGGTTGAACAGACTCTAGAATCACCTTGCTCCCAGAAAGGTATCTCAAAGGAGCGATAGTGATGCTGCCGAAGACCTGCTGTGTGCTGTTTATAAGCAAATTGATGCTGGACTGACAGTTCTTCTAGAAGACTGCTTCTCTTATTTAATGATACCTTACAGGTTCAAGGAAATGCAAGTTTAGTATAACAAATCTCAAGCTTTCTGTTTATCTATATGCTCCACAGACTGACAAAACTAATAGTGTACTAACTAAATGTACTTCACCAGTCATATGTTTAAAAAAAAAAAGCTACTTAAAAAGCAGGATGATGATGTCACTTGCTTTACACTAATTTTATTAAAAAGCTAGAAAAATGCAGCAGACACCTTGAAAGTCTGTTCCATGGTGATCTTATGAGAGATGGTGTTCATACAACCATATGTCTACATTTGATTCAGAAGCAGACAGATGATTGTGTCTATGGCTTGTGAGATGTTCAGCTGGCCAAAAAATTGCACTGTACATGCAACCACAATAACTTCATAAAGGAAAACTTGCACAATGTGCTCCATATAGTTGGGACCAATTACACGTTGTTCTTACTTGCACTTGCTTGGAACAGCTGTAATTACACACACCCTCCAGTCCCTAAAAAGCACCTTTCTATATCCAGCCTGCCTCTGCACCTTAAGGGGGGTAGCTAAGCAGGATACCCTGGCTCTAAACAGGCTGATGCTTTCCTCACACTGGGAAAATGTTCAGCTGACCATGTACAGCAGATTTACGGGCCTTCTGTGTCAATCTGACAACTCCAAAACATTCAGGCAGGAAAAAGATTTAGCCCTATAAATACTATTATTTGAACTTCTCTTTCCACTGGCTACAGATGAATTCAGCATAAAAGAAAAGCACAAAGTTAAAACTGGAAAAAATACAGAGTTGGGTTTTCAGCAGTGTTCTGCGTTTGTCTAGTCCTGCTCTAGTTTGAGCAGGTTAAGCCCCATAACTGAGTGCTTTTGGAAGTCGAAACATGACTGTTCACTGAGGCTCCGGAGTAATTGCTTCTTGGAGGAAGATGGTACGTACGTTAAAATGTATTACATGCTACATAACAAAAACAGAGGTTGTACTCGTGGTATGAAACTCAGCTGTTTTGCTCTGTACAGGTTCCCCTAACTGTTCACTTGGTTTCGATCCATCTGGATTTTCACCACAGAATTTTGCTTTGAGTTTCCAATTTGAATACACGAAAGCTCTGCCAAACCACATCACATTCAAACCACAGGAAATCATGAATTTGGCACTGTTTTGACATGGAAGCTGTAAACAGTGTGCAGGTTCACTCAAAACTGGATCACTGTCCTTTGAGTTATGAAACACAACAAAACTTCCAGCAAACCAGGTCAGAATTCTAAATTACTAAAGCAAGGAAAAATTATGTGACTTTTGCATGGATCAGGATCTTGTTATATTTTCCCTTAGCTTTTTTCCTTTAGCTATAAACATACTGTGTGGAAGAATAAGAAGAGAACTTGGGTTTCCTCCTTTCCAAGTTTGAGTTAAAACAAGATTTAGCTAATTCTCATAGCTCTAACATACATGTATCCTATTAAAGACAAGGGTAGTTTCTTATTGGCAGTCTTGAGCATGAATAACTGTAAAAGCCCGAATTACACTGAAGATACGAATATGGTTTAGTTTTATGTGCAAAATGATTGATAGTCAACATACAGCTAACTTACACCACTGCTACAGGAGCAAGCCTCCCATTTAAAATCCACTAGATTTTCAGCTGCCAAACACCGGATTTTTCCCCCAGGATTCCCGTTAGCAAACCGCAAGGAACTTTTATGAAAATGGAAAAGTCGAAAGTATGATTTTTGCCTTCAAAATAAACACTACCCTAAAGAAACACATATTTGTCAAGAAGTCACAAGTTCATTGGGGACGAAAGGCAAACAATCTAGATTTCCAGAGCAAGCCTGAAAACAATCCAGATTCCAAACCTAAGCAAGCCAGGAGTTTGAATGCAGAGCTATGTGAAGGCAGTTTGACTGAAGTCAAGCAAATAGGAAGCAAAATGTAGTCATGCAAAAGAAGATTTATACTACTGCACTGCCTGCAAGAAAATGCAGTGTACTCTTGCTGAATTTCATTTTTACCAGATTTTTAAACCAGGCATTTTGAATGCCAGAAAAACATTGCAGGGATCCATAACACACAGAAGCATACATCAGACATATCTGACCTGTCATAGAGTTTTCGGATGTACATAGTTGCTCTCGCAGCTTTTCCACGTCATCTGGATGAACCTGTTCATACAAAGTGCTGCCAAACCATTCAGACTGCGGCTGGTTCAGCACAGGAGTCACAGAATCTGATACGTAGATTACTCTTCCCGTCTCAGCTGCAACTACAAACAGGAACCCATCTGCAGCCTCCAGGATAAGATGTTTCAGTTCCTTCCAAAGAAAGGATTTGATTAGAATGCTAGCAAGAAAAGGGAATTAAATAACACATCTGTCACTGCCAAAGAATATTGTTTTCTTGTAATCTTAGCATCTGATCACAACCTAGGCAGAAATTTTCACTGTAGTATTGACATAACACCACAACCAAACTTTCAGCAAGCCGTAAATTGCTGATCTTAATACCAAGCAATACTTTGTTTTCCCTTATTGCCTTTCACCTGGTGATCTCAATGTTCTTTAGGAAAATTAAGTAACTAAAAGTCACTGCATATTGTGCGATAGGCACCTAACATTAAAAAAATAAAAAGTTATTTCATAGTACAAACAGAGAAAACGAACAGCTATAACTCACATGGCAAACTCATCCCTTAATTAAAGGTCCTGAATAATTTAGTTGGAAAGAAACCAACAAGTCTTTCTGGTTTGTTGTTTGGTTTTTGTTTTGTCCCCCCCCCCCCCGCTCCCTGGATGAGCTCTGTTTGTAAATTAAACAGTCACTGGATAAAAGGCAGAAAGTATAATGGGAACAAGGACAGCAATCCCCAGCCTCCCCTCCCATCAGGGGCCCTGAGCCACTACACAAGACATTTCTACCACTTCTTGCTTTCTTTTTCCAACCTGTGAATATGAAGCCTCAGGGAGCCAAAGGGTCTGGAACACCCCTGCCTCTGGCCTTTTCTTTGCATGGTCGCCTGCTCATCATCCTGGGTTCTTCTCTCCTGAGACACCCACACATCCACCTGAGATGCAGCACCCGTAGCCCTGACCCCCCTGGGGACTGCAAAGGGGACTGTAGGCCTTTAAAGCAAAGTACTTCTGTCCCTCACTTTTGGACACTGCGTTTAGACTCCTGATACGTTGAATTGCACATGCAGACAGCTGTCTGTATGCATCACACATAAACGCTACCTTTGCTTAACAGAGCTTGAAAACCTCTCATGGGAAAGGATGACAACTACCACTCCAATTCCTGGGAAACAAGCTCAAACAGCCTTTGCCTGGTGGCTCCAGTGACCACCAGAGCTTGTTAAGATACTGCATCTGGAACTCAGACAGCCAGCTTTGGACAGTATGAGTCCTGTTCCAGGTTAGACAGCTCTGCACAGCTAGTGTGCAAGTGGCACATATTAGCTGATAAAGTGAGGATAACTTATCCCAAGAAACACTTGAAAGACCGTCAACTTCTGCCACTTTATTGTAGAGAAAGCATACCAATTCTGAACCACTGACCAAATAAAAAACGTCACTGCATAGCTGCCTGTACAATACAGAGGATAGTGAGACCTGTTTTACACACATTATTAACACAGATGAAGATAAACTCTGTCATTCTGCAAGGTTCAAAAAACCCCCAAAAGCTGCAACACGAAGTGACCAGGGTGCCCTACCAACAATCAGCTGAACGGCACCATCCCTCCAGAAAAACACTTCAGGAAAGCCAGAATAAGTAGAGATGAGAACACTCAGAGGTCAGCAGCAGCTGCTGTTCCTCTAATAGAAAGAAGCATTGCCTCCAGCCACAACTTACATGTGTAAGTGCTTAAATTGTTCAGACCACAAAAATGCACATTACACCCATAGGACTTCAAAAACAAGGTGGTAGGAATTTCCAGCGCGCTCAGTTAAACACGGTTTTCCTTCAAGCACTGGGTGCACCTTCCTTCTTCCAAAAAAAAATTAACCAAGGAAGTACCTCAGCCAATACAGATGGGATTCATCTCTGCCCAGTTCAGCTGCCGGGAACTTGGGCTTTAAGACTAAACAATGTTTTTAACCTTCCTCTAAACCCAGGAGGGAGAGGCAGGTCTTTGCAGATTCATTTTTACCTCTTTTAGAGAATCTTTGTTAGTATGGGAAGGTGGCAGTTCTGGACGTGAAAATTCCTTTCCAGTGATGACAGACTGCAAGTGACTTGCTTTTCAGATGGACAGACCTCAATGATAAGAACTTTGCTGCTTCGGAGAGAGGGATTTGTCATACAGTTATGATCGAGTCCAAACAGTCACAAAAAATTGTCTGTATTCACATCTTGGACATATAGCTTGTACCAGTTACTATGCAACAGCAAAGGACCAAGCTGAGACTCTACTCCTTTCAGCATTTCCTCACATCATTTCAGACCACAAACCAGAGAAAACAGACATTTGCAAAACATCTACCTGTTCTGTAAGAAATGAGGGCTTGTAAGCTCCATCAGTAGATTTGTTTCCAGTGCCCCTCATTGATTTCATGTGTGAAACGGCCATCCGAAGAATTGTCAACTTGTCAGGCTTACGAGCCAACGCGCTACAAGTGGGTACCATATCGGACAGTTCGGTGATGTACTGTGTCATCTTATTTCTCCTGCGTCTCTCAATTTCACTATGATTCTCCCTGAACATTTAAAGAAACACCAAACCAACAGAAAAGCGGACATGATCAGTGTAAGAATTTCAATTGGAGGTAATGAATCATAATACTTCCACTTGTTTTGCTGCTTTCACCCCAGGAGGGCAAAGTGCTTTACAAAGCTAAGAACTATTATCCCTCAGTTTACAGGCAGAAAATCCAGGCCACAGAAGAATAAATGTGATTTGCCCATAGCTGTGAAAAAAGCCCATATTTCTAGCTATTGGCTTCTGGCCTTAATCTCTTAACCAGTTTAATCTCCTTTGGTTTAAGGACAAAAAAATGAAGTAGAAAGATGTGAGGAACTGACAACTGACAACTCCAACCAAACTCCCAGATTTGATGTGATGCACCTCACAGCTTCCAGTCCTCGCTCAAGGTGTTGGATCTGCTTATAAAAGGTCTCTTTCTCACAGCTGATCCAGGCCAACAGTAAGTGTCAGCGCTGACTTACAAAAAAACCCACTCAAGGACAACATAGATCTCCAGTCCTATAATGCTGTGTGGAACATCCCGCATCCCTCCAGGGAGACACTACATACTTACAGGATCAGACTGCAGGACGGGGACTGTGTATGGCATAACAGTACATACAAAAAAAGCCCCAGTAAATAAATACAATGAGTACGAAAGATGGCAAGTAAACATCTGGCTTGTCAGACACAGATCAGAATTTATGTTCGAGAACAATCTAGGACAGCTGGGAAATAATAGTGACAGAACTTGATGCTGCCCCACTTTGGGCTGAGTTCCAATGTTCTCATGCTTTATAGCAAACATATGACTGAGGTGGTGAGTCAAATTTGAGAATTCTCAAAATGGACAGTCACCAAAATCTTTCAGAGCTGAAGATCTGGGAGTTCAGTTTTCCCACACTGTAAATCACCACTGCTTGATCACTATTAAGGAATTACACAAATATATACATGTCAAATGGTCCAGATGGACCTAGAATACTTCAGTGCCTAGCACTTGTTTTTCCCATACTGTACCTGTCAGGTGGCAGCTAAATACAAGTACACGACAGGTACATGATGCTTCAGATGTCAAAGCAGCATCTTCCACTGATTTCAATGAGCTGTGCATGGCATTTTCTTGTGGGATTGCTGGCCGATCCAGCAAGATGTGAAAGGTCATCACTTGGAGAGTCCACCAGCACTGACCGGGACGATAACATAACTTTAAAAGAAACTGCAACATTCCTTGGAGCTGACTGTTATGAAGACTGATCATGAAAGTAGAAGCTAGGCTTGGCATACTTTTTGGCTCCTTTTAATAATGCAGCCTTTTCTTAAAATGCAGGAAAGAATCTGAGTTGTAGTATGCTGATTGCTGGAACAGAGGAATGCATGGGCATGCCCTGCTTTACAATGTGCATCCTGCACATATAGGTGCTATACACATGAGACATTGTCTCCAGAAATACCTCTTGTTAAAGCTACATCCAGAGTTATTATTCCTGCTGATGCCTGTGCTTACTATCTGATATTCAGGAAATCCAGCTATGGGTCCCTGCAACGATAGCCCGTCGTCGTTCAATAAATTACACCCTGTCCCTTGGTTAAGGTCAGTCTCTACTTAACTATCTATTATACCATAAGAGTGAACCTTTCCATTTCAAATGGCTGAGAAACAGCCTTCGTGTGGGTCTGCACAGATGTAGGAGAGAACAGTGCCTGTGGGAGCTGGATCCTATACACATGCACAAGCAGAACAGCTTGCGTGACCGTGAATATATACATAGGAACACACGTGCGTATGCAGAAAAATATGGACAAAGGGAAGAAAAATGCATTTTTACATGATGAAAGCTTGCTCTAAGTTCAGCATTTTCACAGAAATAGTGATCGAGAGACAAAGAACAAACATATTCAACATATATTTTACAGTTATAAATACATATTACATTGTTTGCCACTAAAGTATTTTAATACTCTTCAACATTGAAAACAACCACTATAAAGAGTTTCGGAGAAGAAAGAGAAGAATATTCAACAGTCCATTTCATTTATGATCATAAAAGCTAAAAAGTAATAGTATGTTAATCAACTGACTGTGAAAATGTTCAAGGAAACAAACCCCTGAAACCTTCCTGCAACTAGTTCAAATTTAAACCCTTAGAAGAGGGGCTGTGCTCCTCTTCCAAAAGTGTCTGCCTTAGGAGCGCTGGCATTCATAAACATGTGCACAGAATGATGTCCTAATTTTGTCATTTCTAACTTTGTTTTTATATGGAAATTTTGGAGGGATGTTACATTTTAGGAGACTGCAGCAGCTGATCCAAACCCACTTAGGTCCAGTGTTAGTATTTCTGATTTCAAGCATTTTTGGATCAGCCAACCCTCCTGACTTTTGATCAGTCAGAACGGCATCCTATAAAATAAAAATTGGGGCAAACCATATTCGATTTTCCTTTTTCCTACCTGGCCATCCTTTCTGTGTCAGCAGTACTTTGATCATCGTCCCACCTAGAAACAAAATAACCGGCTCTCTAAGCTAAGGCACACGTACTGAGATTTTTTGGGCACGAACATCCCCCTCTTTTCTCTCAGCAGAGCAGCTCTACAGAACACGCCTACCTTGCAAACTTTTCCTTATCACCAGAGATTTGATCACCATCATACCTAGAAACAAAAGACAGTAAGTAAATCCACAAGGGTTATGCATTGCATGATAGTCAACACACAGCAGAAAGCAAAGAGGTTCACAACTGCGAACTACTACAAATAACAGCAAGAAAAATGAGGGCATGAGAATGATAAAGCAAAGAAAACGTAGAGTCTGGTGAAGCTTCCAAGCCATGCCAATTCAAAAGCTTCATTGGCATATTTTAAAAAGTTGGAGACACATTTCAGGGGATTTATGCAAACACTTTGACATACACTCATTGCTTGGGAAACTTAACAATCAGCACCACTACAGAAAACACCACTGAGCTTTTATCGACAGCAGCCCATGAAATATTCATCACTGTGTTGGAAGTGAAAGAGCTGTATCTTTTCCAGATTGCAACCACAACTCACTCCATTCAGCAGAGGGCACTGATGGTCTACAGATAACACGGGAGGGCAGACACACGCTTAAGTGCAATGCATCACATCAGGACGCCTTCAGAAAAAAGCTCTAGCAGGTACAGACACTGTACCGCCTGTTGGGGAGACTGGCAAAAGTCAAGTCAGGCAGATGAAACTGCTGGGTAAATAGAAGTGAAATTAAAACTGGCTTAAATCCCTAGAAGGAAACAGGTACCTCATTCCTACCCAAATCACCAGAAGCTAGATGCCCACACAGGTACATGCAAGCGTACTGGCAGCAACTTTATGGGGGAAATCCAGATCAATGGGACTTTTGCCCCGTGGGATTAAAGCTTCACTGTTTCTGAAGCGTTGTCCCACAGACAGGCAGCAATGCAACATTTTACTAAAAAACAACACGCTGCTCCTCCTTTCCCTTTCCTAAAAACATACTAATCCTTTGAAATTAGATTTTATGAGAATAGTTACAAAAAAACTCATTTTTTTAAAAATGATCTTCCTTTTGGAGAAACTAAAAGGCTTGTTCCAAAACAGAATACGTAGGTTTTCAAAAATAAGGCTAATGGCTTTTCTAGAATTGAAGGTTACTACTGCTCAAGAATAGTCAAGTGATATTTTGTATTAGAATTATATTTTTCAAAATTATGTAATTTATTACAACAGAGAGCCTATGAAGCTATGAAGCTTTCATGTATTAGCTAACAAGGTAACACAGCATAATCAAGCATCTTTTTTTTTCTCCTAAAAAGCTAATAATTAATGTTTTGCTTTTTTCCTTCTGAAAGGAATTAAAACTAATTTTAAGTACCCGAACTGTGCAGGTTCCTCTATGAGGCTTCATATTTTCCTTCCTCAGTAAGACTGACTCAGACTCTGAAGAGCAAGCTTAAGTGAGACTCGAGCCGTGTTTCTTTCTATGTTGTGTTTCACACCAGCATCTTCAAAACGTGCAAGTGAAAATGCCACTTTATTCCACTTGACTCTGCCCAGAGAACAGACTGAGCCCAAAAAATTTTAGACAAAAAGACAGATTCAATGAGGAATGGCCACATGCCGTCATGTCAGAAGTACATGCATATGCCTCCATGTGCCGATGAGATGCCATGCAGAGATACCTGAGCTGGCGGGGAAGTCCCTGAGAAGCAAGGTGTGTTAACTCACGTGGAGTACCGTACTAACACCACTACCTCCTGTGCTCCGCTACCTTGGGGCTTGTCTACTCATCCTTGTCTGGCTGGCCAGGCTGAAGATGTTACTGCCTCCAACTACTGTTTTCTCCCTTCCAGTCTCCCAGCTGACCTCTCTGCCCGCATGCTTCTTCAGGCACTTCAGTTAAAGCCAGCTGGGTTAGCTTAAACACTTAAACAGCAGTTCTTTGCTAACCAAGTAATTTTGACCAAGACAAGATAGGCATCAGTCACATGAACAATTTGGAGATAGGAAAAATCCTAAAAGGAGGGCACACCTAGAAAAGGATGCCTGAACATGGCCCTGGACATCTCTGCACTGTTTTTCTGTACTCTCTAAAAGCAGAACAATCTGGGTTTTTTACAGTGTTTAAGATTTAAAGATCAGATTTCAATCTGACATCTAAAATCAACTGAGTCTAAGCACAGCACAGCACACCTCTCCAATAAAAATTATGGAACTATTGGCTCTCCCCACCACCAAACTTTGAAAGGCTGAAACCAGGATGGAGACAGACCAATGCACGTGCACCACTGTGCCTAGAAACCCTGACACTTATGCATGCACAAATCAGGTCACGTTCGTCATAAATCTTGTTCCCTTAACATGTATCTTCTAGCAAACATTAGGACTAGCCCTCAGACCACCAGTTTTAACACCAGAGACTGGAATATCCTTTCTGTAAATGACACCAGCTGAACAGGGGTGCTCCTGGTCTTGTCCAGTAGGTTATGATACAGTGTTACAACACATCTTCAGCCTACTTATCTTTCAGACTGACTAGGAAGATTGTGTTAAAACCCTACAGTGACAGCTGTGTTTCGGCATGGCTGCTGCTAAAGAGCTGCAGTTACAATTTGGATAATCAGCAGCTATCCATAGGCCTCAAACTATCTACCCCTCACTGCAGCTGCTTGGTTTCTAATGAAAAAAATGCAGTGCGACCAGAAAAAAAGGAAAAGTGAAAAAATGGCAATGACGCTTTAATGTTTGTTTTTATTTCTAGCCTAGAATATTCCATGTTAATTAACATTTATTTTGGCAATTTTTACTATTCAGTTACACCTAATGGTACATAATGAGCTTTAATCTTAAAAAAACAATCACCACCTCTAGGATCTGTCATATTGTTTTAACAAGCAGTTAACATCTGAAATAAATTCAAAATAAAATTCTTTTTCAGTGGTAGAAAGACAACTTCAGCAATGTCAAACAACCAAAGTTCATCCACAGCAGTTGAAATAATAAGCTAAAAATCACAAATTTTCTCATTTGACATAGCTGCAGAGTGAAATTATGACACACACACTGTCAGCTCGGTAAGCCAATAACTACATTAGGCAGATTTCTGCCAGGATGCCTAATTTGCAGAGGAAGCTGATAAAAACAGTAACTAGAATTTAGGTCAAGTTGTTAGCAAGTTCTTCAGCCTTTAAAACATCAATAGTGAGACAGCTGTCTTTCTCCACTGAAGGAAGTCAGTGATTTGGCCAACTCTTTGTAAATGCTCACCTTGAAAATTTGCTGGGTCCCTCTCCATCTTCATCATCGAAGTCCATTCTGTAAAAGCAAGATTTCCAAATCAGTAATCGTGACGTTGGCAATGGTGCCATGAACATTCAAGCCAGAGGTTCTCAACCTTGTTTGATTTATATTTTGACTGGAGGTGTTAATGACTGAAGATTCCAGTCTTGCTCATATCCTCCAGACCCCCTAAAAGTAGCTCATCCGCTGCCAGGAATACAAAGAATACAAGTTTTTTAAAAAATAAAGTAATAAATCACTGTTCTTCTCCACGGAAATCTGCTCTGTTAAAATTAACAAATAAAAGGAAATACTAAGCAAATGCAGTTCTTGTGAGATGGTCAGAAGTAGTATCTCTTAGGCCTGATAAAAGTTTACAGAAATCGGTGGGGACTCTGTGTCAGCAGACTGACATTAAGGCTAAAGAAAATAAAGTTCTAAAGCTGTACGCATAATAAACACCAAGCCACTATTTTTGCCCCAGTCTAAAGAAAGTATGTTAGAGGTAGAGCAGAATAAACTCCCAGCCTCCCTGCTCAGAGGATTATCAGCGCTGTTGATGGTAACCGTGGTACATTCTTCAGCCTTGCCCTATATTACTAAAATCATGTCACACAAATTACCAGGCAGTCTGCAGATGGCAACTACTTTAGGGTATGCCTGCGGTCATTATTAAAATGACCTATGGGTATATCATGCACCTAACTTACCTGGTTTATGTCCCAGATCTTCTTCAGTCAGCGGAAGAGACGGGCTCTTCCTTGGGCCAAATCTCAGCCCTCCAGGCAGGCTCCTCCAGGGAGCCACAAAATGCAAGAACCTCTTTCTTCACTTCTTACACAGAGAGACTAGGAAGATTAACTTCCTAAATTAGCCACCTAAATTAGGTGCCTGTGTTAGGCAGTGTGATTGTCTCCTTCCCATTGATATTACGCAATAGCATAATTTCCAAAGCATTTTATACATTTTTATGCCTTTAAAAAGAGGTGGACAAATATATATCCCGATTATAAGGGGGTGACTCTGCCATTACGGTTGACTAAGAGCCAAGCTGATATAAAATCATCATATTGGATTATTGTATTAGTGTATTTATTTTAATAAGAAAATGTATGTAAGTATGATATACAGACCTTGACCACTCACTTAAATGCAATTTGTGTAGACAGGAAATCATAGTTTTGTTTTGCAAACAATTTTGTCAGGTTTCTTTAACACTCTAAGCTTTCTAACATTTCCGTGTAATAAAACTTTACCCAATTACAGATTCCATGTCTTTAACACTCTTCACATTAACAGCAGACATAAGTCATATTAAAGGCAAAAACCCTGCAAAGTGATGGTAATATTTACCTCAGCATTAAAAGAAACCCCTGCCAATTAAAAATTAAGATTTGTATGTTCGGAGTGTGGAAACGATGTAAAAATGATCTTTAAAACTCCATGAGCACTGAAAAGTATGTGTGCCAGTCAGGCAATGCTTCCTTGCTTCCCAACTTTGATAACCAAGACAGACTGGTCTGTAAAAGATGTGTCTGAGTCACAGCAATCTATGTACAAACAGGACAAGGCCAGCAAAGAAGCATAGGAATTGGAACTGGTATTAGAAAAGTCACAGTAATTTTTTCCAGATGGTAATAGTGATTATTCATTTCTGGAGGAAGCAGAGGGAAAACCATTTTCCCCAAAGAGTCTTAAGAAAAGATGTGTATTTAATTTGGTTAAGATTGATGCAATCATCATTTTCACTATAAATTACATTTGTGCTCACCTAATTATCACCAAATCCAGTTTCAAAGCCAGCGGCCTCCCCGCTGCCTTGCGCAGACCAACACCGACCTCCAGTGGCAGTGCCCTCGCCCGTGCCCTGTGCCTGCCACCCAGCCGGCACCCGGCCACCAGCACCCCAATGTGGCCACCAGCGCTGCCACCAGCAGCCTGGACTTCCCCAGCCCCGCTGCACGTACAATACTCCCAGCAATTTAACATTCATCATCCAGCCAAAGGTCTCCTCTTACCCACCTGCTTCTTCCCCACATACAACAATGTGCCTGTAGGTGACATTCCAGAACAAACTTCTGAGTGATTTCAATTGCAACGTTCCTACGCTCACCCAAAACGTTAAAGCCAATGTTACAGAAGAGCTGTTGGTTCTCAAGCGGAGGGCACACTCGGAGCAGCACTGTGCTGGCTCCACCTGAAACCACCTGCAAAAGTATCACATCAGGTGTATCCTTCACCGGTTTCACCCGCAACTGAAACACAACTGAGAGAAACCTCCAGTTTCAAACTCGGGGAAAAAGAGCTGCATAAAATATGGGGACAAGCCTTTTCTTCAGGGATTTAGTAAGACGCTGCTTTAATTTGGGATGGATTAATTTTGTAACAACTCCTTTCCTTCCCCGCCAATACACTGAGATCCCGTGCCTTGGTAGATTTTCTTAGCTTCCAGCCAAATACTCCAGCTGGGTGCTGAGATGGATATTCTTCCCCAAAATCAGATATTAGCTCTACTGCATTTATTCTAGTCTATTACTGGAATGTAATGCAGAGAATTATGGAGACCCTGATGATGGTTTACGACTCGATCCTGCTGCCTGCACTATGTGCCTACTTCCAAAGGCGTAAGTGGGACTAACACACTTCATCCCGCTGGCTTCTCGTCTTCTCATCTTACAAAATCTTAATGGGTTAATATCCATAGATGATACCTACTACATTTATAGCAGGCGCATCACAGCAGAGTCTAAGTGCCTAGGGTGCAACACCACACTGTAGCAGACTAAATCTTTAAATAACACCTTTGCTATATTAATCTACCCCAAAATCTTGATTTTATTCCAAATGCAAGATGATAAAAAAAATAAGAAATTAAACATAAAATTCATTATAAATGGCAATATTTGTAAAAAAATGCAACAGCAAAGGTATCTCTGTCCCATCTTTGTTAACAAACACATTTCCTAATTTCACTATGCAAAATGAAAAAACACTTTCAAACACCTCTCCCCCCAAAAAAACCCTCAGTTATAAAGTCAGTGATTCCAATGTCCTGCCTGAACCACTGTGCCTGCTTTACAGCAAGGCAGAGTGAACGATAGGGAATCAGTTGTAACCTCTAGCAGAACACATAAAAATATTACTCCAACAAACTCCTCGTACTCTGACAGATAAGATCTTCTGTTCAGATAGTGTATATTGCACACTGAAAAAACTGCAGAAGTAGGTTACAGGAAGACAAATGACATCATTTCAGAAGTTTCAGAAAGAGTATCTTTTATCTTCATTTAAAATTCCCATTAAAGAGACTTTAAAAAAGAGCTGCACTATGCTCTTCTGTTTTGAAGAGACAGCATAAATCTTGCTTTCCTCTTTCATACTGTTCATGTCAATTGTGAAAAGGCCTGATGTGTGAGGTACTTATTAAAATACATTTTCCTCCGAGATGTGTGAGTACCGTAAGTACTGTGACAAAATATATTTTTTAAAATTATTTATTTTTAATTGGAAACATTTTCATACAAAAAAACAACCCTCCAACAAGGTGGCCCTGCACAAGCTAAAAAATTGAGATGGGAGACAATTTGAACGTTGCAACAAAATCATTATGTAAAATTCCCAAGGAACGTCAAAAGATGGCTTGCCATGAATATACAGCATAGGAAGGTGGCATGCAGGAAGAAGCAGGAGCAGATGCAACGGAGAGGCAGATGGGGATGTGTACTCCAGCCCTTTGCTCAGTACGACATCGGGGGAACACCCAGGGCAGGAGGCTGGAGGGCTGAGGGCTCCTCCTCCCCAGATCTTACAGTTCTGGGTCAGAGAAAAGAACAGACCATAGGCTGAACTGAAACAAAACCAATGCAACTAAACCAACCAATCAAAAAAAAACCCACAACCCTCCCTACAGATAACTTAGGAAGGTAAAAAAAGCCCCATACCCTCTAATACAGCAAAGCCTACAGAAAAACCACGTTAAATACAGAGTGGATGCTACATTAATCTAAGGTAGTCGTTGACCATTGCAATGCATTATCTTATACACTACCAGGCTGTCTTTTTTTTTTATAGAGTACTTGGTATAATTTATAGAAAGGGAAAATATTTTTCCAAGCTGTCAATGAAGCCAAATGCCTACACTGCAGAAACACCTTCTGGATAGCCAATGAGCTTAAACTGATCTACATTCAAGTCCGTACAGCAATTATTCTGCCAGCTTGCCTCAGCAATTATGAGAAAAGAAACAATTTTCAGAGATAACTGAAGCTGGAAAAGATGACTGTGTTCACTAGCTACATTCCTTTATGTCTGACACAAAGCATTCATTTCTAAAATGCCCAAGGATTTAGGTGTACAAAGATGTATCACCAGGAGAGTAATGAAAGGACCAAGTGTTAGCTGCAACTTTGTTCAAAGAGAAGCTAGGAGGAATTAGACACAGCAGGCATTCTTTCCCTCAAGGCCTGAATACATACACACTGAACAAAAAAAAAAAAAAAAAAAAACCACCNAAAAGGGCTATTAGTTTAGAGCTACGGTGCACAGATGAAATGCCACCATCTGGGTGTAACAGCAAATCTATACTATCTTACTCACTGAATTTGCACGTTAAATACATTTAAAATAATTTGATTTTATATTCCTCCCCCCTTCCCCCACTCCAGTTTCTCGCAAATAGATGATGATATTTAAAATGCAACGGTTAAAGCATAGCTTTCAATTAATATCAAGTCAGTATTTAATATAATCAGAAGATTTCACAGTCAGCAGCGTCAACCCTTGGTAAGAGTAATTTGCAAACTGGTATTCACAGTTGACATGGTTTATGATCAAAAAAGAGATCAATCACCCTACAACTCAAAAGTACAAAAGTTTATCAACGTTATGTAGCAATGAAAAGATGCTAACGCTTTGTTTTCTCTTTTGAGTGCAAGTTTGAAAAGGCTGTTTCACTGAGCAGTTTCAAAATAAAAATGTAATGCCTGTCAAAGACAGACTTCAGGAGTTTCTCAGACTGGTTTCTTAAAGTTAGCTCAGCACATGGAAGCACACTCAGTGGGGGTAAATCGCCAAATTATTTTGTCCGAAGAACACCCCCTCAGAACAACCATCCTGAGCGTTCAGTTTACACCAACTTAACTCCATGTCCAAGGCAAGGTCCACCTTCTCTCTGCTTAATTTATTCCAGGACTGAGACTCCAGTACTGTTACTTGAGCAGACACCTAAAATGGGCAACGTACTTGGCGAACAATCTCTAGAGTAGCTCTCACAAGGAATAATGTCTTCTCCTTAGGTGTCCATCAGTGAAGATTCTACTCACGCTATTGATCCTCTTAAGTCCTACCACTGCCATATTTATAAATATAAGACTTACCAACTTCTTTGGCAGGCACTCTTGGGTCAGAGAAAGCATCACCTAAAGACTGTTATTTGTGATCAATCTTTGATAAAACGGGGGGGGGGGTTGTTAATACTAGAAAGTATTTTTCTGGCCTTCTGCAGCTCTTGATACACTTTTCTTCTAACACATAGGATTACTATGGTTCCCACAGAGAAATCTAATGTGGAAAAACTATCCCTACACCATGCCAACCTCTATAGTCGGCTAAAACAAATTTTCTCCTTTAGCAGAGCTCTCAAGCTAGTGCAAGGGCTGAGCATCATTCAGACCCTTTCTCCCAGAATCAGAGAGACTATGCTGCATTTCCAGCAAGACCTAGAATATCGTAGACCACAATCTCTGAAGAGTGACTGCTTGTGCTATTTCTGTACCGAGGAGTTTAAAGAAAGCCTTTTTAACAGAATGCCTTTATCTGAGAGATTCCAAGTCCAAACTTCAGATGAAATTGGATAAGTTTGCATGTGCAAGTAAGAACACATTTTGCTACCTTTATTCACATGATAAATCCTTTTGAGATTAAACAGAGGCAGGCAATATGCATTCATTACATGTACAACAGCCACGGGATCCAAACTCCGTTTCTGGGTGCTTTGCCAAACCTGAAAGTCTTTTGAAGCATGCAAAACAACAAGCAATAGATTTATCAGCAAGTTTAATCTTGCAGGAAGAGCAGATACATTGAAGGGAAAAACAAAACATCAGTGACTAATGCCATAGTGTAGTTTACAAACACAAACATTACATAATCAACCTACACATATAGGTACGTTTTCAGTTTTTCAATACCAGTCTTTTCCAGCTACAGACCTGGGGAAAAAAAAAAAAGAAAAAGAAAAAAAAGAAATGGCTTACCCAGAGCGGCGCTTTCCTCCTCTGGAAGGCATGGATCCTGCCATTCTTACTTGTCCACTTGCCATTGGTGCTACCGGCAAGGCTACCGAGCCAGGAATATCTGATGCCATTTCTGTAATGCATAGGTAGGGAAAGGGGAAGGGGAAAAAAAAAAAATCTTTTAATCCATTACCTTCAAGGAGAAACCTGTGCTGACAACGTTAGAGAAAGGCCCTTTCAAAAGTAAGCAGAGAAAGGTTTCCTTTTTATTTCTAAGGAAAAGTAAAGCTCTCCCATCAAAGACCAGCAGATTCACAGCTCCCTTAAAAGAAGCCCAGTTCTGTCAATAGCATATATGAGCGCCTTGGGAGACAGAGATAACCACAGGTAGGTACCTCTAATGGTTCTAATTTTACTTCTCGAGGAGCTGCCAGATGAAGGCTAACAACCTTTTACAATAGAATAGTTAAACTGCCCTGTAGAGAAATGCAGAGCTGAATTCCCCAGACAAATGAAGCTGTGGATGACTGTGGTACCAAAAAAAATAAAACTTAAAAAACTTCTCAGTTTGCCAGTGAGGTCAAGAGTTTAGAGCAGGGATGAATCATCAAGTGACACTGTTTTTTATTTACATTCTGGTGGCATTCAGAGGACCAGACTGGACTTAGCAGAGCTCACTGGCATCCTGTATTTCTGTGTTGTGCCTTGCAGAGCAAAACCGAGCCCCAAATCCATGCTGATGTTCATCCCTCTGCCAGTGCTCTGGGTATAGCCACAGGTTAACGAGATCTTCAAACCTCAAAACTTTGATCTGAGGAACAGCAGAAGCACACCTTACACAACCATTTTCAGACCGCTAATGGCAAGTGCTTTTACAACCTATTAATAAAAGTTCATTACATTTCAAAAAAGAAAAGTGGAATATAATGTATTTATACTCTTTTCTCCTATCCCATGGATTAAGCACTTTTTGCCTCTGTGCAACTCTTGTAAACTATGTAAGCAATTAAATTTTTCTTAATGCAGCTATACTTTACTCACTCTGGAGGTAAAATCTACAGTCACAACATTTAATTATCTTGAAAGAAAAAGCAACCTCCTTCCAACTTTTTCTTTTTTTGAAAAACTTGGCGGAGTATCTGGAGCTACAGATAAATATCTTTACTCAAGGATAGCAAATCTGTTAAAAAATCCTCCTATTTTTTTCCAACAGGGAAGTACAAAAGAACTTCAATTATGGAAGCAGGACTCAACTTCTTCCATTATATCTGGAGAGTACTTCATCTCTGCCACACTTTATATAAATCCATTATGCAATGTTATGCTTTTCAAATAATAACATTATATCTGTTCCCTGATTTCATGAATTTCTTCTAGTACCTTCCCTTTTATTAACACCTTTTCAACCAAAAAGCAACACAGTGAAGTACTCATCCAATATTTTTCAACAAAGCGTGCAAGAACAACGAGGCCTCTGCCTACAACACCACACCACGGAAAGTCCCGCTGTGTCTAAAGCTGCTGCTGTGTGGAAACACTACATTAATGTATATTTGCATATTTCCATACAAATAAAAGCAAGAGCATCCAAACAAATAGTACATCACTATTTCCAGAATAAGTACCCTTAGCAGTCTAATGCCAATAATTCGCCTGGAACCTTGGAACATTCAAACCCACATTTCATGGATAGAACCGAAGGTCATTTGGAAATGCTCTGTGTGCTCATTTATTAAAGCAGATGGTAAAAAACATAATAAATTTACCTGCAAAGCATCCCTGTCACTCAGAAACACATTTCACTATAGATCATCAAGGAGATCAGATTTTTTTAAAGTACTAATTATAAAACAATTTCAGATCAACTCTGAGTAGTACTTTAAGAGAGTAAAAAACAATACTGTATTTGTAATTGTGATGAGTTCTTGTAACTTCATTTTCCTCAATCTAAGACAAAGATGACGAAAAAACAGGCCAAGGGTTGGATTCATCTACTCTTCAAAGTCTAAGACTCGAAGCTAATTATTTAAGGTAACTTTTTAGATCACTAAAAGGGAAACAAAGCACCATCCTTGCACTACTATGCATCCCACACTTACAGGTGCATCCAAAATAGGTTGAGTAAACCTCTTTCTATAGGTCCCTTGCTCTCACCACTGACAACTCAGGGAGACCTAGACAGACAGCTTTGATCAGACATCCAATTTAAATGGTTGTAGCTAGGCAGAACGAGCTGGTTTTCTGCTCTTATGTTCAGCCTTGAATGCACGAAGACATGAGAGGCAAGGGTAGTTAGCGAGTCTCAAGTAGTAAGGAAAAACAGAAACTGTGTATCTTTTATAAGAAAAAAGAAAAAAAACCCCAAAGGCTAGAGGAATGGCCAAACCACAGGCTCAGTTATATCAGTTTCCAAAAATATCTGAAGGAAAACATTCTGCAATAGATCATCTGTCCATCAGGGTATAAGCTGAAGAGTTACTGTGTCGTTATCTTGAATCTCTAGAACGGCTCATCAAAAACAGCACAATGAAGAAAGTAACTTCTTACACAAAACAGCCTTCAAATATGTCTTCACAGTCCTGGGAGAATGAAACCAAGGCTCACTGAGTTGACCCATAAAAGGACGTCTTCAAAAATTTCCATTTCCAAGACATAAGCACAAGAAGAAAAAAAAAACAATAAATCAGGGAATCCACACACATTAATCCATGTGAAACCTCAATTAAGAGGGAAGAAACCTTCAGGCCCTTCAAATCAGAAGACTTTCCATTATGCAACAGTCTGAAGGTGTGACAGACCTGCACGTACATCAATGTGTAAGACACCCAATTTACCTTTCCACTTCAGTTTCCTGTGTCACAGAGACACCAGCCATTGTGTGACCTACTGCAGCTTTCATAAGACCCTCCAGGGTGGACGTATACTGCTAACAAAAGCAGTCAGCTTTCCAAGATTTCTTTCCTGACCCAATAGAATTAGAGTTCTGCAGATGGAGAAACCAAGAGGGTTGAGTCTCTTTCAAGCCACATAGCAAACACAGTAAAGAAAGCAACTCCAAGGACAACACCACCACGGAGCACCCAGAACCTGACCTGGCTCAGCAAGAGCAGCCAGGGAAGCAGCGAGCACTTCACACACAGTCTCGGTGTACAAACAGTGACACCAGAGCACTACAGGCGGGCTTCACGGACAGAGCTGACAAAGTGACCCCATTGCTCAGCTGCAGCCAACTGGGTGTTGGAAGCTGTATCAAAGTTGGACGGTTGCGCAGAAATACAAGAACTAGATTGTGGCTGTAAAAACTCCACTCACAAACAGAGCAGTTCCCTGCTGCAGCTGCAAGAACTTCTGGGGAAGCCCACAGAATGGATCTGAGCTGCTTCCCAAATTACTTCCATCTCTACTCATCCGCAAGCATGAAAAGCACCAGATCTTTGATGACATTTTTATATTTATAAAAAAGGACTGGTTAGAAAAGCAGAAACATGTCATCTCAAAAAATGAGGGCCAATCTGGGAAGGCAAAGCCAGAAGAAAAATGTGATGGAACAGTCAGCTGCTTCTCTGACTAGGCACCTGAGAAGTTACCTATCTGTGCGTGCTCCAGGAAGAAAACAGGAGACAGAGTAAAAAAGACACCCATAGACTGGAATCTCAGATAGAAATACTGTGGTAGAGAGGTACTCCAGGGAGCCTACTACCATTAAAAAAAAAAAAGGGAGCACGCATCAGACACAGACCTTAAAAAGAAAAAAAATCAGAAGGGTAACCTGCAATTGCATGAAGTTACATCAACATAAATTTAGGGCAGCCCCTTGAAAGTAAATGAAGCTATTCTGTCATAGCATAAACTAGCATGAAAGCACAGCACTGCAGAAGCAAGTGTCAAGTTGGTTATATGTTCGTTGGTTTTGGGTTTGTTTGTTTTTTTTTAAAAAAAGGACCTGCTGGGTCAAAAAATCATAAAGATCACATTTCCAGGCTCATCTACAATCATATCCAGACAGATGTTAACACTGATGTTCACAGAAGTGTTTCAGCAGCAATGAACATTAGGAAACAAGCTGTTCTCTTTCTGAGACTGGACCTTCTGAGAGTGGACTTTCCTTCTGCCAACAGAAATAAAACAACTGTTGCTTACTTTACCCAAAATTAAAACATAAACATAAGTATATAACACTCAAAGTAAAACAAGGTTAGGCTGAATGTTCATAAAAATCATCTATAACCATCAAGGCAATGTTCTGAAAAAAAAAATAATTAAAAGAATTTCCTTAGTGTCAAATAGAAATCACTTTTCTCCTGTGAAAATACACGCAGTATTTAATTTCAAAATTAGAAAGTTACCTAGAGATCTGCCAAAGGACACGAGAATGCTATTAAAATAAAATCCAGCACAACACTCTCAGTCTTTAGTGGATATTCTTCCAGTCAGACAACACCTTATACGTCTTGTCTTACCGCTGTCATGCCTGAGCACAGGCCTGATCCTGTCACTAATATTCATGTTCGTCTTGGGGATCCCTGAGGAGCCACACTAATCCAGGGACAACATCAGTGCTTAATGCAAAAGCAGCAGAATTAGTCACTCCATTTCTATCCAGAATTCATTTCACTGCTGAACATGCCGAGCTCGGATATTAGACTTTTCTCCAGCGCCACACATAGGTCACCCCCAAAATATTCAGGGATCTTTTTGAAATAAAAGACAATCTGCAAATGCACTCTAAAAATACATGGATAAAATACAGGGATTTATTCCCAATAAATTCTGTGCTCATCTCAAACTTTGTTATAGAGATCTGTACAAAAGAACAGCTACTGTGCACTTCACAAAGCAAAACACGAAAAGCAAGCTAAACGCTGCACAAGGATACCTTGGAAGTGCATGTGAACCACAATCACAGCAAGAACTCCTGGAGGGTGCCACCCTCCGGGTTGAATCTGGACTTCTCTTTTTAGGCAGAGAATTATTAAACCACAGCTCTTAAGCCCAAACTTTAAATCTCGAGCCCCACCACAGATTCCCTGCCTGAAATGCAGCTCTAACTCATCTCTGACCGGAATTTGGGACCTGCTGAGACACCCCCCAGAGAAGCGCAGCTCTTTGGCCAGGAATCTCCACAGCTCCGGAGATGGCGTCTCCCGCTCTGCTCCCCTCCAGAAACCACAGCCATGCATCTTGCTGCGAAGCTTTGAAATACAACCAGACGCTGTGCATGACAAGACTTTGTAAGTCCATCTCACAAAAGGTCCTATTACCCACGCTATTTTCAGCCGCTCAGGCACCCCAGGCTATGCTCCCCTCACCTACACACGCCAGGCACGGACAGGACCAGCTTTAATCCTGAAGCCCTCTGGAGAAATGCTTTCGCCGACTTCAAGGGACTTTGATTCCCCGACATTAACTTTAACGACCAGTTCCAGGTTTGCTATTGCATGTCAGGTACCACTGAGCATGCTCTCCATACGGCTCTTTTATCCTTCCGTATCTACTGTAATAAATGGGATTAAAGTCAGATACCAGCATCTGATTAAATGAACGAGATTCTACTTTTATCAAAATAAGTGTGACAGATTTCCGACCGCTAATCCACAGAACGACTAAGATGTCAGTCACCTCCAAGTAAATGTGGATCTAAGGCTAAATACAGAATTACGAACATGCCCTCTCCCATAAACAGCATCGTACACAGAAATGTTAAATGTTCGAAGAAAGCAGATTGCAAAAACTTCTTTGGAAACTGTATTTTTCCATACCCTGAAGTCATACGGGAGTTAGAATGCGTCTCAGCAAAAAGGTTTGATTGCAGTCGATTGCAAAGGGGATTTTTCTGCCTAGCACAGAGACATTTAAGAATAAACTAAATTGTACCACTTACTTTAGAATATGCCAATGAAAATATGAAGCCATCATGTAGCCAAAAATATTTCACAGAAACACCTATGTTAAAATCTAGCTGAATATTCAGTCATTGCTTTTACATGTTAAGAACGGAGATTATAAAACAGAGCTCACTCTCAGTGAATATCAAAAATAAAATATTTTCATTGTTCCTGATAACTCTGTTAATACTGTTTTACTTGCATTCCATTGCCAGATACTTTAAACAGACTCCACATCAGAAAGATCTACTGTACAGAGAGGATATGCAGAAAAGCAAAAACATTCCTTTCCACGCTTTTAACACAATTATGATAACAATTAAATCAGGAAATATAATAAATCCCACCTTTAAGGAAGACTCTTACAAAGATGCTATTTCTTTCCTGTGAACAAAACCTTCTTAGAGAGAAATTTTATCCGCATGTAAGAAGTGTCAGAAACCTCTGGGAAGAAATGTAGCAGCATTGGTATTCTGCTCAGAAAATGTCATCACAGATCTGTTTACCTTAACTGTGGACCATGATTCAGCCGGTGACAACCGTCTTGCATACTGATCAATTTATTTGCAGCAAAATTACTAACATTTTCTACTTTAACCATTTAGGTTCTGGAAACAGCTACTAAGATAGGGAGGGCTTTCATGAATAATATACAAATCCTACTTAATTAAAAAATTCCCCCTCCACCACGATGCCCTATACTTTGGGAGGAGGGGGAGTGGGGGGGTCCCCCCATAATCTCGAAGAAAAATTAGGGCATACCGTGAGTAGTTACCAGAGAAACGCTCCTTTTTTAAAATNGTGACAAACCATTTAAGAGAGTGGCCTAACTGGTGGTCTGGAGGCCAGATCCAGCTATCTTGCCCACTGCCTTTTCTGCTGCAACTCTGGAGGAGATGCCAAAGTTAGTGCAACATAACCAATCTAAGAGCTATGTACCATATGACCTGTCAGTAGACTGGGAGAGCAGGTTTTGAGGCCAAAGAGGTGAAATCCTCTACGGTGCCTCCACACTTCACTGTTGTGTCCACACAACCCAATTGTGGAGTCCCGGAATCTCAGTACAAACCAGACTTTTTTGCGTGCCTTGTAGTTCAGCAACACCACCACGACGTGCAAAAGAAGGTGGGTTGCAGACACAGAATTAGAAGTAGACCTCGACAAAGAGAATTTTGGTCTGCTTCAGGGGATTTCTTGCTTTAAGTGCTCAGCTTGAAGGACAATGTGAGACAGATCCCTGTAGGATGAGCAGCTGACACTGAAAATCAGGGTTCTCTGATGCATCCAAAACTAGGCATGCAGAAAGCATGGCACCCAAAAACCCAGTTGTGGTAACGTCAATCTTATGATTTGTAACACCAAAAATTATTTCATACAGTATTCCTAAGTGACTCTGAATGCTACTTTGACAATACTTCTTTCTTTTATTTCCAGGGGCATAAGAAAATGATGCAGACCACATTCATGCTCACTGCCTATGCCTTCTCAGCCTGAATGACCAACCACCCATATACACCTGAATAAAATTGGAATGGCCTTTAGCATGATCCAGAAGAAGACCTGGAGTCACACCTCTGCACTTACTGCAGAGACTGTTACAGAGTAAAAATTAAACTTGGAAGCACAGACAGAAGACGCCCATTTCTATCTGAGGTTAGGTTGGGATGAAGGGAAAGGGTGGCTGCTTCTTCATTCCTTCCACCCTCCTGACAAACAGCATGGCACCAGTTCACCTTCTCATGTACACCCATGCATTTCTCCTTGGCTGTTTTTCCACTTCTCATTCATAATTCCTTGTTATCTCTTCTTGACCTATTCAGCCTCCGGCTTAGATGAACTATTTCTTGTACTCCCTGTAATAAGCCAATACATCTGACCGCTGACAAGTCCTAAGGCCAAACTACGACCATTCCCCTGAAGAAAAAGAGGTTGCTGGAATTTAAAATAAGGAGGAAAGATTAAAAAAGAGGCCTTAATGGCTCTTGTTCTGAAAGCGTGTCTCTAGTCTTGGAAAATAATGAACCACCTCAGAATTAAAACAAGGCTTCTATCTTCACTGTAGAATGAAGACTCTCACCTGAACCTAAGCGCCTGGCCTGCTCCAAAATTTCAAAGATCTTTCTCACTGCAGAAGTGGGGGATTTAACTCAAGCAGAACAGCACCTCAGTCTTCACCACAATTATGATGGACAGACCCGTTAGAAGAAAAGCGCTTCTCGCATCCAAAGTCTGCAAGTGCCCCAAAAAGCAGGCTAGAAGCAAATCCAAGGACCTGGACTAGCCCTGCATTGAAAACACAACCTGAGCCTCCAACACACGACAACTCTCTCAAGTACAAATAGTCACAAGTGGGAAAGTGTACATGCAGATGGAGCAGGGAAGGAGGGCCACTGTAAAAGGCCAGTTTGCAGAGAGGATGAAAATCTGGCTTTGAAAGGCTGTTTCAGGATTGATGGTACTGTCATTAAAAGAGAGGCAGCTCCTTAGCTTCCATGAAGAGTCAGTGAAACCAGTCAACAGCAGCAGGATCACTGACGCTGTCTGAATGTGACCCAGCCTGGTCTTAGGCTGTTATATACACGATCATTCACTGATACAACATAATTCTTCACTTAACTGTCTTCTGCCTTAATTTGCCCTGGTTTTATTGATATTATGAGTGACATGTGGCAAAAGTACTACATAAATTAAAAAAAAAAATTAGGCTCCCCAAACTATGCATCATTTCCATTTGAAATGAACGGTGATCCTCCCTCCTTCTCTGACATTTTGCATTTGCCAAAAATAACTGCATAATTATAAGTTGTGTGCAAGAAACAGAAGGTAACATTCAAAGTTATTTTCCATAATTTTTACTTAGTGTCAGAACTAGCAAATACCGTATATGGCTGTTCTGTTATGCAGAAGTGGCCAAAGCTAACCCATTAATGAACTCACAAAAACTGTAGAAGCACACACCCAGCCTGGGCAAACAAACACGATGAAAAAAATAATAAAGTGTAATGACTTTCCTTCAAGTTTCTCAGAGACAGATCACGCTCAGTCCATTAACTCTTCATTTAACAAGTCTGTTTCATTTAGCTTATTTTGGTTGGCATTCAATTAGAAATTCATGTACAGGACATTTTTTTTCCATTTTTTAAAACAGAACACTTGCTGTATTTCAGCCAGTAAAAGACCAGGAGGTAAAGTGGAAGCTGCAAGAGAAGCTAAAGCTACACTAAAGCCAGGCACAATAATACTGAATTAGGCAAAACACCTGCACATGGCCCTGCCCCACAAGGTTATCACTAACTGTTTGTTAAAAGGGCTTGGTAAGACTTGTTGCTCAGTAGAAGAACGAAGAGCCAACTGGGTAACTCTCAATTTGTTTCAATTCAAGTTAAAAAAACAACCCACAACACCATACCATCAGCATTACTGTGATTCCAGTTACGGCCAAGTTCTGTCACATCTGCCTCTGCACTGCTAAGACTTGTTGAGATTGGACTTGTGTCTACACAGAACGAAAAACTCTAATCCAACCATTCCTCATTTCCTGCCTTGCCCAATGTCAGGTCCCTTGCTGGCCATCCTCACGACTACATGTATAAAACAGAACAGCTAAACCTAGATTGCTTCTCCCATTGTGTTGCTTGTCCCTGCTTGGGAGCCACCCAAAGCCCGTCCACTCCACACGGGCAACGTGAAACGGTTTCAGCCACTGTCAAACTGTCCCACAACTTTCCCCTTTTCACCTTTTTTATCTTCCCGCACCCTTACTACTTTTGTCAAGCCTTCCTGACCAGTCACGACTATCTCTGGATGCCCCAAACTCCCTGCAGTGGGAAGCTGTGGATGCTAGAAGTTTATATGGGTTTTAGTAGAGTCTGCCCAAAACTGCGGAAAAGAAATCCACTGAGCGCTACAAAATACAAATGTCGTGCCTGGCTCAGGAAGCCTCTGAGTCACACATGGCTGGAGCGTGGGAAGGTACCCAGGGGAAGCACCATACATGCTTGCTCTGACTTTGTACTCCTTCAAGCACCCGCTTTTGGCCAGTCCTGGAAAAGGCATGCTGGGCTTGAAAAATCTTTCTTTTAGGACAGGACAGACAGACTTTAGATCACAGGCAGGGGATGCAACGTCTCTGAAGTGTGCTTCTTCTACAAAGGTAAGACATTAGCCAACTACCACTATTAATTTATTTAATTAACAATCAAATCAAGCATCTGCTGTAGTATGCCCTGCCCTAGATCACCAATTAATAGTTTCATATAATCATTGCTATTTGTATTTCCCCAGACTCCTCATCTTGTTTCATTCTGTGTTCAACAATATAGTTGTCAAAAGACATTTAAAAGCTAACATCCTTTTATAAATTCCTATGCAATTTTTTATGATAAATAAATAACGAGTGCAGATACATTATTAAGCAGCTACTCTGTCATCATTTGAAACTTCATTTTTATTCATGCATCTTCAAATTATTTATTTTAAAATAATATTTCTATTATCTTCTATCAAGAAGTCTGGGTTTCCACTATCTATCTAGCAATTTTTTTCCAGCAATAGAAGCTGATTTAGATTTCCAGCAAACAACAGTGCTTGATTGCAAATCTATTTCGTTCATGTACAAGTTCTATTGTCAATTTGCAGAAATAATTTTGAAACTGTTATTACAATACTTACAACGGTATACACAAAAAAAAACCCTGCTGAGATCAATACTGTGGTTCTCCAGAGTTTACATCGTAACAAGATGACAGGGCTCTAAACTCCTATCGACTACACAAAACATACGGAATGGCTGTAAATATCCAATGAAATAAAGGAAATGGGTAATAAATCTGCCTACAACACTGACCAAAATTGATCTTAACCAAACGCAGATCCAGGGTAGCCTAGCTTTCCTTGGAATGCAAGGCCTTCTCTCCACTATTTTACTTTTCCTCTCTAACCAGAAACGCAGAGATTCACATGAAAGTCATTTTATCTGACTTGAGAGCCAACACCACTTGTTTCCTGTCCATATTTTCTGTTAACTACAATAGAAGTCAGCTATTTCATGAGCGTGCAAGGCAGTATATATGACTACAACTATTGGTTGGAAGAAATTTAACAAGATATTTCTTAAACAATGAGCAGAGATGTTTTTATGAATAAATTCATTCATGGTCCTCTCTTATAATTGTTTCACATAAATATTCTTATAATCCATTTTTACTGAGGCAGACAAGCACAGTAAGCATTGTCTAAGTTCACAGGTGCAAGGATTTATAAAATTTATCCTAAATTTGAAAATCCAAGCAGCCAGACCAAGACAGAACTGACATCTTCCACCTGACCTGCCTACTACAGCAGAGCATGGGTCAGTCACCCGGAGGAATTGTCTCTGGTATTCATCCTGTTGAGCCAAGTCAAGGAAGGGCTGGTAAGGAAGACCATGAAAGATCTGTACGACCTATTTCTGAGGAAGTGGTGACTGTCAAACTACATCAAACTAAACCCACCACTACTGCTGTGGTAGTGGCCCACAAGCTGCCCTGCAAGCCACTGACCAAGCAGGGGTCAAAGACCTGAGGCCTTTGTGATGCACCCACACATATGGAGACATACACTCCCCACCAGCTGCGGAAAGCTCTGGAACAACATAGTCCAACTACAAAGATGTAAAAATCAGACTACTCTGATTTAAATTATTCATTGAAAATTATTTACTCATGTCCTTCAAATGCCTTTATTATTTATTACAAAGATTTTTTTTCACGTGTGCCTCAGAAGGGTATATTAATTCTAAATTTCATACAGAACAGCAACCTGCATTACCAAATACTTAATTATCAGTATATTTACAGTGTCCTTGGGCACTGTTGAGTAATCAGAATGCTATTGTTTTCATTAAACAGTATTTTATTGATAGCACTAATGACTTCAGTTCTGCTTGATCAACAAGCAAATGATGCTTATTTGATGTTACGATAATTAATTGGCCTTTCAGGTGTTTCCACATCCTAATTTATTACCAAGAATAAGAATACTTATGTGAAACACCCTAAGAAAAATATCACTATGCATCACAAAACACGTTCTAAAAATAAGGTGTGGTTTAGTACTTCTCCCTTTCCTCACAATTTCTAATGCCGCATTCTCTGTCTAAAAATTGCAGGGGAAAAAAGCTACATTTAACTTCATTTCGAAAACCCAGCCTGAGCCTTGCATATTAAATATTCAGTTAATTTTATCCCTTACTGAACTTCCACTAAGTGAAAGGAGATTTTCTGATTAACATTTCTTTTATTTTTTTCTCTTGAGACGGGAGAAAACAGCTAACCTCACTCTCCCACAGCAGCAACAAGGATCAAAAACTTTGTATGACTCAAAGGAGATGTGCAAGTGAATAGACTGCTTGTGTAATCTAGTACTCCAAAGCATTATTTTTCCAAACTCCAGGCCCTGTTTATGAAGCACTATAGTCCAGCCTTCAGACCATGGAAAAGGGCTGTGGATAAGAAAATTCCAGATTCAAGCTGAACTGGACCTTGAAAAGCCACCCGAAAAGAGTACACCAGTCTTCCCACAACATTCAACTGGCACCTATCAGAGATCTAAATGTGTTCAATCTAATCTCCCGCAGCGGACAACCCTCAGAACATCTTCTGAACTCTTAACTGCTCTGACATACCAACCCATATTAGCAGATACCCTCATCTTTGAAGATGAGTTCCCCAAAACCTGAATTTTTCTGCAAGCAAAAAAAAAGTTACAAATAAAGGTCCTAGTGATTTTTCTACCTTTCACTGCCCCAGTATCATTAATTACGTTTTTTAGAACATTCTGCCTTTTAGGTAATTTCACGTACTATATTTTTTTATGTCTGCAAATAACAAAAAAAAAAAAAAAAAAGGCCCCNCAGGCTTTTGGAAGTTCACAGGTAGCTGTATTTGCATTACTTTCTAGAATTTTTCATTCCCACAAATGTTCCAAATAGAACACCCCAACACCATGGCATAAGGGAAACCTTCATACGCATACAGTAAATACAAAATGCTGCTATGGTCTGCTGCAGAAGACTCCTTAGTGTTACTTTAGGTTTACTACACACCCAAGCATTTGTCATTAATTTTGGAACACTTTTTTCTGCTTAACTTCTTCACAGAGCTATTTCCTGAACAGCTTTTGCAATACTGAATCTCATACTACCTTTTTAAAATTACCAATTTTAAAATAAGAGAGAAAATCATGTTTCCAGATAAGCTCTGCTAGTCTTTCAAGAAGTGATCAGCTGTAATGGCCATGCTCTTACTGCTTTTTCAGAATGACAAAATACAAGAATTCACTAGATGTTCTACCAGTGAACTACTAAACAAATGAAAACACCTAACAACAAAACACTATTTTTCCATGTCCCCATATTCACATTAAACATGATTCGACATCCATTACAAGCCACTTGTTCCCAAAAATATACAGACAATACTGTAGATACATCAAATACAGAAGTGAAGAACAATATTGAAAAAAAACTCATTATAAACAAACTGAATGTTTGTCAGAAAACAAGCTGAGTATTTGCCTGTAAATATTGACCAAACTAAGTTTTTTGCTTTGATATTTGCTGACTGAAAAGCAGCACAGACAAGTACAAAGGACACATAAAATCAATCTGAATGCCAGACTTGGCGATCGGGTTCCAGCTACTACAGGGACTCTACGCAACAAAGCAAACAACTAGTGGCAGCCAAATGCACTTACCAAGAAATCACTATAAATACTTTATCATTACATTTCAACATTAGAAAGAATCATGATTTGATTTCTGAAAATATATTTACTTACAGTGACAGCTCATTGACTTGATTTAAAGAGCAGTTTGAGTTAACATACTAACCAAGTACCCCCATATAATGCATTTTCCTACATTCTAAATTCAACTCTCAAACACACAACACTTGAAAATTATCTCATAACTCTCACTCTGTGTAACTGTATTTTTCATACAGTTTGATCATCTCTTTTGTGTATGAAGCAATGAATAATTTGCTCTCAGTCTTAATTCGAACTCTACCTGGCTGAGAACAAATTAGTATGTTTTCAAAGGCAAATTAAGTGACAAAAGCAACCATAAGTCAAGATAGCGAGAAATAAGTTGTAAAGCCTATATTAAGACTTTAAAGCTAGATGGCTCGTTGGTAGTTCAGCACTGAAATAGCTCATCTATGCTCATGTGTATATTTTTCCAAGACACTTAAAAAGCACATTATCCCAACATCATACCAACTATATAAAGAAAATACAAATTAATGGTTATTCATGTGCCTCAAATAAATAATATCTGCTGTTTCCAAGGAGAAAGCAGCTGTATATTCTGCTTTTTTATCCCCCCTTCTTCCCAAAGGGAGAAAAAAATCTTTGCTAATCCAACAAATACGGTCACAATAAAAGCCTGTTATTAAAACATTATCAATAGTACATCACAATGAAAAAAAAATAAATCTCTGCTTACTCCAGGATAGGCACTCCACACTCTCTTACAAATCTGGTGTTTTATAACAGACGCATACGAAAAAAGCATCCCAGAACACATTGTCTTATAAACAGGACATGAGAACTGAAGGTAAGAGAGACGGAAACAAAAAGCAGATGACTTAACTGTGGCATGGGGATATTACTTGTCAGAGGTTAAGTAGGAAGTCTGTAGTAAATTTGAACCCTATCCAGTACCTGTATCACAACATTGTCTTCTTTCCCTCGTCAGTTCTCAGACATGAGATAGCCAGCCAGCAATAAAAGTGAAAAATGCAGTCAGCTTCTAACAGGCAAGAATCTTCCTGCACAGTGAGAATTTATTGGTCTCTGAAATTCTTACTCATAACTACCACAGTCATTTTAAATTCAGCAATGATGAAGGAACATTTTGCCCTTAAGACCATCTTGAAAAACCAATACCAACAAAGGGGTTTAGATGGAGACACAATGAGCTCTGGAGCTGAACTCAGATACAACATTATTAACCTCCACACGTAACATTAAAAGATGGAGCCACAACTCTGCGTACCCTGAAACATTTACCACACGTATGCCCTTCCTAGAGCAGACTGAGGACTGGCATGCTGCCTGTGTTTTACTCAGTCCTGCCAAGGGCAGAAACGCTTTTGCACATCATCAGTAGATGAGGCAGAACCACTTCCTTAATGTCATATCAACCTTTTCATCAAAGTAGTCAGATACTACTTTAGAGAAGGAATAAAAAAGCATGTGCCAGCTATGAGACTAATGAATAGTTTTCCTCAAGCAAAACATAATTCAGCATGAACTTCATGTTAATGTTCTTTCCACCCACTCACACATCTCCAACTGATTCTACTCAACCGAAATGCCAACAAGTAAACCCACCCATCTTTTAATTCAGCTATTGTACCCCAGCAGTAAGATTTTGTTTTACAGTGCCATCCTACAGCTGCCTAACCTCAAACATTACTTACACATTTACAGGGCCTTGTTTTTAAAACATGCATGGAACCTGGAGAGAGAAACACAAGTAACAAAAGAGAAAACTTTGGAGAGCAAAAGATATTCAGACTGGCAGTTTTCACTAAAACATTAAAAACCATCATAAGCCTCAGTCCTATTTACAGTTGGGCTTAAGAAGCAGGAGGAGAACACCACTTAAAAAAAAAGGGGGAGATTAAAACTTGAGTCAGGAAACAATTTGGAAACATATGACGTTCGCTTGTTTGAAGAGTGAAAGAGCATCAAGATATATTTAACCAAAGGACTATTATATCTCAGAAGAGCACAGGTTCATTTGTTGTATCAGGAAGACATCACAGAGTACAGCAACTCCAGAAACACTGGGTTTAAATTAGAAGAAATAAAACCAACAGCTGTGATCATTCAGGAACCAAGTCTCAAGCTTGAATAAACTACAAGAAGCCCCTAAGACCCATATAAACCTAGGTAATTCACAATGCGCATCAACAACAAAGGAGGAAGAAAATTCTCTACTGCTGCCTTATTCTGTAAGTATAATGGAAATTTTATACTCTATTCTAAAATGTCCATGATGGGCTATTTTTGGATAGGGTTCTGTGTAGCACAAGTCTCATCTAGTACCTTTTGTTCTCAGTGAACCCAGTCCAGCCTCACCTATGCAGCAAAGAGAAACAGTTTCACTTGGATCAACCTTAACTCATAGATGCAGAGAGCTGCTGGCAGAGAATCTACAGAGGCATTACATTAAGGACTTGAGTAGGAACTGTGAAATCTGGACTCTGCGGGCCTCAACAGGTGGCATTTGGGGAAGATCGTTACGTCCTTTTTAATGGAGATCCCTACCACGATGAGAGAGTGAGGGGAACGGAACGTGTCCTCAGCACCTCAACTGCTAAGGTCTCTCAGTCAGAGATGTAGCTCCAACCCGCTCCCAACAGCCTTCCACCTCCACCAGGGCTGTGGTGCAGCCGAGGTGGAGCTCGGCCCCCGCTGCCCTTTCAGCACCATGGATGGTGACCGCCGGGAGCGCCGGGCCACCGCGGGTCCTCCCGAGCGCCGCGAGGCGCCTCCTCCATCCGAACCACCACGCTTCGCAGCCAGTCCAGGTCCGCACACCCCAAAGTTATTTCCACAGCAACTTCGGTCTGGTAAGAACTCTACAAGAAAGGGGCTGACTAAGAATTATTAGGACCTTAGTTCCCCTTTGAAACGTGGCCGTGCATTCAGAATGTATTCCTCCTTTCCAGTCCTCACGAGAGAGTTCGACAATGCGCCTGTGTTTTTCTTAGTGATGGTTCATTTACTTTAATTTCAACAATGAAAACGCATACTTCAAACCTTCACTGGTAAGCAAAAATACAACGCAGCTAAGATGCAACTGCTGTTCCCACAAACCTGATTGCACAGCAAATTAAACTTATTTTTTTCTTTTTTTTAATAAACCAGAAAAATTGTCTGTTTTACATGAAAACATCAACAAAACAAATTAGCAGAGGAACATTTACCCCAGAAACACCGAAACCTTTACACGGCTCCAATAATTTGCCATTGTATTTCCAAGGCCACTGAAAATCTCATAAAAATAAAGGGAAGTTTCCATCATACAGCCTTGTTTTCTACTGGTCAAACCACTGCTCACTACAGAAAGTGCAGAGCGTTTTCAGGGTGACAGAGCTACACACAAAAGACCAGGTGATCTCTTAAAGATGCTTTTTAAAAAAACATAAATTAGATCTGAGGAAAACATTGGTGTCCCCATATACTATGACAGGAACATGACTCACAGGTGTAGTCATCAGACTGACCTCTATTTTCCCAAACTCTCACAGGGCCATCCTCCACAGACTGCTGTTAAAGGAGCTGCCTCTCAGTGGTTGGGAACACAAGAATTTAGCATTTCAAACCAAGCTTTTCTAGCTAACTGTACTTCAAGTCTTTAAAGTTGGACTCAAAATACAGCTAGCAGCTTTGCCTGTTGGACATGAAACAATGGAAATCCAGCTCGTCCATGGCCATATTGGCTCTGCAGTATCAACAGCGATAAATTTTTTTATCAATAAACAGATCAAACATGACTCAGAGGCCAGAGACACACAGTAGCTAGTGCCATTTTATAGCTAATTTTATGACTATAATCCACTTCCCACAGCTACTGTTGCAATCGGCACCTAATTGCAGGGGCTGACTTCTGTCACGTGTTGAGGGTCACTGTGCCTTGGGCAGATTAACTGCTTTCCACGTGACAGAAGCTTAGCAAATTAAAATACTAGCCTCATACCGACGTGCTGGTCAGCCACATAACTTTACCAGCCTGGCCCTCTTCAGGACATTACTGAATAACTTAGAGAGGCATACCAGGTGCAGCAGTCTGGTTTTACTTATTGCAGCAGTATCTGGAGATTGGGGATGCACTCTGCAAAGCACCACCCAAACAACAGAAGACAATCTGCATTCTCCTAAGAATTAAACAGTAAGTTAAATAAGATCTGAGACTACCAATGTGATCTATTCATAAGAAGTTACTTTAATTCTCCTTGCATTTAAAATAATCAGTTTTCTGCCAAGTTTTAAAAGCATTTCCAGCTCAGTTTGGTTTTCCATCCAGATATTACAGGCAATACAGTTTTAAAAATACATGCATTGTATTGTATACACCCAGATGTCCACCTACCTTTACTAACAGAGAGAACCAGCAGTAACAAGTCCCCAAAATTATCTACGTGCATGAAATTGTGTTCTGGATTATTATTGGGAAAGTACTGCAGACCTTTTTTCAAAATCAGGCCTGCATGTTCCACAGAAACAGGTTTTGCTTTTACCTCTGAGGAATACAAATATGCAGTGTTTTTGTTCTTTGCAGCTCAGTGATTTACTGGCATGCCTCTTCCCATAAAATATTTGCATATATCTGAGAGTCAAACTGTTCTGATACATTCTGTGTTTGCCAGGAAGTGAATGCTTCAGTTCAGTGTAACTGAACATTTAAACAAGGACAGGCACCAGGACAAATGGCAGTGTAATTAACATACCAATGAAGAGCCAGTTGTTAATTACTATCCATTTCAGGCATTTTGTATGAGCAACTTACCTGAAAAGCCTTCCCATCTGCATGCTGGCAAAGCCAGTAATTAAACAATTCAACACCCCTTTTGCTTGATTACAGAAAAAAAAAATAATTATTTTATATTATTCTTGCAGTTGATATTTAGATGAGAAAAACTGCAACAGCCCAAATCTAAACATTTGAAATGAATGCTATGAGCTGTCCTTGAACAAAACAGCAACATATATACATCTAGGCCAGATGTAAGCTAGCAGTGGCTCCTAATTCGAGCCAACTGCTTATACTTTACAGTATCTACTGGGTTACATGGAATGCAGCACAGTTGCTACTTATAACAGGAAAAGTACCACTTTTCTCTAAGGGGGACTTCGATGCTACCTACAGAATGGAATCTGAATTTATAAGCTGTTGAAAGACTTGGGAGTAGCACCAGTACAATGGCGGGATTCATTTACATTTAAACAACAGTAACTGGGAAGGCAGTACATCGCTCAGCCCAGCACCGCAGCTAAAACACAGCAGTTACAGGAGTTGTAAGAAAGGGCAGAGGCACCTAAGTGGAACGCAGGATTGAAACCGTAGGGCAGAAATACTCAAGATAGGCAAAATGGAAATAAAAGCTGACAAAAAAGAGAGGAAGCAGAAAGTTTAGAAACATTCATCAATATGTAGAGTATCCAAAACAAAGGATTTCTCTTTCGCCCTGCGCAGATGGCTTTGCCCAAGGAAAACTAGCGTGCTTTGGGTACAAAAAAAAGGAAATTACATCTATCTTGAAAACAGCTTCTAATTCATTACCCATTGCATGACTACGGCCGTTAATCCATGTAAACAATAAAAACAAGATCCATTTGAAATTTTGACTATTTGAATCAGCTCTTGTTAAAAAATTGGCATTCTGTGTTTGGTACTGAAGTCTCAAACCATGTGATTTATGCACTTTAAAGGCCAGATTTTGCTGAAATCCTCTAACATTAACATGTAATTCCTATTGGAGTAGCCAAAAAGTGGGTATTTGGTCCATGTGGGTTTATTCAATCAATTAATTTTCATTTGGATTTTTATTTTAAACAATGGAGGATAATGAATAACTAATTTTGTGAAGTTTTTTCTTTGCTACCAATGTGCATCTATCTTATTTGGATCATAATCAGAAACTAACTAAAATGTACAAATGCAGCCTTATAGAATTTATCTTTTCCTCATTTGACAGAATGATTGATACAGATGGGGTGACAGGAAATGCTTTATATCTGAACAAAGGAAATACTGTTAGCAAGAAGTAAACTGTACCAATTGTTTACACAGCAAGCGCCCACCCGAGATTCCTGGAATTTCAAAATTTTTGCCTGTATCATCCAGCCAATCTAATTTTTTGCACAGATTATCTGACAGAACAGGTGAAGGAGCACCTCTGTCTCTGCAGATTTCTTTCCCACATGAACTTTATTGAGCACACTCTTACAGTCAAGAGAAGGATGTAGCTTGGGTCGGTGTCTGCACACTTCTGCACCCAAGGCAGCGTCTCTGCGCTCCACAGAACAGCTCGGCCAGGGCCAACCATCTATCTCTAAACACTGCTGACCACCCAAAGACACTTTGCTATAGATTGACTGGCAAATCTGCCAGAGATCTACAACAAGACCTGAGATCTAAATTCCTGTGTCTTGAACTCGAGACCCCTCTTTCCCTTTTCTATTGCAAATTTTAATAACACTGTACGTTCTGCAGGTAGCACTGAATTAACACATTTTCCATTCTTACTTGTCAGTTATGAAGCAGTAAGCCCCCAAAAAATTACCCTAAACGACACACATATCTGATCTTCACAAGCCATTTAAGCATAATCTCCGAATACATCTTCATAATGACAGCCCCATTTCTGTCCTCTTAATAACAATAATCACTACATCAACAGTGTTATTTTGCCTTGACTGTTTTGAAAAGGCTATTTTTTTTCCATTGCTACCTAATCTCTATAGCAATTTTTCTTACTGGAAAGAAAAATCAGCAATACCATCTGGTATTACAGAAATCAGGAATATATCTTTTTTGTTTTGCATTTTTATTAAGAGGCATGGGGAAACATTATTCTATTTGAAAAAATATTTGGAACTAACCAGAAGCTACATATGCAAATTTTAAATAAATATTCTGTGATAGAAGAGATATCCTGAAATGAAATCTTTTGTATGCCCTATATATTAGAAATATCAAAAAATGACATTTCTTCAATGCAAGTTACTGTCTGGTACACAGTCCTGAAGGACAAAACATTATCATAGAACAATTCAAGAGGCACTATTATCTCATACCACAGTTCGACTGAAATAAGGACCAATTCTGCAGTAAGAAAGATATGAAAATATGAGAAGAAAAAGATTTGCAATTTAAACCTTCCGTTAACTAATGAGTGTTCCATTTTGGACCTGTCTGAGTGGGTCCTGAGGAGGGCCACGAAGATGACCAGAGGGCTGGAGCGCCTCTCTTATGAAGACAGGATGAGAGCTGGGGTTGTTCAGCCTGGAGATGAGAAGGCTCTGGGGAGACCTTATAGCAGCCTTCCAATACCTGAAGGGGACCTACAGGAAAGCTGGAAAGGAACTTTTTACAAGGGCATGTAGTGATAGGAGGAGAGGGAATGGCTTCAAACTGCAAGAGGGGAGATTTAGATTAGATGTCAGGAAGACATTTTTCACTGTGAGGGTGCTGACGCACCGGAACAGGTTGCTCAGAGAAGTTGTGGATGCCCCATCCCTGGAGGTGTTCAAGGCCAGGCTGGATGGGGCTTTGAGCAATCCAGTCTAGTGGAAGGTGTCCCTGCCCATGGCAGAGTGTTTGAAACCAGATGATCCTTAAGGTCCCTTCCAACCTAAACTATTCTATGATTCTATGATTTTTGAGAGCTTTGTTTTAATATTATCTTAGTAAGAAGACTACTTTTTTGCATCCCGAAAACATCAGAGCCTGTTACAACCCACATCACTAGAACACTCCATTTACTCCTCAGGATGCTGTTAAATTGATTTTGGAGTTCACTGGATAGTCTATAATATAATGAAGGGCAAAGAGGTTACTACTGCAACAATGAAACAACAACGTTGGGGCTCTGTGTTGGAAAGACAATTTTGAAATCTAAAACACTGAAGTAGAATTTTTTTTTTCCAATCGTCAATTTCAAAGCTGTAGGAAAGCTAAAGAGGAGAATGGTCTGATTGTATACTTCAGAAAGGCAGTTCCTTTGGGGAATATGGAACGGGCAGCATCAAGAAAATTCGTCCATAGCCACTTAATATCTTAGTAACTTGAGTGCAAATGTAAGTCTGGCTAACAGATGATTTGCTTCTCAGAATGTCCAGCTGAAATGGGAGAATGATTTATTTCCACTTAACTCCCAAGTCAAACAAACACAGACAAACAAAACCAGCTCCCAGAACCCAATGCACTTGCCTAAAACAAGAGCCCAGATGCAGGGCTGAGTTACAAGTTTTCACTGATATGACATAAAATTTGCTGTTAACTCATTACAAACTGAAAGTAAAGAGAGCTTATTTAAACATCTTTCTTCACAGTTCAGCCCCATTTTTTTTTGTATCTTTGATTAGCCATAGGCTAAAAGTAACCCCCCATCAGCTACTGTGGTTGTAATAGTAACATCTTAAGCCACAGCAACTCCTTTCTCTCATGGCCCATCGCCTCCTTCTGTCTCAACACATCTCTAGTAGATGTCCTTCTGGGGACATGTTGTCCTCCATACCTTTAGACTTTGAGCTCTCTGCTTAAATAGAAATTATTAAAGGAGCTTTAGTGATTATGTGAACAATCCGGTTACTGTTTTTTTTCCAATTAAATATAAGAATACAATCCCAAGGATTCACAAAATCTTAAAACGTAGCCAAAAATGCATCCTATGGGATCTGCCCTCTAGTATAACTACAGATAAACTTTGAAATCTCATGATTTCTTCTGACTTGATTTATGAGTTTGTGGCATTTGACAGTAATCTGTGGGTAATACCCACAGGGGCCCTTCCATCTAGGGACACCTCACCAGGAAGAGCTGAAAGGATGCGACCAGTTCATTTCACGTCACTTGATCACAGCAGAAAGTTGCCACTCTGGGACCACCCATTAGACTGAGCCAGACTGGAACTCATCACCCAAGATCAAGTAATGCCTCAGGAAAAGAAAATGTTGAATTCATTAAGAGTTTTATGTTTTCATCCCACCTTGGCTAATACAAGAATCACCACATCATGTACTGCACTGAAGTTACGCAAAATTTGACCCCAAAGTACCAACAGTTATGGACAAGTTTGCATTCCAAAAATATATACATTTAAAAGAGACATGGCACTAAGTTACTTTGCTGCAAGCAGTAATTTATGAAATGCTTGTTACACCTCCACAATTTTTTTGTTCTAAAATCCCATTTAATATGCCAATCTTATTTCAGGAGGAAATAAATTAACTCTGATGCTTTGTGCCAATGCAGATGAGCTTCCCACACACCTGCATTATGTTTCACACTTCAGTTAGTTAGTCATCCAGATTACGACAAACGAACGAAGTACTTCTAACCAGATCCCATTCCCAAGGCTAAGCACGCAGGGAGAGGAAGAAAGAAGACTATCTAACAGACCCCCCAGTTTTGTCAGTGTGATGTCTAGTTGCAGCTATGGATGAACGCCTTCACCAAAAAGAACTACGAGTTTAGATCTAACACAGCCCCAGAAGCCCACAGAAGTGGCCTTACCCTCACCACAATTCGGTCCCTGACACTGCAATTGCCGTGAGCAGTGGCCAGGACAGGCTGCAAACTGCTCAGACACCCATGAACTTTCATAACTCAGACTTCCCATTAAAAAAAAGATCAGTGGGACAATGGATAAATCTGTATCTAATGCAAGAGGGAAGATGATGCTGCAGAGCAGTGCATGGTTCTATACCAGGAGATACAACACTGAAAGACTTTCACATCCAGAATTACAGAACACCCAGCTTTTCTGTCTCTGCTAATCCCTGTTCCACTATCTAGAATATGACTAAAATCACATGTATTTGCATTGTGGTAGCTGCAAGTTAATGTCCTGCCTAAATTATCAACTGTTATTAGAACCCCAGACAATTGCTTAATAAAAATTTAATCATATTGTAATTTCTAATCATCATTAAAGATGCTTAACAAGTTAATCTCTCTGTTGTGCTCCCCTAATATCGTGGATCAGAAAGTCAACCGGCATAAGGCAGCACAGCTTCACCAATACTAATACGGCTACTTTCATGTTACTCCAGCTGAGGATGTGGCCCCAAGAGAAAGTAGCAGTATTAAAATCCTCTCACTACAGCTTTCAATTGTTTCTCTGCACTGCTTTGCAGTTAATCCAAAAAAATAACAAACACAACAGATGATGACTTAAAATAAAACACAGCACAAATCAAGGTATTTCGTGCAGCTCTATCTTCTGCTGTCCGTGGTACAGCCAACACAGCACTGCACTACAGATCGAAGGTCTCCTTTCCTCACCTCCTCACAGCTCAAAAACTCCTCATTTTGACTTTGTCCACACATAGCTACATTTGTCTGACAGCAACGCTCACGCACAGAAAACGTGGGAGGATCATTACCAGCCAGTGAAGTTGTCTTTCAGCTCAGATCGGTTCCAACTGCCTAGACGAGGAGTGAAACGATGCTCTGTAACCTCAGTCTTGCAGCAGTAGGTATTGGTTCACAACCAACGCATTTCCTCGTCCTTCCAGTGGACCAGCAATCTGTGCTTAAGAGAGTTTGAGGACTACATTGCAAGTCAACTTTAGCTGTGTCAGGCTGCACAGAGGTGCATGCAGCCAACACACTTGGCTCTCGTTTGCCTCATATTTTTTTACATTTCTTCAATAATCCCATAACGCTCTCTAAATTCACAAAGCGGTCATGGGAGAACAACTGCTAAGCCCTACTCTGAGGCTGCTCTGTAGTGCGTGCCTGCCATACCTCCTGCGACCGCTTCTTTTTGTGCCTTCACCTGCAGGCAGGTGAAAACAGAAAGAAGAAATGGCTGGTGCAAAAGGGCCACCAGGTTCTACTATAATTCAGCAGTTTCGCCTCCAAGTGGCCAAGGCTGTTCCTTCTGTGCATAGCCTGAATGGGCAGACACGAGAATGGTAAACCAAACCTTAGTAAAAAGTGCTGTTCTTATCCTGCTTTGTCTGCAAAACATTTCACCGATTCCAACTAAATGTGCACTCAACAAAACTCTCCGTTATCATACACGACATGGTATCCTGGAAGCTAAATAATATTCATTTTAATAACCTTCCATTAAATATTGATTTAATTTAATATGTAGAATTCCAATATTAAAACTTAATCTGATTGGCAAAGATCTGTTCGTGCTTACTTTATTGACACTTACTGAACCAAACTAATTGTTTATATCATAATATTTACTTTCAGTATGACAACCACATGACCAACTACAGCAGGATTTAATCTAAAGAACAGCCTTTAAACATTAGTTGGCACTTACTCAAGCAAGCCCTTAATTGTCAGAACTGAACTAGACTCTACGAAAAATGACAAAAAGTGATCACATATTAAAACAACTACAACTGGAATCCACCCTTGATAAAAACACTCTTCACTAGTATTCAGCCCAGTGCAAGATCCGTTGTCCCACTTATTTTTAGTGCGGAACACTTGCTGATTCCACGCTAAGTCGATCCAAGTACATCTCCAAAATACGTACTACAGCGTTTCATCCAGACCTGTTTTACTCCATCACGCACTCAACAAAATCGATGTTGCACCTCAAAGACACGTTGACAGAACGCTGGGGAACGTCTTCCCTCACGAAAAATTCAAAGAGAAAATTTTAGCAAGCGTCTTCTCTTAACAAATGTGGTCTTAACAGAAAGTATTTATTTCATCCCTTGGCAAGAAAAACACACGCATGGCAGGGACCCGGCCGGCACCCAGGTGCCCTGGGTCAGTTTGGACGCCCTGTTTCGGTTCCGAGCCGTGCCTCCCAAGACGGTTTTGCTTCCCGACAATAAAGCGGGCAGGAAAAGTCAATATTCCCACCAATTCCCAGGGCAGCCGAAACCCGCTGCCCCACGGCCACCCTTCCCGCCCGGCCTGGGCTGGGGATCACACCTCCCTCCTCCTCCTGCCGTATGACCGGTATGCTTATGCAAAACTGTTCGTTCCTGCGGCGCCTGACACCCAACGGCGGCAAACGCGGGGCCGGAGGAGGCGGCCGGACCCCTCCAGCCCGAGAAACCCGCCGA